>CM067217.1:93431892-94031892 GCA_034190945.1 Octodonta nipae | reverse complement strand
AGCTGTAATTATACTCTGCTACATAATTCAACCAACCTATATGTGCTACTTGTGAAGTACTTGTGGATATAAAACATTTTTTTAACCACTCTATAAACTATAATTCCACTCCATTTTATATTTCAACCACCCGGTATAAACAACTACTTTTAACATTTTTTTCAACCCATTTCATAATTATATTAATAGCTCAAGAAAATTCAAATATCTTAACTGCTTACATAATATATTTTTTTATCCACCCTGTATAAATATAATTCAACTCCACCTGGTATATGCAATTATTTATGATCCACTCAATATACCTTTTTTGAACAACCCGATATAACTTGCTTCATATTTCCCCACATTGTATATATGCAGCTGCTTACGGACCACCTAATATACCTATTTTTCAAGAGTTTTTAAATCCATGTAATTCTTCTCCACTCTAAGTTTCACATATACTACATATGGAACACCCTGTAAAATTACACTTGATATATCAGTTGGAATTTTTTTAAAATCGAAACATGTTACATTGGCATATTCCGAATTTTGAATACAAGCTAATCTGGTGCAAGTATCTAAAATTTGGTGCATGAGGTGGAACCAATTGACTAATTGTGTGTTAACATGGTAGTAGTTATTTTCGCTATATCTACCTTTCCTGTCAATGTACTACCCTGTATAAATATAAATCCATCAATACCCAATAAATTTCACCAAAACTGCAACTGCTTATGGGGCACCCTATGTAACAATTTTTCAAATATCCTATCTGTGAAACTAATTATGAGCTACACTATTACCTCATAAAGTATAAAATATAATTTCTCTCCACACTTCATTTAAACCATCCTTCATTTGCATCTTTTTCTAACCTTGTTTGAATCACACTATGAAACGATAACTTCACTTTGCCCAACATTTTTCTATTTTTTACCCACACTGTATAATTATTGTTCTACTCCAGGCTATATTTCAACAACCTTGTATATGCAACTACTAATGGGCCACTCTATATAACATTTTTCACCACCCTGTATACTTAGAATTCTAATCCGCCCTATATTTCATCTATCCGGTATATGAAACAGGTTGATAATCATAAAGTTTTTAGTTTTTTTTAAACCCACCTGTAGATATAGCAGTAATTATACTCTGCTACATATTTCAACCATCCCATAATATGTTACTTGTGAACTTGTGAACTACTTGTGGTTATAAACCAAATTTTTAACTATAATTCCACTCCAACTTATATTTCAACCACCCTGTATAAATAACTGCTTCTAACATTTTTTCAACCCATTTCATTACTATAATAATAGCTCAAGAAAATTCAAATATCCTAACTGCTTAGTTAACATATTTTTTATCCACCCTGTATAAATCTAATTCTATTTTACCCTTATTTCACACACATTGTATATACTACTTATGACCCGAATAACATAACATTTTCTTATCCGCCCTTATAATATAATTCACAACTCCACCTTTTTCAACCACCTGGTATATACAACTGTTTATGGTCCACTCAATATATCTTTTTTGAACCACCCCGTATAACTTCCCCCTTATTTCAACCACATTGTATATATGCAACTACTTATAGGCGACCTAATATACCTTTTCAATTCTACCTATCCTATATATGGAACACCCTGTAAAATTACACTTGATATATCAGTTGGAATCTTTTTAAAATCAAAAAATGTTACATTGGCATATTCCGAATTTTGAATAAAAGCTAAGTGTCTAAAATTTGGTGCATGCGGTGGAACTAATTGACTAATTGTATTACCGAATATGGTAGTAGATTTTTCCTTATATCTACCGTATCTGTCAATTTAGGGAGATAAAATGTATACCAGATTTTAAGTCAAACTATAAGCTTTGCAACAAAAAAAGATTCAGCAAAATCAGTTCAGTAGTTCTTACGTGATGAGGTAACAAACAAACAAACAAACAAACAGACAACTACAATTTTATAATAGTATATAGATAAGTGATAATTATTGATGAAATTGATATCGGAAAACTTATTCATTCTTGGCATATGAAATTAAGGTATTTTGTTGTCCGATTGTTATCGAATGATTTTGTAGCTTAATTAATTAACTATTATCTCTGTAAATCGGCAATAAAAACCATAAACCAGGTACACTGACAAAAACTATTGCCATTTATCGGTAAATTCTTGGCAAAATTGGCAGACATTGAATTTTATCGAAATAATGGCATGTGCTCAGTGTAACAAGAACATTAATGGAGATGCTGTTGTCATTGCCTGCGTTAGCTGTAACCGACTTGTGCATAGAGAGTGCTCTGACCTTAATGCTTCTGAACTTAAAGTGATGGATTTGAAAGGGAAGAGACTACTGCGTTTTTACTGTGAAGACTGTCAGGCCGGTGTGAAACTAATTCCAACTTTATTGGCCAAAATTGATAAACTTGAATCAGATTTAAACACTATCAAAAATGAGACTAATAGTATAAATTTACAGTCTGAAAATAATATTATGAAAGAAATCCATGAACGACAAAAAAAGCATCTAACATAATGATTTATAATTTACCGGAAAAGGGTAAAGATTTGGATGATGTCAAAATCATTACAGATATAGCTTCAAGCAACTCGAGCACCTCGAACACATCAATTGTGACTAGGGTGGGTAAGCCAAATAAAAATGGCGCTCGTCCACTTAAAATAGTCTGATAAAATTTCTGATGCAATCAATATTCTGAAAAATAAGAAAACTGTCAATGCGCGTTTAAAAAATTTATATCGAGCAGGATATGACGTCTTCACAGCGTGATTGGATGTCCAGTTTGAAGGCAGAACTTCTGGATAGGAAAAACAAAGCTGAAAATGTTGTAATTAAGTATTGCAAAGGTATTCCATTCATCGCAACTTTAAACTAGAACTGCCCAACTTCACAGATGACTTGTTATGCATCTACCAATATGTCAGGGGGTTAAATACCAAATTGGATGAATTTTATTCGTATGTAAGTGATACAAAATGTTGTATAATTGCCTTAACTGAGACATGGCTTCAACCAGCTGTAAGTAGCTCTGAATTATCTTCTGGCGATCATTTAGTTCTTAAGAAAGATCGAGACCTTATAACAACTAATCGCAACATTGGCGGTGGCGTTTTATCGGCACTAAGTCACTATTGAATCTAAATGTATTCATTTAACCAATATGGATTTAATGTTTAAAGATATTGATTTACTTATCTTCAAGTGTAAAATTAAGCACAGTATTTTTTATATTACCATTACTTATATTCCACCGTCGATCTCAGTCGATGTTATTGTGAATTTTTTTTAGATTTTTTACAAACTGCAGACATTTTATTTTTTGGTGATTTTAATGTAGACTCTAACCCTAACGATAGAAGTGTGACTGTTTTACATAACTTTATGGATATATATGCACTACAACAATTTAATAATAATCTTAGGAATATAACAAGTCGTATTTTACATCTTGTACTATCAAATAAAGTCTGCATATTTAGTCTTAATGACCCTCCAATTGTTAAAGAGGATCAGTATCATCCATCTTTATACATTCAATTCAAAGTTGTGGAACAGTATTTCCAACGACTATAAATAAAAAAAGGTACAACTTCAGAAAAGGTAAGGTAATTTTGTTCATTTATATCAACATCTATGTTGCATCGATTGGACATTCTTGCTACGATATTCTAACGTTAATTCAGCCTTAGATGAATTTTACAAATGTATTTATCTTCTTTTTGATTTGTATGTTCCCATTTTGAAAAATTTTAAACGTAATTTTCCCCTTGGTTTGATAAAACAATAATTCACAATACTAAATTGAAAGAAAACCTCTTCCGTAAGTACAAACGAACGAAGGATATATAGTTTCTTAATGAATATAGAAATGTAAGATTCAAACGTCAAATAAGTATAGCGTATAAACCATATGTCAGTAATTTAGAAAAGTCGGTTCTTATTAACTCACAGAAGTTTTGGTCTTATATTAATCTCAAGAAAAGAACTTCTCGTGTTTCTGGCACAATGTTCAATGAAAATCAGTGCTTCCATGATCCACAAGAGATTGTCAATCAGTTTGCAAACTTTTTCAGTAGTGTGTTTGTCTCCACTGTGACCCTGTTGATGACGATAATAGTCAATTTGAAGTCCACTCTACTCTACTCTTAATACCAGCAATATCACTGAAGACGATATTAGTACTGCAGCCAAGAAACTCAAGAATAATATAACCTCTGGCGCTGATGATATACCATCATTTTTTGTCCGTGATTGTATCTCAATTATTGCATATCCTTTAAAACTATTATTCAATATGGCACTTGAGACATCGACTTACTCCTGTAGATGGAAAATATTCAAGATCATCCCCGTATTCAAGTCAGGCAATAAGTCGCAAATACATAACTATCGTCCAATATCTATTTTATGTAACCTATCTAAAGTCTTTGAATCTGTTTTATATGGGCGCTTCTACACAGCTGTTGAACACTTAATTACGGATTTTTAGCATGGGTTCAGGTGCGGCAGGTCCACCGAAACCAACCTTGAAAATATTAGTCAACAGCTTTGTCAGTATGTAGATGTTGGAAGGCAGATGGACGTGATCTATACAGACTTCTCAAAGGCTTTTGATAAAATAGTTCATAATCGGTTACTAAAAAAAACTAATGTCACAATTTGCATTTTCCCTTGATACTATGAAACTTTGCAAGTCATACATAGAGAATAGGCCGCAGTTTTTTTTTTAATGGATATCTCTCGAAGTTTGGACCACTATTATTCCTCCTTTTTGTGAACGACCTGTGCAATTCTCTGCGTACTAATAAGTTACTCTATGCTGACGATCTTAAAATTTATCATCCAATAACAACATTGGACGATTCTGCACGATTACAAAATGATCTTTCTAATCTTATTAAATGGTGTGAGAGTAACAAATTACCTTTGAATGTAACTATATGTAAAGTTGTCTCATTTAGTAGGAAAAAGACTCAATTAGTATATCCGTATAAAGTCAACGACACTACGTTACTGCGTGATACTACCACTAGAGATTTGGGTGTAATTTTTGACTCCAGTCTCAATTTTATTGATCACATAAACTCAATGATCACTGAAGCTTACAAAATATATAAGTTTATCATGCGGAAATGTCGAAGCTTCAAAAATCTTGGGGCTTTAAAAACTTTATATTTCAGCTTCATACGTACAAAGCTTGAGTACTGTTGCAACGTATGGAGCCCACAGTATAATATTCATATTGTTAGAATTGAAAATATTCAAAGAAAAAATATTTAATGTATAAAGCGGATGGGATATATCCAACAAGGGGAATAGAATACACCATATTACTTACAAGATTTAATTTTCAAAGTCTACACTCTAGAAGAGTTGTTTGTAAGAGGTTCGTCCAGACCGAGGTATTTTAAATTGTTTAATAGATGTTTTGGGAACTATTTTTGCCACAGCATCGTGTCGTTCTTTGTATTCAGTTGCAGCGAACGCTTGACAACCTCCTGTGATATGCTGGATAGATTCAGATGTTTGGCAACCGTACCTGCATCTGTCTTTGTTAATAGAAGAAGAAATAGGTAGTTCTTAGTTGGAATTACTTGATCTTGTATTGCCAATATAAAGCGTTCCGTTTCAGGAAACATATGATCAGAGATCAAACAGTAGTTCGACGCTGCATTGTCGACATAATCTTGGTTCACGTCATTTATATGTCTTCCATGAAGGGGCTTCTCTTTCCATTTCAGCAGTTTCTGATCTATTGTCTAGTGGTGTAATTGGACATGTTGTTGTGTCAGTCGCAGTTGTGTTGAGTCATCAACTTGGCACATGACTCTGTGTAGATAAGAGAATTCTGCGAGTTTCTGGAAATGACTACGCAAAATAGAGATTTGTTGATCTAATAGTTTGCTTAGATCTGTCAAACCTCTTCCTCCTACATACTGTGGCAAAGTTGTACGTTCGACAGAGCTCTTTGGATGGTGATTTTGAGCTTTTATTAGTAAAACTCGAACTTTTCGTTGTAATTGTTGAATGTCAGTCTTGCACCAATTAACTATACCGAAAGAGTAACTGAGCACTGAACACGCATAGGTATTAATAGCCTGAAGCAGATTTTTACTGTTTAGTTTGGTTTTCAACAGTCGTCTTATTCTTCTATAAAACTCTGCTCTTAGATCCTTTTTCATAGTCAAGTGATCAATACGTTGAGCCTGCTTTATTCCAAAGTATTTATAAGTATGACCTTCCCCCATAGATTCAATTGGGGTGCCATCTCCCATTTCGAAGTGCCCCTGCTCTATTTTGCCTTTAACTATATTAATAATTCGGCATTTGTCTAGACCAAATTTCATACGGATATCACCTTCTGCTATTATATGCATATCATGCAGCTGTTGTTTCGTAGCTGCCATCAACTTTAAGTCGTCCATGTATAACAAATGGTTTAACTTTAATGTTTGTACGTTGTTGTGTTTGAGACTGTACCCAACATTTGTCGAGTTCGGTTTGTTTTTGTTTGAGAGAGGGTTCATGGCAAGGCAGAACCACAGCGGGCTAAGAGAGTCTCCCTGGAATATACCCCATTTGATTGGAATGGGGTCAGGTTGTATCGAGTTGGCTTTATTCAGTGAGATTTTGGTTTGGCAGGTGGACATGGCATATTCTAAAAAGTTAATAATACAATTATTCACTTAATAGAGTTTCAGTACCTTAATGAGCTAATCACGTGGAACTGAATCAAAGGCCTTTTTGTAGTCCACATATGCCATGTAGAGATTTCGACGTTTGGCGTGGGATTAATTGCAGACAACGGAATCAATTATCAGTTGTTCTTTGCAGCCCATCGAATTTTTCGCACATCCCTTTGGTTGTTGAGTGATTATGTTGTTCAGCTCACAATGTTTGAAAATATGATGATTAATGAACGATGTTATGAGTTTGTATAAGGTTGGAAGGCAAATGATTGGTGGGTATTTTGCTGGGCCTTGTGCACATAGGTTGTCCTTTAGTAAGAGGTATGTAGCACCATGAGTAAGGAAACTAGGAATCTTGTGTGGGTGGGTAATTACGTCATTTATAAAGGCTGTTAGTGTTTCGTGGGTTGCGTACAGTTTCTTGATCCAGTAATTTTGCACACCATATGATCCTGGTGCTTTCCAGTTATGGAGGTGCTTCATTATGTTGGATGTGTCTTCCGTTGTAAATGGTAGGTGTTGCATGCCATCACAGTTCTGAAATGCAGCCTCCTCCTCATTAGTCCAGCTTGCTTTGGAGTTATAGGAGATTGTTGTGGAAAGCTGTGTTTTCCAGAATTCCTCGATGTCTGTTTTACTGGGATAACTAGGAGTTTCATTATTATTGATGTTGTTGAGTTTTCTATAAAACTCTTTTTCTGATTTTCGGAATAGTGCCTTGTCTAGTTTCCGTTGGTTACTGGTTTTGTACCTTCGCAATCGACTTGTGTAGACGGAAAGTTTTTGTCGTAGACTGTCCAGACACTGCTGAGATGTGATGTTTTCTCCATCCCACTGGGAGTTTATTCGGTTATTGTCCACAATAGTATTGACAAGTCTTTCTATTCTGTTGTTCCTGACCCCTCGTTGGTACTCGGTCAGTCTTCCAATGTCTTTCCGAAGAGAATTAATTTTCCCTTCTAGAATTCTTTGCCAAGGTGGTATTCGCGGTGTTTGTCTAAATTGTGGATGGTCTTGCTTTGGTCTTGTTGCCACCCCAATTGTTCTGCAGATGGATATTGCAGCACAGTAGATGATATTGTGTGTCGCGACTCTAACGTATTAGCACCTAAAACATAGTTTGGCAAGATAAATTTGTTCATGGCCTGCAAGATGATACCCAGTTTCTTAGAAGATCTTAGTTTGGGAAGAGTTGGTCTATTCAATGGATCTGTTCCACTATACTCTATAAGAGCTCTTTCCATTTCTGCTTGGATTTTCTCAAGCAGGTCATCGTTGGCTGGGTGTTCTTGATGAAGTTCTTGAGTCTCGTCCGCTCTTTGCGCCAAAGGTGTTTCAGGCTCTGGATCTGTTGAATTTCGACCAAATAATTCGCGCTCAACTTCGCTCTTTATTGCATCCAGTTGATCAGGCGAAATAAGCCATGTTTCAAGATGACACGATATTGATCTGCGACTCTCTGTTCAGTAACTTGAAGCTCTGGGTACTCACGACAGAATTCTTGATGGAGTATCTTCTCCGACTTAACCATACAATGTATGGCATCACACTCCCTCTAAGGCACGCTATGAGTGCCTTTAGGGGAAAATTCATTAAACCCCAGATATCCTAGATATCAAAAGGGTTTAAGCTCTGTGGGAGCCCTTGCCAGGTTTTCAGGCCCGTGGTTGGAGTCGTGACGGCAGTTCCCCATGAATTTCCTGACCGTCCGGGCTGTCTCTAACAAGACGGCTTTTTCCATTTGTTTGTAAAGATGTTCGTCCAGACCGAGGTATTTTAAATTGTCTAATAGATATTTTGGGACTAGTCCTGTCGTTGACATAACAATTGGTACATTCGTGTGTTGTTCATGTTCCACTGAGTCTTTATTTGAAATTCCAAATCTCTATATTTGGTTATTTTCTCAGCCTGCTTGATATTTATATTATTGTTGTTAGGAATTGCTATGTCAATTAAAGTTGTTTTCCGAGAGACTTTATCTACCAAAACTATATCTGGTCTATTGTGAGCAACAGACCGATAGGTCAGTATAGTGCGGTCCCAGTACAGCTTATTATTATTATTATTCCCCCGACTTGACCATACAATGTATCGCATCAGACTCCCTCTAAGGCACGCCATTAGCGCCTTTAGGGTGTACTCGGGGGTTGTTGCGATTGACGAAATATATATATATATATATATATATATATATATATATATATATATATATATATATACGTAATGTAAGGGAATGTTTGTTTTATTAACTACTTTAAGGGTTAATAATATTTATACACTTCAATACTTTAAAATCTTTTGAAAATATAAAAATTACACCACAAATAAATCTTATGACAACCGGCTATTTAAGACAATTTGTTTCTGAAGTATAATTTTATTTATATTTTGTATCTATAAAGACAAAACAAAACATATAAAACATATTGCACAAGTATTACAGGAATTAAATATGGCCAAAAGGCATCCAAATGCAAATCCTGCAGAAAGGTATGTGAGGGAAGTAATTAAATATCTTAGACTATTTTGTGTACAAAGATATACAAATCTGTATTTTTTTGAAGACTTGCTCAGAAAATTGAAAATACCACGTCTCGACATTAAACTGAACGTAGATGTATCCCTGAATACAAATTCATTTTCCTCCTTATTTCAATGATGCCCTTCTGTACACCAGATACCCACACAAGATGGGCGAAAAGAAAAAAATCCTTTAATTCTTTATTTTACAGTAAACTGTACGCGTTATTATTTGCCTTCATTCCGAATCCGTTCATATGAACTGAAATCCCATAGTGGAAAATAATGTAATCTAAAACATCCAAACCCTATAATCAACCAATTATTTGCCAATAATTGGGGAATAATTGTTGTCTAAAGCACTCGACAACCATTTGCCAAAAAAATCTTTTGCCTTAAAACTATTAGCACTTTATATTTTATAAAATGTATTCGCTATATCTAGGTTTTGCATTATCTACGTCAACTACTATGATGATAGTACTGATATTTACCTTTATTAGATGAATCCACTGAATTAATTTGTTTTGTTGACGCAGATGTTAAAAACTCATAGCACTGCAAACATACTCTTAATGGTTTGGAACTCTGATTTGGCAATAAAAATCGTTTAGTAGAACATGGCCCACAAACGACTGAACCACACTTCCGACAATGATGCTGCAACAAAAGAGAAAAAAAGAGTTTATTAGTACCAGTTATATTTTATATATCGAATAAATATCTACAATACAAAACTGTTATTGATTTATTTATAGCTTTGTACATGAAGAAATGAAAATCTTGAAGAGTTTAATTATTTCCCAAACTATTAAAAGATGATATAATTAGTAATAGTAATCAGAACGTTCATGAGAAAGTCGCACTAATACATTTCAAGACAATAATAAATTGTTTTCATAATATATAACATCTATTCCAACCCGGCAAATAACGGAAGCACAGCAAATTGTGTGCGGGTGACGATTGCTTTTATAAAGAAGGATTGCGTGCAGTAAATCATGATTAGTTCGCGGATTAGAATAAACCTTTAAATTGTCATACGCCACTTTGCATAGAATCCACTTCAGAAAAGAAAACTCAGAAAAAAACTAAATAAATATATTGTTACAAAATTTATTCGTCGCCACTCGAGAAAACATTGGTCAGTACAAAGGAAAAAAGAGAACGGCACTGACTGGAACTTTCTATGGGACGAAAAAATATATTGAGTTCGAACGCTGAGCGAACATTGAAATTACACTCCAGAACGACAGTGAAATGCCATCGAAAATACGAGAAAAATTGATGTGGATATATAAGCCATTGTTTAAGTAGTTTAGTTCAATTTGGATGGCCGCGTTATTATTTTTGAGTAAATTGTATTCAGAATCAACTGTTGTAAATATTGGATTTTTAAGTGTAAATAAAGTTCCAAAAAGTGTAGTAAATATCAGTTTTTAAAATTTTGATTTGAACCCACGAAGTTTACTACAATATTTACACCAGTCAATACAGCAAAATTGAACTCATTTTCCGACATTAAATCCAACAGTAATAGGTAATAGAGAATAATTGATAAAATTTTAACAGGAAAATGCGTAAAAGTAAACTATTTAAATAATAAAAACTTTGTAGCAGAGAATTAGAAATCCTTTTTAATTAGCGTTTATTCAACATGATATGATCATTTTTAACCGAGTAAACTTGGGCGTACAAAAGAATGACACCTCGAAGAGAGTATTCAATATCTCTGACAGGTGAAGTTAACCTGAAGATTTCATCGTGACATTCTAACCTAGGAATTACGGGTAACAGCAATTACATGGAACGGCTCAAGATTCGGAACCCCTATGTGCTAGTTTCCCAGAAAATCCTAGATGTCGGTCTTTATATCTCGCGTCTTCAAATTTAACGAAATGTATCAAATATATAAAGAAGTGTTCGAGAGGACATTCAATTGTGGGAAGCGCAACTGATGAAGGTTCCCTAACCAGAAACAATATATATTATATATATATTGTCTTGCGTACAAAAGAATGGCACCTCGAAGAGAGTACTAAAGATATTGTTATTCCATTCGTTTTACGCCGCAAAAAATTATACCACCTTGCAAAAGTTAATCATACTGATATCAAAGTTTGCGAATACGAAACAAAAACCAACTGAATATAAAAAAGCAATCCCGAAAACTCAATTAATGTAAAGAATTGAGTTCAAAGTGCTTTCCAAATCGAATATACATACACTCTGGCATAACAACTGTTATTCAGCTTTGTTTTATAAATACTGAGTTATTTTGGTAGAATAAAGTCATTTATTGCGGATGTATGAATTCCATGAAATAAATAAACCCATCGATTCTATTGCAAGTTGTGTCAGAAGTAGTAGTCAGAAATGGGCTAGCAAGAGAATATTCAAACAAGTTGCCGACGAGGAAATAAGTCATATTCTGGAAAAGCGTGACAAAAAGGAGAAACAAAATCAAGAAGAAATCTAACAAAGTTTAGTGAAATCTTCTGATGAAACGTAAAATCGAATTAGAGAATCTTGTAACTAATATAGATGAAAAGCAACATTTAATCAAGGGGTTATTTACGAAATTTGCACTAGAGACAAAATGACTTTAAAATATTTGAAGTAAAACAAGAATAAACTGGAAACAAAATTGAAAAAGTAAGCAATTAGTTATAACGAAGCAATTAACCAGAAAATGCAGATTATGGAATTAGATATAAGAGAGATAAACGATGATATAAAGGTCCTCAAAAAGCTGTGGATTCTTTTGAAACCAAAGTAGTTGACATTGATTCCATCCAAAGCAAAGTGAAAGTTGAAATCAGTTCAATTCAAAAACACAGTACAAAGTGAAGTACAAGATAAACTCAGTGCTATCCAAAACAAAGTGGAAACAGATATTAAAAAAAAAACAAAATTTGCAGAGAAATAAATACCCGAACAACGTAATTACCAAAGTTTCCTTTAGAAAACCACCCAGTTTGGATAGTGATTCATCTTGGCCTATGTACAAACGGCAAGTTGAAGTAGTGGCTACAGCTAATGGATAGGATAACCAAAAAAATCCTGGTGCAGCAAATATGACACCTGTGCAGCCAGTAAGGACTTAAAGACCCGGAGAGAATTGCCATTGATGTCCCGGTTCATTTCCCGATTCGTAGTGGGGGAACCAATACATTCTGCTCGCAATAGATTACTTCAGCAAATGTCCTGAGGCATATGCTATACCCAAGAGGCAATCACGGTGTCGACGGTGGTGGAGGAACAGCAGATTTGGTGTCCTGTTGGAGTTACATTCAGACCAAGGGCGTAATTTTGAATCCAACGTATTCCAGGAGGTCTCTATGATGTTGGGAACCAAGAAATCGAGAACCACACACCTTAGCACCCATACATCCACAATCAGATGGAATGGTGAAAAGATTCAACAAGACCAAGATCTTCACCAACAAAAAGCGTGTTTGGGATGTGCATATTCCCCATATTCCAGCCAGAGTACTACTCAGAAAGGAGCTGAGATTAACTTGAGATTTAGCCTTTGGCTCACCATGCAATTGACGAGTATGCCGACAAGCGATCAGATGAAAACGCGAACGATTTGAAGGGAAATTCGGTCGGGTTCTTACAAGGAGGAAAGATCTGGTTATACAACTCCCAGGGGAGTAAAGGCAAGTCTTCAAAGCGCACACCAGCCTGGATCATGAAGATCAATGACGTTATATATCGCATTCGCCGAAATCCCAGGACTAAGATGAAGCTGGTTAATTTGGATCGATTGATTCCTATCGTGGAGATGCTTCCGATCTGAACGAACCAAAATTAAAAGGGGTTTTATTTTACGCTGCCATAATAGGAAACCTTCTAGTAATTAATCATCCTCAAAGAAAAACTATTTCTGTGAATTAACAAACTGGTAGTAAAAACTAATTTTCTAAACGCACACATAAGGATAAAAAAAGTACCGATATTTCAATCCCCTTCGAGGAGGAAAGATCTGGTTATACAACTCCCAGGGAAGTAAAGGCAAGTCTCCAAAGCGCACACCAGCCTGGATCATAAAGATCAATGACGTTATATATCGCATTCACCGAAATCCCAGGACTAAGATGAACCTGGTTAATTTGGGTCGATTGATTCCTATCGTGGAGATGCTTCCGATCTGAACGAACCAAAATTAAAAGGGGGGTTTTATTTTACGCTGCCATAATAGGAAACCTTCTAGTAATTAATCATCCTCAAAGAAAAACTATTTCTGTGAATTAACAAACTGGTAGTAAAAACTAATTTTCTAAACGCACACATAAGGATAAAAAATGTACCGATATTTCAATCCCCTTCGAGAGAAAATAAATTATTCACGTTAGCAGGTCGGGATCACTACGGACAAAATCGATAACAACTAAATAATATTTAAACACCGACGTACAGCATGGACCTTTTTAAAAGTAAATATTTTCTAGTGGAGTGTATTGTGAATTATTTCAGAAAATTAGTGTTTAAAAATTATAAAAATATGTTTAATCTCTATCGCCTTTTATTGTATGGTATTGTATTTTTCGGAAAATAAGTTGTATTACTCGCCAAGTCTCAAGAAATAATGATATAATAAATCGCAACCTAACCTAACCTAACTTTGAAGAAATTGGAAAAAAAACACGTTAACGCCATTAAACTGAACATCAACTAAAGACAGGATGGTTCCATACAAATTATTGAACAGAAACGAACTATAAATTCAAGTGAGAAATAATGTTTATCAAAAGTTTAAATTGGATCATATAGTATGTTAATCAACGTGTCTATGAAAAAGTTCGAATGGTACTTACTCTTCTATTAAGTAATGTGAATTGTGATTTCTGGCACTTCATACACACTGAAGCATCTCCATCTGGAACCCATACTGCTGCGTGTTCAGAAACTGCCTTCTTACCACCTAAAAATTCAATACAGGTACAAGGTACACACTGGCTGATTTCTGTAAGGCGCACGAGCCTTGGGCCTTAAGATTTCGTTCTCAGCATAAAAAAATTACATTAAAACATGTATTAAATTAACCAGGATGTTCGGTAACGAATTGTAGTAATTTATAAAATGATTTATAAAATACTAGCAACCCATCCCAGCTCCGCAAGGGTGCTTTACAGAAAATATAAAATAGCCTATGTTACTCAGATGAGATACAGCTTTCGGTAAAATTAGTTGAGTAGTTTTTAAAAATTATGCAAGCCCCTCGAAAAAATTATCCAAACCACCTGGAAAAAATTTCCTGGCTACGGCCTTAACTCCAGCAAGTTTTAATGTTTAACTCTGCGTTTTATTAATTGTCATTCCAAACGCTATTTTCACGGGAAACTGTATCAGTTTAACTTGGAAAGGCCATACTGAGGGTATTATGCGAATTCTTGGTATAAAAACAGTTTCACCAGTTGCGTTGCCAGTTAATATGATACATTCCATCAAAAAAAAAAATTAAAAAACTTTGAATCTTGTACCGTTGCACAGTTTCAGTGGACTCAAATTTCTGAGTAATATAATAGGAGTACATACTTTTAATATTAATTTGAAACCAATTTAGTGTCTTAGTGGATATGTTACTAATATCGGGATAAAATTGTTCAATAATTTCTTCCACATTTTGTACCAAAACACAAATATTTACATTTACATAGACATTTCCTGATTGAAATTCACCATTTCCTATTTAGAGCAAGTCGTTAGAAAATTGGAAATTATCTTCACAAAACGATAAAATCTTTATATTGGTTATAAGTCCAGATTTCGTTATATGTGAGAAAGATGCGATCTTTTGAGCGATGCCATTGACTTCATCTGCTTACGTTCCCCTAGTTATAACAGGCAAAATTTGACGGAAATCTCTAGAGAATAAAACAGTACAACCACCCATTGGGCAGTTACTGTTGCGCAGGTCTCGCATTGTCCTGTCTAGTGCCTCAACTGACGCTTTATGAGACATAGAAGCCTCAGTCCAAATAATCACACTGTAATCCCTTTAATTTTCCGGCAAATGTCAGTTTGAATATCGAATGGGCAGTTCGCCCACTTTCCAAAAGTGTGGCGGTTATGAGCTGAACCACCAAATTTAATAAGCTTTTAATAAGGTTAAAAATCAACACAAAATGTTTAATAAATATCATTTCAATAACAAGGAATTTATCAAAAAACAATTTAAGCTCTAATCCAAATTTGTATTAAGACTTACATTCGCTTGAAAGAATATTTCACCGTGCACTTCGGCTAGCGCACGGTGAAAGTTATATAGCTTCTATGAGATTGGATATAACAGGAGTAGCGCGTGATATAGAAAATAGTTAATGCAAACTATATGGAGTAATGGGCTGATTCTAGTAAGGCGTACGGAGACACCGAGCTGTGCTGATATTGACCGGACTTATCCGAACGTTTCAATAATTCAAATATTTGTGTACGTGATTAATTAGTGGTTGCTTTGTTTTTATCCTCGTAGTCTATGAAAGAATATTTAATATAAAGAGTGTGTGTGTGTTTACATAACTGTGAAAATGAGTATCAACTTTAACATTGACTATATTAACAAACAATAATAAATCGTTTCAAAACAAATTGGATATAAAATTCGCTGGTCCACCTAAGCCATATCTTAATTGAGAACAAGGGTGCAAAATGAAAAATAAAGTATTTACACCAAGTTTTAAAAGTGAAATTTATAATAAAAAGAAATGGTTGTGTGGATGTGATCGCATCAATACATTATTTTGTTTTCCTTGTGTTATTTATGGCGTGGAATCAATTTGGACGGAAACTGGAGTGAAGGATTAAAACATTTCTTAGAAGTACGATATCTCAGGACTGGCTAAATGCTCTTTGTGTGCTTAGTATTGAAAAAATATATTCAATCAATGCCAGACTTTAATAAAACGGTCATTGAACATTTCGCTTTCGAAAAAAGTCGACGAATATTTTAATTAATAAAAAATAAATGCAGTATTAGCATTTGATTTGTTTTGTTGCATCTTTGAATCCCAATATTTGATCAGTAAAGTGCACCACCAGTTTCATAACCCACCAGCCGCCACTGCTTTTGCTAATAATAAATTTATTAAAAATGTTTTACCTGTGCCTCCAGGGCCATCTAAAAAAATTACCTTCATTATTATTATTATTTGAGGACAATATTAGGTCATAAAATTTTGTTTGTACAGCATTCAAGCGACAGTCATCACAAATGACTTGTAAAAGTCTCAAATTGTTATAGTTAGTTTCTCCTAAATACTCTGTATTGATTGTTGCAATTAAATTGAAATTTAATGGCAATGTGAATAAAAACTTTTATAGATTTTCCTGACAGAGATTCCACTTGTTTATTTAATTCAAATAAAGCTTGATAAAATAGTTGAGTCAAAATTATTTAATAAAAAAATTCTTGACGTCTGTGATGCAAACACACAGAAATCTTCAGCCATGCTTTGACGATCATTTTGCCAAAGAAGATATGGGTCGGTAACTTGACTGAAGGATATCATGATGGTAAATAAATATCTAATTAATTTAGCTGAACAGCACAAGGCAGCTTTAGAAAGCGTACTTTCCCAATGAGAGTCGTTTTCTAGCAGACCCATTGCTTTACAAAGTCCTTGAAATGTTTCATAAGTTATATCTTGAAAAAAGTACGTAGACTACGGAAATTAAGTCTTTAATTTCAGAGTTAAAATTTTACAAAATTTTCTTACTCCTACCCTCTAATGGAAAGACTACCGAAAGAAGTAGGACCGTTTACTACGTGGAGTAACATCTAGGCTTGGACGCGAGTCGCGGGGTCACGGGGAGCCCGCCCGGCCGTCTCGAAACACGGCGAAACGAAATTAATTTCGTTGCGTAATACATATTTTGATTTTGCTACAGCTCCTAAGGTATTCATTTAATTTGCATGGTGTAAAGGGAAAAAATATTCTTCATGAAATGCTCAAGCCAACTAACGCATTTAAAATGATAAGGATTAATACCGTATTTGTCTAAATAGCGTTCCAATTACCGCTTTAATTGCCCTTTTTTAAGTGTTAAAATGAGTATAGCATGTTTTCCTTCCTCCTTTGTAGAACTTTTTTTCCGACACCTCTAACAAATATCGTTATATTTTAGCCAATTTATATAAAAACTTAACAAATTTTATACTAAAATCTTCCTCGAGAACCACTCTCTCCACTCGTGAAAACAGCATGAAAATCGGTGACGAGGTTTTTGAGTTTATCGCGAACAGACAGACAGACGCGGCGGAGAAGTTTGTTTTATAATATGTATAGATATATATATATATATATATATATATATATATATATATATTGTTATCATCATATAGCAATATATTACTACGAACTCGCCTTTCGGCAACTTCTCAAATGAATTCGAAACAAAACATTCTTGTTCTCAAACTACTCTATTACTTTACCACGCAAGAAAAACAAATAAAAAAAATTATAGGTTTCCTGTTATAGAAAAAATATTTAATTGGACTATTTAGACTATAACTAGGGGCGCTAGATGATTATTTTTTCTGCTAAAACATCCTATAAAACTTAACACATGATATACAAATGTATTGACTTTTCAATGGTTTCTCTATATTGTAACAAAAAAAGTATAGATCCGTATTTATAAAAAAATAGTCAATGATGGTGCAGAAAAAATGAAACGTAGCCGTGAAGATTTGATGACGCCTTGTATAAAAGTATGTGTAAAAATACTTTTCTCTTTACCATTTTTGATATTTTTTAAATAAATGTGGTAGAGGCAATAAATACATTTAAAATATAGAAACCAACTTCAAAAAAGATTTTTAACTTTAAAGCATAATTTTCCTGCAACAATTAAATACTTTTTCTGAAGTCGATACCAAGTTGAACAGCAAAGTTGCAAAGTACAATTCATTATTGCACTTTCCTAAAATTATTTTCACTCTAACTTGGCACCGACTTCAGAAAAAATATTTATTTATTTTATTTTAACATTGGTGATATAATGGTAATGTAAATTCGCAGTAGCTTTCAAATCTAGGAACCCCAAGGCTCTCGTGACAAACAGTAGCGTAAATATGGCCGTCTTACAAGCCACCCAGCTGCGGGTCATGAAAGAAATTCAAAATCTTGAAAGTCCTATGCAGGACTTAACAGGTAGTGATGGTTTTGTTAAGCCCAGAAATCGAAGCAGAAGATCACGAAAATTCTTGGTTGGGAAACACGAAACTAACAAAAGTGTAGAGGGGGTGCCTCAATCATTGTCTTTACATGTGTCTCGATTAAAACCAAATACCAAGCCAGAGGATTTGCAAAAGTTCTTAGCCCGAAACTTCCCAGAAGTTACCTGTGAGCCACATCAGTCTAAGCATCCGGACATCTATGCATCAGTAAAGGTAAATATATGGAAAGAAAATCTAGCTACTGCTTGGAAAAAAGAGATATGGCCTAGTGGTGCAGTCATTTCACATTTTTTGCCAAGAAGAGGACGCCAAATCAAGAATTGGGTCCTCAATAATGACTACAAACAAATGTGCTATATACAACCCAACTGTAAATACTGCCAGTCCTGCTGGTGCGCGTAAACTTACTGTGTACTATCAGAATGTTCGAGGTCTAAGAACCAAAACCGAGAGTCTGTATAGTAGTGTCCTATCTGAAGAGTATGATGTAATAGCTCTCACAGAGACCTGGCTATGTGATGGTATCTATAATCCCGAGCTATTTGATGAAAGGTATGCAGTCATAAGGAGAGACAGGAAACGTCAAGAACTTACCAGAGGGGGTGGTGTCCTTTTTGCAATTAAAAAAGACATCTCTTATGAGGTAATAAACATTAACTGTGATAATGAAGCTATCTTAATTAAAATCACACTCAAAAAAATCTTTTATATATGTATGTATTGTTTATATTAGACCTAATAGTAGTACTGATTACCTGGAAATTTTTTTACATATATTTGAGAATATTCTATCCACTCTAGATCATAAGACTTTAATATTAGGTGATTTTAATCTGCCTAACTTTCAGTTAGGTTCAGATGATAAAAGTCTTCTGATGCAGCAATTCTTGAGCCTATATGAATTGCAACAGCTGAACTCAGTTAAAAATTTTATGGACAGGAACTTGGATTTGGTTATCTCTAACCTCGAAGTTGGAGTAAAACGGTCAGATTGTGACTGGTCAGACGTACTAGCATGTGATGATGTTAATAAAAGTGTAAATAGCTTTTACTCAAACTTGTACAGATGTTTGGACGCATCTATTCCTAAGTACATAGTGAGAAACGCGTCGAAGTTTAGAAAGTATCCTCTCTGGTTCACATTCAATTTAGTGCAAATGATCAGAAAGAAAAACCACCTACATGCTCTTAAAACGAGAGGTAAGGCAAGCTTATCAAATGTCAATGAGTACAGGTTATTGACGTGTGATATTAAAAAACAGACCAGAACAGATTTTGAAAATTATAATAAGACAATTGACAATAACATCAATAGAGATCCCAGTACCTTCTGGTCATTCATTCGAGGCAAATCACATGATGGTGGTGTGCCACGGAGGATGACTTCGAATAATGTTAACTTGACCGATGAACAAAGCATTGCAGATGCCTTTGCACAATATTTTCATTCTGTGTTTGAACCAAGTACGATCGATCAGCAAGATCTTTATTATAGAGGGGGTTTTAGTTTTATCTTTGTCGGTATTGCCAAAAAGGAGGTATTTCATTCATTATTTTGACCAATCTCGTTATCTGTTCAATAATAATAATAATAAGAGTTCCCGTGTCCACCACACGGGTTAGAATAGCACAATGGTATCCGCCGCCTGTCGTATGAGGCGACTAAAGGGGTAGCTGTCCGCTGACCTACTACCAACGTACAAGCATTGAACAACAACGTACAAGCATTGAAAATAAACCATTTGTTCATGGACGACTTAAAGTTGATGGCAGCTAAGAAACAACAGCTGCATGATATGCTTAAAATAGTAGAAGGGTTCTCTAGTCACATTCATATGCAATTTGGCCTAGACAAATGCCGAATCCATAGAGGAAGGCCATACTTACAAATACCTTGTAATAAAGCAGGCTCAACGGATTGATCACACCACCATGAAAAAGGACCTGAGAACAGAGTTTTATAGAAGGGTAAGACGACTGCTGAAGACCAAACTTAACAGTAAAAATTTGTTTCAGGCTATTAACACCCACGCGTGTTCAGTGCTTAGTTAGTGTTTCGGTATAGTTAACTGGTGCAAGACCGACATTGAACAATTACAACGGAAAGATAGAGTACTACTAACAAAAGCTCAAAATCACCATCTAAAAAGCTGTGTCGAACGTACAACGTTGCCCCAGTGCGAAGGAGGAAGAGGATTGGCAGATTTAGGCAAATTACGTGATCAACAAATTTCTAATTTGCGTAATTATTTTCAGAAACTCGCAGAATTTTCTGAACTACACAGAGTCATATGTCAGGTTGATGATTCAACACCTCTGCGACTGACAAGTTCAAGTATACCACCAAACACCTGATCAGAAGCTGCTCAAATGGAAAGAGAAGCCCCTTCATGGAAGACATATAAATGACGTCAACCAAGATTATGTCGACAGTTCAGCGTCGAACTACTGGCTGATCTCTGGTCATATGTTTCCTGAAACGGAAGGCTCTATATTGGCAATACAAGATCAAGTAATTCCAACTAAGAACTATCTAAAGTACATCGTGAAAGACCGTTCTTTCAACGACAGATGCAGATATGGTTGCCAAACATCTGAATCTATCCAGCATATTACAGGAGGTTGCCAAGCGTTCGCTGCAACTGAATACAAAGAACGACACGATGCTGTGGCAAAAACACTGCACCTGGAACTAGCGCTGAAACTTGAACTATCACAGTTGGTGATATTACCATACTATAAATACAAACCACAGTCTGTTTTAGAAAATAACAACTACAAGCTGTACTGGGACCGCACGATACTGACTCATCGGACAGTTGCTCACAAAAGACTAGTTATAGTTTTGATAGGTAAAGTCTCTCGAAAAACAACTTTAATTGACATAGCAACTCCTAAAAACAATAATATAAATATCAAGCAGGCTGAGACAATAACCAAATATAGGGGTTTGGAATTTCAAATAAAGAATAACACACGAACTGTACCAATTGTTATGTCAACGACAGGAGTAGTCCCAAAACAAATATTAAACAATTTAAAATACCTTGGTGTGGACGAACATCTTTACCAACAAATGCAAAAAGCCGTCCTGTTAGGAACAGCTATGCGTGCCTTAACGTAAGTGTGCTGCCATACATTGTATGGTCAAGTCGGGGAATAATAATATTTATTTCATTTTTCATACAAACAACAAAAAAAGGTATCATACAGTTATTTTTTTATAACATTAAATTAAGTCCTAATGAAAAATCACGTTTGTACTAATTTAAACAGGTTTGTTCGGGCATCACATAAGAACTACTAAACTGATTTTGCTGAATCTTTTTTTTGTTCCAAAGTTTGACTTAACATCTGGTATACATTTTATCTCCTTACATTGTCAGAAACGGTAGATATAACGAAAAACTTCTATAATGTTGGGTAACACACAATTACTCTATTTATTCCAACGCACGCACAGGGTGTTCCATAAATAGGATAGGTGAAATATAAAGCGGGGTAGAATTACGTGGGTTTAAAAATATCTTTTAAAAAAAGTTAATATAGGTGGCCCATAAGCGGCTGCATATATACAATGTGGTTGAATTAAGGGGAAGTGGAATTGGTTATAAAGGGTGGTTCAAAAGAGTTGGAATAGGTGGGCCATAAATAGTTACATATACCAGGTGGTTGAAAAACGGGTGGAGAAGAATTATACTTATACAGAGTGAATACCAAAATGTTATATTGATTGGCTCATAAATAGTTGCACATGCAATGATGAGGTTGACATATGGGTAGAATAGAATTATATTTATACAGGGTGGATAAAAAATACTAGAAAAAGCTGTTATATAAGCAGTTAGGATATTTGAATTGTCTTCTTGAGTTATTATATTTATGGAACGGAAAAAGTGGTTGCATATATGGGATGGTTGAAATATGTAGCAGAGTATAACTACAGTTATACAGGTGGGTTTGAAAAATAATACAAAGAAATTTTATGATCTACCATCTGTTCCATATACAGGATGATTAAAATATAGGATGGAGTAGAATTCTAAGTATGCAGGGTGGTACAAAAATTTTATATTGGGTAGCACATAAGTAGTTGCATTGCTGTTCAAATATAGGGTGGAGTAGAATTATAATTATACTAGGTGGGTAAAAAATTGTACAAAAATTTTGTTTTATAGGGTACAACATGAGCAATTGCATATATGGAGTACCTAAAATAAGGGGCGAAGTAAAGTTATAGATCACAGTGTGATTCAAACAAGGTTAGAAAAAATTGCAAATGAAATGTGTTTAAATGAAATGTGGAGAGAAAATATACTTTATACTGTGGTTCAAAAAAATATGAGGAAAAATTGTGAAATAGAGTAGCCCATGATCAGTTGCACACAGATAGGATAGTTGAAATATAGGGTGGAATAGAAGTATAGTTAAGTATTTAAAAAAAGTTATATTGGGTGAACAATAAGCAACCAACCTGTATGTACAGGGTGGTTGTAATACAGTAGACATTTACATACAAAGTGAAAGTTTTGGTGAAATATATTGGGAATTAAGGTATTTATAGATTTGCAGTGGTACAAAAAATGTTATACTGAGTGGCCGATAAGTAGTTGCATATACAAGGTAGTTGAAATAGAGGGAGGACTAGAATTACAGTTAAACAGGATAGATAACAAAATGGAAAAAATTGTAGGGTAGAAGATGAGCTGTTGCATATATGCAATATCTGAAACATGGATATAAAATTATAGTCATACAGTATGATTAAAACAATGTTAGAAAAAGTTGCATTCAGCGGATGGGTGAAATATAAGGTGAAGACAAATTATACTTTCCACGGTGATTCAAAAAATATCTGAAAAATTGTTATATTGCGAACTCTATAAGCAGTTTGCTTGAATAATAGAATAATTGATAGTTGAAATATAGAGTGAAGCAGAGTTATAGTTAAGTGTTTAAAATATTTTGTAGAGTAAAATTATGGTTATACAGGATGGTTCAAAAACGGATAGACAAATAAGTTAAAATGGTTGACTAATCGGCAGCAGTATAAACAGGATGGTTTAAATATAGATGGAAGTTGAGTTGTAGTTATACAAGGCAATTCAAAAAAATGTTGAATAAAATTGTTATATAGGTAAGTCCATAAGCACTTGGGTGAATTATATTCGGAATTGGTGAATTTATAGTTATGTAGGGTGGTTCAAAAAAGCTAGAAAAAAAGTGTTATATAAGATAACCTCTGTTTCGTTTCCAAGGAATTGTACGCGGGTGAAACCGCGGGTAACGACTAGTTTATTATAACATTTTAGTAATATAGCAACATTGGATGCAGTATTCAATTCTAATAAACGTTGTTTGTTATAAATTTGAGATATAAAAAAATAAAGTTTGCTTATTTTTAAACTAGATATATTTTGTGAAACCTAGTATATAAATTACATAAATATTTGTTATACATTTTTTAGTGCATAGCATAATATATTCATAAGAATTTACTCTTCTTGAACTCAACTTATGAAGACACACTGCATATAGGGACCAACTGAGAACCTTAATCTTGAGGTTGATTAACTGACATCTCTTTGGATTAAATTCCAATTTAGTTCAATTTATTACACCTCAGGTTCATAATAGAAACATTTCCTTGTTTTAATACTGGTGCCTCCAAAAAAGTATACTATATAAGAAAGTCTGTTAAAAAGTTTATTTTGTAAAAAACGGTCTAAGCTATGTCCTAGAAAAAAATATGAGACCAATTCCGGGTCCCCCTAACAGAATCCAGTTTAGACAATCCAAATTGCTTCGGCCGGTTTCGAGTAAAAACATAAAAAACATAGATGCAGGCGAATTGAGAACCTCCTTCTTTTTGAAGTCGGTTAAAAAACAAATAATAACAGTTTTGGTTTTCCTTGTATAATTATAATGTGAACTTTGTCATAGTAGTCCATGTTGCTCACAGTGGAGGTGGCGAATATCAGGACTGATAAATAATTAATTTCTTTCAACCTCTCCACGTGAATGACGTAAATCTTTATTAGGTGTACATATGTTTCGCTTGCATAATGCAAAGCATCATCAGCACCATATACAAAATTCTTCTTAATACTACAAAGCAAATTACAATACAAACACATAAAATATAGTCGTTAAATAGCCTTACCTAAATTAAAATAAAGTCTTAAATTTAAAATTATCATTAATCCCTTATGAGGGAAAAGTACAATACTAAGAACATCAAAGTGTGTGTGCAGTAGCACGTTCAGGTAGCGTATGAAAGGAAATGAACCTGGTGTAGAAATTATGATTACTGACGGAACAAAGAAGATGAGTTATTTGGATCGTTCGGAGAGGTTCGTTGTACAAGTCGGTGAAGAAGAGGAAGATTGGGAAAGGCGAGGTGTGAGAGGCAAACATTACCTACAAATGAAAACACAGCTTTGTGTAAACAAAATAAAATATATATGGGTAGGTATGAGCGACTATTGAGATAGAAGGTATGGATAAATTCATTTGCCGTGAGATGTGGGCATGTTCAGGTAAATCAAGGATTCGGCTTGATGGGGTGGAGGGCTAATGCATTAAAAAGTGTCAGGCAATCGAAACGAATTTGTTCGTTTACACAATTGATGGTTGTATGTGTGCAGGCTTTATTGATGTATAAAATTTCCAAGTTCATTAAACGACCTTTATTGCAAATCAGTAAGATTTTTGTGTTTTGGTTGTGGTCAAAGGTGTGGTTGTTGGAGAGAATATGGTTGGCAAAGGACGAAGGGGTCTGAATATCGGGTCTATGGATGTTGTTACTGATCAGTCTGACATATTCTCTGACCATAGTGCTTATTTTACGTCCTGTTGACCGATGTACAAAGTGTTACACCCTGGAAATGAACTGGAAATTTCATAAATGCCTGATTTATCCCACCTGTTGGTTCTGTCTTTAGCATTACATAGTAACTTTTGAAGTGTGTTATCAGTTTTAAAGGTAATGTTAATGTTGAGATGTTTGAACAGTTCATGTAGTTGATATACATAATTATCAAAGAAAGTCATTATTTGGTATGTGGGTTCACTATTATTGGTATAACTGATCAAATACCTATTTTGAAATTTGATGGAGTGTCTGATGAACAACTTGTCTATTAGGTGAATGGTGAATTTATTATTGATTGCTATTTGATAGATAATTTGTAGCTCCTTGTTAAATTCCCTTTTGTCCAGTGGAATATTGAAGATCCTATTGAAGTAGCTATGGAAGGCGGCAATTTTGTGGTTGAAGGGGTGATTGGAGAAGAAAGGTATGACTGTATCAGTCGCTGAAGTTTTGTGAAAGATTCCAAATGAGAAGGAATCCTTGTTATGTTTGATAGTAAGGTCTGGAAAATTGATTACCGAATTTATTTTTCTGTTGTGAAAGTAATTTTAGGGTGTAGGGAGTTGATAAAATGAGTGTCGTCCCCTGTGAAAAGACAGATACATGCACCTACGTATCCGTACCAAAAGATTAAATGGCGGGAGAGTGTGTTATTGAAGATATCTTTCTCTAGTTTAGCCATAAAGATCTCAGCGAGAAGCGGGGAAAGGGGTGAGCCCATTGCAAGTCCTGATACTTGACGATAAATTTCATTATTAAATTGGAAGAAATTCTGTTGTAGTACTAAGTCGATCAAGGTGCATAGGTTGAGGATATGGAAGCACAATATATCTTTTCCAAAAAGTAAGTCTCTAGTGAGACTGATGCAGTCATTTGGTGGAATACTGGGGTAAAGGTTGGTGACGTCAAAGGAAACTAGGAATGAATTGTTAGGAATAGTAATGTTAGCTATTTTATCTACAAGATCTTTGGAGTTTTTGATTGCATAGGGATTGTAAAAGTTGGTCAGTTGTCTCACATGCTGATTTAACCACGTTGCTAATTTGGCAATAGGAGAGTAAATGTAAGATACTACTGGTCTGATGGGGATGCCCGGTTTATGTAATTTAGGGAGTCCATAAAGTAAAGGGGTCGTAGGGTTCATAGGGAGGAGATTATGGGAGTGAAGATTAAGAGATTCTATAGTAGTTTTACAAATATTAAGATTGGATTTAACCGAAAGAATTAATTTATTTAAAGGATTGTGGTTAACCCCGACGAAGTCTTCTGAGGACAGAAAATCTAAAACTTTTCTGGTGTAATCAGGTTTATCTAGGATTATTGTGGAGTTGCCCTTATCTGCTCTAGTGATTATTAAGTTAATATGATCCACTTTACGTTTGATGCTGGATAGGTGTGGTCGATCTATATTATGGCAATGTGTGTTGTGTTTATTAGCTATAGAGTTGATAGTGGTCGCTATTTGTGACCTGACTGCTTCCTTATGTTCAAGGTTGGAAGTTTCCACAATTGCTTCTGCTTCAACCGCGAGAATTTCCAGATTATTATGAAAGTTTTCTTATTGGATTTTAAATTGTATTTCAGGCCGCAATCTAAGAAATCCAGTTCTTTTTCGGAAAATTCACAGCTAGAAAGGTTAGTAGTCCTAGTGTGAAACTTATGGGTGGGGGTTATGTGAACAGCAAGAAATAGCGTAATTTTTCTTTAAGTATTCGAATGAGCTCTAAAATACACACCTACTTCTCCAGTCAATCGTGTTTATATCTCTTACCGTTACATAGATAGCAATTTTATTATTATTCCTATATATATATATATATATATATATATATATATATATATTGTTATGGTAGTTTTTCTTGTTACTTTTTATTTAATTATTTTCCTCGGCTAGCTTTTTTTAATTTGGTTCTACTAAAAAAAATGCATCACTAGTTTATTGAATTATTAATTGTATGCAAATTTAGGCGTTAAAAATAGATAAACATTTATATTTTGCACTTACCTTTTTTTATCTTATTTATATCAAATTTAAATATTAATCAATAATTACTTTGCTTTCTATGCTCTTTTTAATTTACTTTAATAATAATAATAATATTATATATATTATTACTTTAATAATAATAATAATATGTGGACTACAAAAAGGCCTTTGATTCAGTTCCACATGATTGGCTCATTAAGGTGCTGAAACTCTATAAAGTGAATAATTGTATTATTAACTTTTTAGACCATGCCATGGCCACCTGGCAAACCAAAATCTCACTGAATGAAGCCAACTGTTCGATACAAACAGACCCTATTCGAATCAGAAGGGGTATATTCCAGGGAGACTCTCTTAGCCCGCTGTGGTTCTGCCTTGCCATGAACCCTCTCTCAAACAAACTGAACTCAACTAATTTTGGGTTCAGTCTCAAACACAACAACGTACAAGCATTAAAGATAAACCATTTGTTATACATGGACGACTTAAAGTTGATGGCAGCTACAAAACAACAGCTGCATGATATGCTTAAAATAGTAGAAGGGTTCTCTAGTGACATCCATATGAAATTTGGCCTAGACAAATGCCGAATTATTAATATAGTTAAAGCCAAAATACAGCAGGGGCACTTCGAAATGGGAGATGGCACCTAAATTGAATCTATGGGGGAAGGTCATACTTATAAATACCTTGGAATAAAGCAGGCTCAACGTATTGATCACATGACTATGAAAAAGGACCTAACAGCAGAGTTTTATAGAAGGGTAAGACGACTGTTGAAAACCAAACTAAACAGTAAAAATCTGTTTCAGGCTATTAACACCTATGCGTGTTCAGTGCTCAGTTACTCTTTCGGTATAGTTAATTGGTGCAAGACTGACATTGAACAATTACAAGGAAAAGTTCGAGTTTTACTAACAAAAGCTCAAAATCACCATCCAAAGAGCTCTGTCGAACGTACAACTTTGCCACGGTATGAAGGAGGAAGAGGATTGACAGATCTAAGTAAACTATTAGATCAACAAATTTCTATTTTGCGTAGTCATTTCCAGAAACTCGCTGAATTTTCGGATCTACATAGAGTCATGTGCCAGGTTGATGACTCAACACCACTGCGACTGACACAACAACATGTCCAATTACACCACCAGACCACAGATCAGAAACTGCTGAAATGGAAAGAGAAGCCCCTTCATGGAAGACATATAAACGACATCAACCAAGATTATGTCGACAGTGCAGCGTCGAACTACTGGTTGATCTCTGGTCATATGTTCCCTGAAACGGAAGGCTTTATATTGGCAATCCAAGATCAAGTAATTCCAACTAAGAACTACCTAAAGTACATCGTTAAAGACCCTTCCATTAACAACGATAGATGCAGGTACCGTTGCCAAACATCTGAATCTATCCAGCATATCACAGGAGGTTGTCAAACGTTCGCTGCAACTGAATACAAAGAACGACACGATGCTGTGGCAAAAATACTTCACCAGGAACTAGCACTGAAACATGAATTATCACAGTCGGTAAGATTACCATACTATAAATATAAACCAGAATCTGTTTTAGAAAATAACAACTACAAGCTGTACTGGGACCGCACGATACTGACCGATCGGTCTGTTGCTCACAATAGACCAGATATAGTTTTGGTAGATAAAGTTTCTCGGAAAACAACTTTAATTGACATAGCAATTCCCAACAACAATAATATCAATATCAAGCAGGCTGAGAAAATAACCAAATATAGAGATTTGGAATTTCAAATAAAGACTCAGTGGAACATGAACAACACACGAACTGTACCAATTGTTATGTCAACAACAGGACTAGCACCAAAACATCTATTAAACAATTTAAAATACCTCGGTCTGGACGAACATCTTTACAAACAAATGCAAAAAGCCGTCTTGTTAGAGACAGCCCGGACGGTCAGGAAATTCATGGGAAACTGCCGCCACGACTCCAACCACGGGCCTGAAAACCTGGCAAGGGCTCCCACAGAGCTAAACCCTTTTGATATCTAGGATATCTGGGGTTTAGTGAATTTTCCCCTAAAGTTACTCATAGCGTGCCTTAGAGGGAGTGTGATGCCATACATTGTATGGTCAAGTCGGATAATAATAAGTCGGGATAAATTTGGGACTGAAAAGACAGTAAAAGGTCAGTAAAGTTAGCACCGCCATTTTACAGAAACTCAAATTAAAACATATGGGAATTACGAGCTATTTAGGAGCTCTTGATTTTTACCTAAATTGATTTTTGAGCTCAATATTTACTATGGAAAAAGTGCAAAAAACTATTGGCGGTGCTAACTTTACGTAAAGTTAGCACCGCCATCTTAGAAAAACAAACAAAAAAATTTTGTGAAGCGTCTCAAATTACGAGCTATTTACGAGCTTTTAATTGATGTATTGAACGTCAACCCCTAAATTTGTCTAAGGGGCAAAAACCACCCCCGAAAAATACTGAATTTTAATTTTAAATTTAAAATCTATTAAAATTATCTACGATTTACGAGCTCTTTCCTGGTGTAATGCACATAAACATCTAAAAATGTTCAAGGGGTGAAAACAACCCCCCAAGAATGCAGTTTTTTCGAATTTTATGATTAATAAATTTTGAAAAATACCAGCATGATCTACGATTTACGAGCTTTCCAACGCTATATTACACGACTACATTCAAATTACTGGAAGGGGTGCAAACCACCCCCCAATTATGCAGTTTTTTCAAATTTTATGATTTATAAATTTTGAAAAATACCAACATGATCTATGATTTACGAGCTTTCCAACAGTACATTACACGACTACATTCAAATTACTGGAAGGGGTGCAAACCACCCCCCAATTATGCAGTTTATTCAAATTTTATGATTTATAAATTTTAAAAAATACCAGCACGATATACGATTTACGAGCTTTCCAACGGTACATTACACGACTACATTCAAATTACTGGAAGAGGTGCAAACCACCCCCCAATTATGCAGTTTTTTCAAATTGTACTATTTACAGTTTTTAAAAAATACCAGCATGATCTACGATTTACGAGCTTTCCAGTGGTATGTTACAAGACCACATTCAAATTACTGGAAGGGGTGCAAACCACCCCCCAATTGTGCGGTTTTTTCAAATTTTATGATTTATAAATTTTGAAAAATACCAGCATGATCTACGATTTACGAGCTTTCCAATGGTATATTACTGGACTACATTCAAATTACTGGAAGGGGTGCAAACCACCTCCCAAGGTTTCCTCAAGGAAACTAAATTTTTTCAGTGTTGGATTAACTCACAAAATATTGTTTCTCAATTAATTCCTTCATTATGCGGTTTTTACACCAGTAATGTAGTTTTGCAAATAAGGATACTCAGTAATGAAAAAGATATTACCATCTTATTAGTCCATCCCCAATATTTTTACATAATTATTTTAGTCCATTTTCAAATATCTAAATTTAGAACGTTATTTTTGGCCTATTAAAGTATTTTCATTTTAGATTTTGATGAAACATTCGAAAAAGCCTTCTTGACGCTGTTTGTAATGACCTTTTCTGTAGCATGAAAAAATAAATTTGAATACACTGATTATGTGAATATATTGGAAACAGTTCTCTGATAATTGTTATCTAATATTTGATTGGTGCCACTGGTTCTAGTCGAGGCAATATATTTTATTAAAGAAGTAAAAAATTCGTAATGTGATATTTTCTATTGCAGGGGTTACTTAACTTCTTAAATCACATAAGTAATATACGCCACTCTGTACTCATCCTTTACGTTCAAACTCATATATAATATACTTTATTATACAATTAATCGCTATCATTTGATTTAAGAACATTTCTTTTTGAAATTCAAGTACGTTGAATAAGTAGGTACCTCTATATTGAAGTAGTTATTTATATAATTACTATCAATAAACATTTCCTCAACAAATGAGAACCAAACTGTTGCTTACCCTCCTAGAAAATTCGAATAGCAGGTTGCAGATCTATACACACAAAAATCAATGACCCTGGATTTTAACAAAAAATTCTAATATATTTTATCACATTAACCAGTAATTTCAAATATGAAATCGTCCATCTATGGAAATTTTACTGGGTTATTAGTTACAGGTAGGAATATTGGCTCCTAGATGGCGAGGTAACACATTTGTTTAATTCATTCAAGTACCTTTGATCTTTTCTGTCTTCCTATTTGTATTTTTGGGTTACTATGAATAATTTGATTATTGTGGGTACAAAAATAATAGTTGAAAGAATAATAACGAAATAGATTGCCCTCTCAGATACCAAACACCTGTTTTATATTTCTTGTATAGATTATAGAGTCAGCCCATTTTCAAATGGTAAAGGTTAGATAAAAATAAGAATATTATTTGACTTATATTTTCTTAACGTTGTTATGACTCGTTTGGCGAAGGTTGGTTGAAAAATGCCGACTGGAATTAATCTGTACATTTCGTAATACATAAAAATATTGCTTTGAGGTAATTATGAAAACTTCGAGCAACAGATTTTGAAGAAGAAGCGAGTTGAATAAAAAACCAGAAGAAACGGTAACAACACGTGGTCCATAAAGATGGTTACAATTTTTCGTTAGATTCAATACTTAATTAAAAGAACATAATTCATAATACAATTATTTATCCGAATAATGACTACAACAGTAGCTGTTTTTAAACATATTGTTGGAAAGCTTATACATCGTAGATAATTACATCTTACACCATTTCCAAGTTTTCAAATCACAAAATTTGTAAAATCTAGATTCCTAAACCTTTGGCGCAGTAAGGATAATATTTAATATTTTCATCCATTTCAAAACTCTGACAGTTTAAAAATTTAAGAACTACAAATTTGGAAAAAATTTCATAAATTGGGGGTTGTTTGCATAAATTGAAAGTAATCGTGTTATATATATATATCCTTGAAGAGCTTCTAAATCGTAAATTAGGCTGTCAGTTTTGAAAATGAACAAAATCACATAATATAGACAAACTGGAAAATTAAGGGGGTTGTTTGCATCCTTTCCAAAAATTTTAATGTAGTATTTTAAAGCTCGTAATTCGTATATCATCCTGATATTTTTTAAAATTTATAAATCATAAAATTTGAATAAACTGCATAATTGGGGGGTGGTTTGCACCCCTTCCAGTAATTTGAATGTAGTCGTGTAATATACCGTTGGAAAGCTCGTAAATCGTAGATTATGCTGGTATTTGTTAAAATTTATAAATCACAAAATTTGAATAAACTGCATAATTGGTGGGTGGTTTGCACCCCTTCCAGTAATTTGAATGTAGTCGTGTAATATACCGTTGGAAAGCTCGTAAGTCGTAGATCATGCTGGTATTTTTGAAAATTTATAAATCATAAAATTTGAAAAAACTGCATAATTGGGGGGTGGTTTGCACCACTTCCAGTAATTTGAATGTAGTCGTGTAATATACCGTTGGAAAGCTCGTAAATCGTATATCGTGCTGGTATTTTTTAAAATTTATAAATCAAAAAATTTGAATAAACTGCATAATTGGGGGGTGGTTTGCACCCCATCCAGTAATTTGAATGTAGTTGTGTAATATACCGTTGGAAAGCTCGTAAATCGTAGATCATGCTGGTATTTTTCAACATTTATAAATCATAAAATTTGAAAAAACTGCATAATTGGGGGGTGGTTTGCACCCCTCCCAGTAATTTGAATGTTGTCGTGTAATATACCGTTGGAAAGCTCGTAAATCGTAGATCATGCTGGTATTTTTCAAAATTTATTAATCATAAAATTCGAAAAAACTGCATACTTGGGGGGTTGTTTTCACCCCTTGAACATATTTAGATGTTTATGTGCATTGCAATCGTAGATAATTTTAATAGATTTTAAATTTAAAATTAAAATTCAATATTTTTCGGGGGTGGTTTTTGCCCCGTAGACAAATTTAGGGGTTGACGTTCAATACGTCAATTAAAAGCTCGTAAATAGCTCCTAATTCGAGACGCTTCACAAAATTTTTTTGTTTGTTTTTCTGAGATGGCGGTGCTAACTTTACGTAAACTTAGCACCGCCAATAGTTTTTTGCACTTTTTCTATAGTAATTATTTAGCTCAAAAATCAATTTAGGTAAAAATCAAGAGCTCCTAAATAGCTCGTAATTCCCATATATTTTAATTTGAGTTTCTGTAAAATGGCGGTGCTAACTTTACTGACCTCATGAAATGGACTGGCGCCATGAATGAATTTATAATGCGCACGTTTTACAGAATTACGAACCTTGGCCAGGACAAGACTGGATATCGCCAAATACTCCATCAAGAGTTCTGTCGTGAGTACCCAGAGCTTCAAGTTACTGAACAGAGAGTCGCAGATCAATATCGTGTCATCTTGAAACATGGCTTATTTCGCCTGAACAACTAAATAAAATAAAGAGCGAAGTGGAGCGCCAACTATTTGGACGAAATACAATCGATCCAAAGCCTGAAACACCTTTGGCACAAAGAGTGGACGAGACCCAACAACTACAACAAGAACAGCCAACCAACGCTGACCTGCTTGAGAAGATCCAAGCAGAAATGGAAGGAGCTCTTAGAGAGTATATTGGAACAGATCCACTGACTAGACCAGCTCTTCCCAAACTAAGATCTTCTAAGAAACTGGGTATCGTCTTGCAGGCTATGAACAAATTTATCTTGCCAAACTATGTTTTAGGTGCTAATACGTTACAGTCGCTACACACAATCATCTACTGTGTTGCAAGTTCCATCTGCAGAACAATTGGGATCGCAGTAAGACCAAAACAAGACCCTCCCCAATTTAGACAAACACCTCGAATACCACCTTGGCAAAGAAGGCTAGAAGGGAAAATTAATTCTCTTCGGAAAGACATTGGAAGACTGACCGAGTACCAACGAGGGATCAGGAACAACAGAATAGAAAGACTTGTCAAGACTATCTTGGACAATAACCGAATACTCCCAGTGGGATGGAGAAAACATTACATCTCAGCAGTGTCTGGACAGTCTACGACAAAAGCTCTCCATCTACACAAGTCGATTGAGAAGGTACAAAACCAGTAACCAACGGAAACTAGACAACATACTCTTCCGACAATCAGAAAAAGGGTTTTATAGAAAACTTAATAACAACAATAGTAATGAAGCCCCTAGTTACCCCAGTAAAACAGACATCGAGGAATTCTGGAAAACACAGCTTTCCACAACAATCTCCTATAACTCCAGAGCAAGCCGGATTAATGAGGAGGAGGCTGCATCTCAGAACTGTGAGGTCATGCAACACCAACCATTTGCAACGGAAGACACATCCAATATAATAAAGCACCTCCATAACTGGAAAGCACCAGGACCAGATGGTGTACAAAATTACTGGATAAAGAAACTGTACGCCACCCACGAAACACTAACAGCCCTTATAAATGACGTAATTACCCACCCACACAAGATGCCTAGTTTCCTTACGCATGGTGCTACATACCTCTTACCAAAGGACAACTTATGTGCATAGGACCCAGCAAAGTACCGACCAATCACTTGCCTTCCAACCTTATACAAACTCAGAACATCGTGCATTAAGCATCGCATTTTCAAACATTGTGAGCTGAACAACATAATTACTCAACAACAAAAGGGATGCGCGAAAAATTCAATGGGTTGCAAAGAACAACTGATAATTGATTCCGTTGTCTGCAATCAAGCCCACGCCAAACGGCGAAATCTCTACATGGCATATGTGGACTACAAAAAGGCCTTTGATTCAGTTCCACATGATTGGCTCATTAAGGTGCTGAAACTCTATAAAGTTAATAATTGTATTATTAACTTTTTAGAATTTTAGTGAATATCCATATGAAATTTGGCCTAGACAAATGCCGAATTATTAATATAGTTAAAGGCAAAATACAGCAGGGGCACTTCGAAATGGGAGATGGCACCTCAATCTATGGGGGAAGGTCATACTTATAAATACCTTGGAATAAAGCAGCCTCAACAATGATCACATGACTATGAAAAAGGACCTAACAGCAGAGTTTTATAGAAGGGTAAGACGACTGTTGAAAACCAAACTAAACAGTAAAATACTGTTTCAGGCTATTAACACCTATGCGTGTTCAGTGCTCAGTTACTCTTTCGGTATAGTTAATTGATGCAAGACTGATATTGAACAATTACAACGAAAAGTTCGAGTTTTACTAACAAAAGCTCAAAATCACCATCCAAAGAGCTCTGACGAACGTACAACTTTGCCACGGTATGAAGGAGGAAGAGGATTGACAGATCTAAGTAAACTATTAGATCAACAAATTTCTATTTTGCGTAGTCATTTCCAGAAACTCGCAGAATTTTCTGATCTACATAGTCATGTGCCAGGTTGATGACTCAACACCACTGCGACTGACACAACAACATCTCCAATTACACCACCAGACCACAGATCAGAAACTGCTGAAATGGAAAGAGAAGCCCCTTCATGGAAGACATATAAATGACGTCAACCAAGATTATGTCGACAGTGCAGTTAAAACATCATCGAGAGTGTTTTTGATAAATATGTAACTCTCCATTAGGCTTTCACAGATATCCAAGATATTGATTTGAAATTCATGAAAATCAAGATCATTTGAAATGTATAAAATTGACTGCCTTATTTTTTCAATGTTATTCGAGAGTAGTTTCTCCTCGGATTGAAATTTTTGTAAAGTGTTGTTGAGGCTAGTAATGACTTAGGTTGTTACAGATATTTGTTTCTTTACTAAGTCCTGAATTCGGTGTTGGTCTTTAGTAATTTTAGTTATACAATCATTTATGTATTCACCCACTGATCCCAGTCCGTTAATAAGTCCGCGTTTTCTTCTGTTAGTAGGGTAAGGTTGAGTGTCAGCGAAGATGTCTGTATATTTAACGGATTTAGAAATTTGTTTCAAGAGGCTAACATGGGTTTGTATTCTTTTTGGTTTAAATGATTTTGAATTAGTTGTGTTTTCGTTAATTGTCTCTAAAATTCGGTTTAGTATGGCGTCGTTATTTGAAATAGCACCTCTGAAAGGGCTGAGGTCTTTGAAGACAAGAAGTGTCCATTTGTCGTTTGAAATTTTAAATGTGCCTTCTTCATGGAAGAAAACTCCTATTATATTGTTAACGGGTGTAAGAGAGTATTGTTGGAGGTTCACGACTGAAAACAGTCCACAGAATCTGAAAACAAGGGATTCCTTCAAAATATGGTTTTAGTCTGTCAAAGTTAATTTTACTGATTTAGTTAGTCTGTAAGTTTATAACGGTAGCAGAGTTTTTTCTTATAGCGGTAATTTCAAAAGGTCCATTGAATTTGTTTTCAGATTTGCTTTTAATCTGAGACTCTTTCACGTAAACTTTGTCGCCTACTTTGTATTCTGGTTGGTTAGTCGAAACATGTTTGTCAAATCTAACTTTAGAGTTTTGTTTTTGTTGGTCGGTTTTTTGTGCGGGCTAGTCTATAATAGTAGTTTCTGTTGTTATTTGGAAATGAGTTTTTCCTGATCGTATAATGTTTCGGGGGGTCTACTAGAAGTGCGCCCAAAGATAAGTTCGTAGGGCGTTTTTGGTGTTTCAGTTGACAAAAGGAGCATTTAAGATTTTTCTACAGAACTTTACCTTTTGGCAAGTTTCGCAGGACTTAATAAATTGCTCTACACTTTTGATGAGTCCAGTCCAATTATACTTTTCTTTAATGCGTCGGATGGTCTCGTTAATTCCACGATGAAGGTTATTTTTGCCGCAGTGGTACTGTTGCAGTATAACGGGAATTTCGTCTTGTGAAGGAGTTATCACAATATTTTGACAAATTTTTAGTTTTACGTCTTTGTCTGCAAGTATAAAGGATAGTGTTTCAAGAATCGGTAGTTCTACATTGTTTTCAATACAGAACGTTTCGGATTCATCGAAGGGGTCTTGGTTGTTATAGAGGATGTTGAAAAGATGTGAGAGAACAGTTCCAGGATCAAAGGGTAAAGGGACAATTAAATATTTTCTATGCCTTACAGTTTTACTGGCTAGAACGTTTAGAGTGTCAGTAGTGACGTTTGGGTCCTCTTCGAAAATGTTTCGTTGATTTTGTTATGCAAGTCATTGAGTTTATTTTGCCAGAAGAAAGTGACTATTCGTTTGTGAGATTTGTCTAGGAGTTGGGCGTTAGAAATTTCTATTTTTGAGTAATCGATTATCAACTCGGTTTTACATAGTTGAACAAATCGATTAAACTCTGTTGTCATTCTTTCGTCATGTTCATCGGGTTCTTGATCATTGTCGGAGACTGGTTATTCTGAGTCGGTTTCGTTATTTGCAAAAATGTTGATTTTAGAAAGAAAGTCTGTGCATTGTTTAAAATGGTTAAGTTTGATTCGGGAAAGAGCATCAGCGTTCTGATTTACCTTGCCAGGTTTGTATTCTATCTTATAATTATACTCTTCTAGCTTAAGGCGCCATCTGGCTAGACGCCTGCCAGGATCTTTGAGGGAAAAGAGCCAAGTAAGCGGGCGGTGATCGCAAAGTAAAGTAAACTTTCTCACAAAAAGATACCGTCTGTAGTGCTTGACTGCCCACACAATGGCTAGCAGTTCCCGTTCGGTAGTGGAGTATCGAGTTTCTGCAGCGCAGAGGGTACGGGAAGCATATGCTATAGGAAGATCTTTTCCTACGGGGCCTTGTGAGAGAACCGCTCCAATTGCAAAAGCACTAGCATCAGTAGTGAGCAGGAATGGTTCTTCGAAGTTTGGGTAGATCAAGATAGGGTCAGATACAAGGAATTGCTTCAGTTCGTTGAAGGAAGACTTGCAATCTGCGTCGAAGATGAATTTGACGTCTTTTTGCAGGAGTTTTGTTAGAGGCTTTGAGATCTTAGCGAAATTGGGAATAAAACGTCGGTAATAACCGGCGAGACCAAGAAAAGATTTAACATCTTTAGGAGTTTGGGGTTGAGGAAAATTCTGAATGCATTCAACCTTTGAAGGGTTTGGTTTTACTCCTTCTTGGGTGATCAGATGACCTAGGTAAGCAACTTCCTTACGGAGAAACTCACACTTGTCAGGTTGAATTTTCAAGTTTGACTGTCTAAGACGCTTAAAGACTTCTGTCAAACGGGACATATGCTCATGGATGGTTGGTGAATACACTATGATATCATCCATGTAAACAAGGCAACGTTCATTTTGGATGCCCAAAAGAATGTTGTCCATGACCCTCTGAAAGGTACAAGGTGCATTTTTCAGACCAAATTGCATACGAACGAATTCGTAATGGCCATTGTCAACAGAGAAACCGGTCTTGGAAATGTCTTCCTCAAGGATTTCCAACTGGTGGAACCCGAAAGCGAGATCCAGTGTCGAAAAGTATTGACACTTACCAAGTTGATCGAGGAGATCAGAAATGTTGGGCAGAGGATGTTTATCGTCTACAGTTAGTTCGTTTAACTTCCTATAGTCGATAACAACTCGCCACTTTTGCTTACCAGAAGCATCGAGTTTCTTGGGAACGACCCATACGGGGGAGTACCAAGGAGAAGAAGAGTGCCTGATTATGCCCTGATCAAGTATTTTCGCAATTGGAGTTTTCACTTCCTCCTTATGGACTTGAGGATATCTGTACGATTTTGTGAAAACAGGCTTGGCATTATTGGTGTCAATTGAATGTTTTACTGCGTTGGTAAAGGACAAAAATCGGTAAAATTGCGTCAGTATTAAAAAGGTCGCACTTGAGTTTGAAAATTTGTTCGGTTCTTGCTGGAATAGTTATTTGATTGTTATGAGTAAAAGTTTGTGTGTTGGTATTGGGTGTGTATGTTGGTTGTGTATTAGACTGATTGTGATCTGGTACATTATGTAGGGGGATAGTTTTAAAGTTAGTAACTAACTGTTTGGATTTTAGTTCAACTATACATTCATAATGTTCAAGAAAATCTAGATCTAAAATTCCATCAAACTCAATATCTAGATCGTAGATAAAAACCTTATGGGGATGATTACCTACGGCGAACGGAATGAGGGTGGATTGAGAGATTGGAATTGTCTCATGAGTGATACCTTGAATTGTCAGTTTTTCGGGAAATCTTTGACGAAAATTTTTAACGGTGTTTTCTTTAAAAATGGAGATACCAGCACCGGTTTTTGGAGTTGACTACGTTTCTAATAAACTCTAAAACTCTATTTCACTTTTGTCTCTTGATAATGGCTCCAAAGCAGGAGTCGAAACGTCGAGCATTTAATAAATTCACACGTTCAATTTAAAATTATAAAACTAATATTCACTTTCACTTTCCAAGAACTTTTATTTACATCGAATATACAACAGCTGATTCAAATATCACAACAATTTTACATATAAGCTCTTCGCTCCACTAACTCACCTCGCGATCGTGGCCTGCTTCCTTTATAAAACCAGCGTCGAATTCTCTAGTGAAATCAGTCATCACTCCTACAGCTGTCGAGTCATTTCACTGCCCCCCCTTTAATTCTGATCGTCCCGATCAGAAACATCCTCTCCATGGTAGGGAGCGAGTCAATCTAAATGAACCACCTTCAATTTAGCCTTGGGGTTTCGACGGATCCGGCCTTGAGGTCGTATCGCGTCTTCATCCGGTCACTGGTGGCCAACATCTGCGTTCGGGCTAATTCGTGTATTGCCAGCATGTTATGTCGGAGCTGGTCGGCATAATCGTCGATGTCTTAGGTAGGTTCTTCGGGGGAGCCAAATGCCAAATCGCAGGGTAATCGCAGCTCCTTTCTGAATAGGACCCTAGCTGGGGTCAAGCCTGTACTATTATGTACGGCAGAGCGAAATGCATACAGAAATAGGGGAATCTGCTCATCCCAATCACGCTGGTTATTGCTGACGACCTTGGATAGGGTTTGTTCCAAGGTCCTGTTGAATCTTTCCACCATTCCGTCTGACTGTGGGTGTAATGGTGTTGTTCTCGTTTTCCTAATCCCCAACATCGTGCAGACCATCTGGAATACATTCGATTCGAAGTTACGCCCCTGGTCTGAATGTAGTTCCATCGGGACGCCAAACCTGCTGAATAGTTGTTGTACTAGCACCGTTCGCTACCCTGGTTGCCTCTTGGTTGGGTATTGCATATGCCTCAGGCCATTTGCTGAAGTAATTCATTGCGACCAGAATGTATTTGTTCCCCCTCTCAGACTCGGGAAACGGACCGGCGACGTCGATGGCAATTCTTTCAAATGGGACGCCCACATTGTACTGCTTCATTCTGCCCTTGGTCCGGGTCTTCGGGCCCTTACTGGCTGCACAGATGGCACATTTGCGACACCAAGCTCTGACGTCTTCGAAGTAATTCACCCAGTAGTACCGCTGGCGAACTTTGTCAAGGGTTTTATTCATGCCCAGGTGGCATCCGGTAATTCCATCATGTACTTCGGTCAGGATGGCTGGTACCTTTTTCTTCGGAACTATCAGTTGGGACTTGGTTTCTCGTCCATCAGCGTTTTCCCAAACTCGCTTGAGCATTCCATGGTCTACTCTTAGAGACTCCCATTGAGCCCATAACGATTTCAGCACGCCGGAGTATCTAGCTACCTCGTCCCATCGTGGCCTGGCTGCCCCTCTCGTTTTGAGTGACAAGATTGGTTCGGTGTCTAGGTCAGCCATTTGGTCCTGGATGCACTGTTCCGTTGTCGAGTCTTCATTGGCCTGCACTAGGATCGGCCTGATGGAGATACCTCTCGCTGTTCCGTCTTCAGACAATGTCCGCACCAGCACGGTGTTCCACCTTGAAGTCGTATTGCGGTAATTTCTCCATCCATCTGGCCAGTTGTCCTTCATGTCCAGCAGCCATTTGAGTGCGGCATGATCTGTTCGGATTAAGAAATGACAACCATAGAGGTCTTTGTGGAAATGGTCTACAGCCCTTATTATAGCAAGAAGTTCTTTTCTGGTGACGCAATAATTTCTTTCCGGTTTCGAGAATCCACGGCTGTAATACTCGATCACTCTCTCTTCACCATCTTGCACCTGGGATAGCACGGCCCCCAAACCTGTGTTGCTGGCGTCAGTGTCTAAGATGAACTTGCCGGACTGTGTAGGAAAGGCTAGGATGGGGCTGGAACAAAGTGCTGCCTTCAGTCGCCTGAATGATGTTTCGCAATCCTGATTCCAATGGAAGGTCTCTTTCTCAGTGGTCTGCCGATGTAGAGGGGCGGCGATGGTGGCAAATCTCTAAACGAAACGCCGGTAGTAAGAACAGAGGCCCAAGAAGCTTCGGAGTTCATGTTTGTCTCCTGGGACTGGCCAATCACGGATGGCTTCAATCTTGTCTTCGTTGGTGCGGATTCCTGACTCGGACACTACGTGGCCCAAAAACTCTACTTCTTTTTGAAACAAGGAACACTTCTTCGGATTGAGTCTCTCAGGCGTTATTAATTCTGGAGAATACTTCGCCCAGGTTCTTCAGATGGTCGTTGAATGTCTGACCCATGACTAGAATGTCGTCGAGGTATACTAACCACGTCCTCCATGTTAACCCGCTCAATACATACTCCATTAGCCTGTCAAATGTAGCGGGTGCATTACATAACCCAAAGGGCATGACCGTGAACTGAAACAGCCCTTTACTGGTGGAGAACGCTGTCTTCTCTCTGTCGTTTGAGTGTAGACCAACCTGCCAATATCCACTTTTTAGGTCTAGTGTGGAGAACCAACGGGAGCCTGCTAGTGTGGTCAAAGTGTCATCGATTCGGGGTAGTGGATAGCTGTCTTTCTTCGTGACATCATTCAGCTTTCTGTAATCCACGCAAAATCGGGTGGTTCCATCCGTCTTTTTAACTAGCACTACGGGAGCAGACCATGGGCTGATGGATGGCTCAATAACTCGATTTTCTAACATGGACTCAATGTTTTCGACTGCCTGTTGTTGCCCCAATGGTAGTCGTCTAGGTGGTATTCTGATGGGTTGAGCCTTTCCGGTATCTATTCGATTCTGGATGATGTTGGTGCGACCGGTGGTTCCATCTTGACTGTTAAAAATTTGGTAGTGCTTTGTGATAAATTGCTTGGCTTTCTTCTGGTTCTCTGGTGTCAGTTGTGTCAAATTTTCAGAGAACTGTTGTAGGAAATCTTTACTGGGCCGTCTCCTTCACCGATGTCTGGTACCCTTCTTCGCAATTGATGATGGTCTCTACTGGCTCGAAACAAGCTATCTGGAATGTCTTGGATGGCACATTCCATAGAGAATATCCAAAAAAATGTATGAATTAGATGTTGCGGTTTTAGTTCAATGCTGGTTCAATGCAAGTATATAATTGACTAAGGACCTTTAGCGGAACAATCAATAAACACGTGTCGTCAAATAAACAAACCACCAAATAAAAGTTATCACTAACGTTTTATTTAGAAGCTCTGGTGTTTTCTTGGGTCTTCTTTCTTCGGAGGCTAGCCCCGTAACAGCAGGAACAGTTTCTTAGAGCTTCTTCTGGACAACACGTTACACAAAAAATAGCGACGTAATGTTCATTGATTAAGCATGCAAAAAATGCGGGTTTAACAACAAATGATGCGCTTTTGTAAACACAAAAGAAACAAAATGAAAGCGGTTTAGCGGTCGTTACGAACGAAGCTACTAACTCGCGGAATAGTAACGCAAAAAAACAACAATAAGCGCCGTCTCTTCAGACGGGATCAAAGCGTCACCGAATAGTTCGGAGCACAATACACAAAAAAATCCCAAGCGTCCAAATAGCTAGGGATCCGAAACACGAATGTCAATACTGTCTATATTTTACAAGCAAAAAACACTTAAAATTAGCATTAGCGCGACGGAATGTTTTAGAAAAGGTGCAGAAGTTTAAAAATCAATGAAGTAATTCAATCAAATTGAAAACAATACACTAAACAAATTGCGGGAACGCACCATTCCGCCAGCCTTGAATTACTTATTTCAAAACTAAGGGTTCACTGGCAGTGGACAAAGCTTTACAAGAGGTCGCTTCAAAGTACCACTTGCAGTTCTAACTGTAGCAACGCGCACAACACCATCTCCTCCAGGATGTACGTCAATAATGCGCCCTAATGGCCAATTCAAAGGAGGGAAAGTGTCTTGCTTCAAAATAACAAGAGTACCTGGCTTAACAACCTCCGAGGGATCAGTCCATTTACTCCGTTGATGAAGAGTATGTAAATATTCTTGCGACCAACGTTTCCAGAATGCCTGATGCAAACGACTCAGTAACTGCCATCTGTTGAGACGATTAGATGGGACAGATAAGAAATCAGATTCAGGAGGTGCTGTTAAAGGTTCCATTGTGAGAAACATACCAGGACTCAAGGCGGTAAGATCCGATGGATCGTTGCTATAAGGGGTTATAGGTCGCGAGTTTAAAACTGCTTCGACCTGTGCAAATACAGTAGAAAGTTCTTCGTAGGTTAGGATTTGATCTCCAACGACACGTCTTAAGTGAGCTTTGACACTACGAATTACTCTCTTTGCGGATAGAATCCAAAATCGTTGCTGCAAAAGAAATTGAACGGTTTGGATTCCTGCGTGAAGATTGGTGACATGACAATCTTTGACAATTAGATTAGTCAAACGACTTTTACTTGGTAGCAGTGCGGGAAATTTAGTGTCAAACGGCAATGGAGCATTAGCCAATCTACTACCAACTCTAAGAGTTCCCTGTTCATCAAGAAACGGCGAAAGTTTACGAAGCGATTTGGGCAAAAGTTTTCGTTCTCGAAGAAGGGAATCTCTTTAGAAAAATATTGATCTTGAACATAGCGAACAATGCGAAGCTGAGCTAATGCGATTAATAGAAGAATGTTCTTCTAACAAAGTACCAAATAAATTTGGTGAAGCGGTGACTTGAAGCGCCACTATACGGGCTTCAGTCATAACTAGCGGTGACATGCTTGAGTCTGAGCAAGCATGTGGCAAACAAGCGGTAATCAACAATTGTGGGCCTTTCCACCAAAGTGTATTACCTAATAACTCTGATGGTAAAGTGCCGCGGGAACCCAAGTTATCACAAGATTGGATGTAAAACCAATGCGAAGAAGGAAATTTTTCCTGAATGTAAGCAACTCGATTACCGACAAATGTCTTCCAACGATGCGGGGAAGAACTAAGCCATGAAAGGACTACCGTGGAATCTGACCAGCAACGAATCACCTTGAACAACAAACGACTATTGAATTGCTCATAAACATAATGAGCCAACTTAGCGGTAAGAACTGAAGGACACAGTTCCAATCTGGGAAGTGACAAAGTTTTCAAAAGGGCAAGTTTTGATTTAGACAACACAAAAAACTTTGACGAAATTCAGATGCGGTTTCGAACACAAAATAAACAACAGCGGCATAACCTTTCTCAGAAGCATCACCAAATGCGTGAAGTTCACAACTAGAAAAGTTTTCTATAGCAAGCAGGTGAGCCAAAACTAAATTCTGTAAGGTCAACAAAATAGCGATAATGACTTGCTGCAATTTGGGACCGATAAATAAACAATCATTCAAAGATAACCGATGAGGTATCTTAGCGGATGCATTATACACTACACGAAGTTTGGTTGTGCTACTATCAGGTTTCAAAACACAATGATGCGGTATATAGTAACAATCAGAAGCAGTAGATGGATAAGGAACCAACTCCATATGATCCAGCTCCAAATACTCTTTGAGAAAATCACAATATTGTTTGTAGAGATCTGGTTGCTGTAGAATACGTCTTTCTAAAGAGTAGAAACGTTGTACGGCGAGATTATACATTCCATCAAAAGCAGGAAGTGTATTTCGAAAAGGAAAGGGCACAACGAATCTCCCTGAATCCAATCTCCTGCATCCCTTGGAAAATATTTTTTCGCAGATAAGATCATCAGGGGACTGAACCAGTGTGGTAGGAACATCTTCAATTGTCCAGAACCTTTTGAGTGAATCATCTAATGATACTACATCTTCAATTTGACAAAAAAACGAAGTTGGGTTTATGACTGACTGAGAGTGAGAGATAACAGAACTCGAAGACACTCTACCCATAAGGATGTAACCAAACACAGTGTTAATAGCATCAGGAACACCTACCTTTCCCAGAAGGCGTCCATCCAACAAAATTTGAGAGAATATATCGGCACCTAACAAAAGGTCAATAGCGCCTGGGCTATTGAAACCAGGATCAGCAAGTTTCAAATTGGTTAGATATGCCATATTAGCCATGTTAATGGGCGCAACAGGCATATCATTGCAAATGCGGGGTAAAACAATAGAATCAACAACAAAATTGCACTCACGTTTTACTATAGAGCGAAGAGAAAGGGTAAGAGAGCCCTCAGCAGAGGGACTCTGCACAGAACCTAGCCCGTTGAGTTGAATCGAAGCGGGCATAGGTCGGAAGCCAAGGCGTTTCACAGCCTTGCTCGCAATGAATGATGTCATGCTACCAGAATCTAGCAGACATCGCAAAGTTTGATAAGAACCGTGCTTATCTAATACCTCAACTACAGCGGTAGATAACAACACATTTGAATTGTATGACAAAAGTGAACTATGACAAGAAGTCTGCGGTAGAGAAGTTTCGGGACTTTCAACAGTATTAATGGTACTGGATCCACCAGATGTGGAAGCCAGGTTTGCGGGGGAGCTTTAGATTCAGACCCAATACCTGAATCAGCACGATTTACAAAATGACGCAATGTGTGATGGCGTTGTTTGCAGTTGCGGCAAGTGGATAAAGATTTACAGCGATTCGACTGATGAGAATCGCTCAAGCAATTAAAACAAAGTCTAAAATCTTTAACAAACTTAAACCGCGCGGATACTGATTTGTTCAAGAATTCAGAACATTTGTAAATCGCATGATCGGATTTACAAACTAAACAATTTCTATTCTTAGTGACAAACAAAGATGTAGTGAACATGGAATAATGTTGCTTTGAATTCAATGGTAACCTTTTGTCAACACTTCGCTTTGCCTTGCGGGATAATTCAACATGTTCAAAGGCATCGCAATGCTTCGACAAAAAATCAACAACTTCCGAGCGGATCGCAAAGTCATCTTGAGCGGTCACAGTACCATGGTAAAGTTCAAATTTAGCGGCTAAATTCTTTGGAACTCGTTTCAACATCATCTGAACGATACAAAAATCCCACTGATTTACTGGTAAACCCAAATTCTTCAGTGCTTCCAAATTATCACTGAAGTCATCCAATAACTTCCGAACCTCTGAAGGGCTATCTGAAGTTAGTTGGGGGAATTGTTCTAAAGCTGACCAATAAGACTCCGCGATTAAACGAGTTCGCTTGAATTTTTTCAAAAGTGTTTCATAAGCACTCACGTAATTGTTTTGTGTTCGTTTAAAATTCTTAATAGCCTTTTTAAAGCTAACTGCAAATATTTGAACTTCTGCATAGCACTGAGTTTTTCATTATTGTGAATTAATGAATCAAACAAATCAATAAAAGTACCAAATTCCAATATGTCTCCACTAAATGAAGGCAAATCAATTGGCGGCAAAGCAACACTTTCCTGTTCCCGAGCTATATTCAAAATCATCGTCTGCATCTGAAATTAATCCAACAATGGAATTGTGATGTTTTAAAAAGTCTAAATGGATTGAATCAACCATATCAATCATGCTAAAAAACAATTCAACGTCGTCACCTCTTAAGGCTTTCTCGGCAGCAAAATAAATATATTCCAATCTTCTAAACTCCAATTGTCGATGATTTTTTAAATTTACGTAAATTTTCAGCGGGTTTTGACATCTTAACAATAAATTAAAATCACTGTAACGCCACTGAACAAATCTAACACGATAGAACGAAAACAAAATACTATTCCAAAAATGTACAATTTTTTACTGTTGAAGTCGTAAATATCTGACCAAATGTCAAATAAATTCAAACGTATAAATTTTGCAAATAACCAAAACAATCAAAACGATCTCTTGTAAGTTTTTAAGGCGGCAAAAAATTACGTTTTATTTCCAACGGAATGAGTGAGTATCCCGAACTTGCCTTCTCTTTTAACAAATAAAGAAACGAAAATTCAATGCGGTTTTCAACAATAATTGCAACGAAAAATCAATGGTTTTTTTGATCGTTAAACTTTGCACGAAATTAACTCAAATGTATCGGGCCCGGAGTTGGACCAAATTATGTAATTTATTCGATAATCTTTGCACTAAATTAACTCAAATTGCATCCGGCTCGAAGTTGGACCAACTTATGTAATATGTTCGATAATCTTTGCACGAAATTAATTCAAATTGCATCCGGCCCGGAGTTGGACCAAATTATGTAATTTATTCGATAATCTTTGCACGAAATTAAATCAAATTGCAACCGGCTCGAAGGACCAAAATTATGGAATGTCTTCGATGGCACATTCCATAGAGAATATCCAAAAAAATGTATGAATTAGATGTTGCGGTTTTAGTTCAATGCTGGTTCAATGCAAGTATATAATTGACGAAGGACCTTTAGCGGAACAATCAATAAACACGTGCCGTCACATAAACGAACCACCAAATAAAAGTTATCACTAACCTTTTATGTCGAAGCTCTGGTGTTTTCTTGGGTCTTCTTTCTTCGGAGGCTAGCCCGGTAACAGCAGGAACAGTTTCTTAGAGCTACTTCTGGACAACACGTTACACAAAAAATAGCGACGTAATGTTCATTGATTGAGCATACAAAAAATGGGGGTTTAACAACAAATGATGCGCTTTTGTAAACACAAAAGAAACAAAATGAAAGCGGTTTAGCGGTCGTTACGAACGAAGCTACTAACTCGCGGAATCGTAACGCAAAAAACAACAATAAGCGCCGTCTCTTCAGACGGGATCAAAGCGTGACCGAATAGTTCGGAGCACAATACACAAAAAACACGAATGTCAATACTATCTATATTTTACGCAAAAAACACTTAAAATTAGCATTAGCGCGACGGAATGTTTTAGAAAAGGTGCAGAAGTTTAAAAATCAATGAAAAGTAATTCAATCAAATTGAAAACAATACACTAAACAAATTGCGGGAACGCACCACTATCTCTTGACCATTGGTAATTCTGGTGTCGTTGTTGGACAAATGCAGGACTTTAATTGGTATATCTTGTCCGGCTTTAGGTATAGCCCGTCCAACTAAGTACTCATGAGCTGAGTATATGGACCATTCCAACGCAGCTCCCAGGATTTCTTTCTAGCTGCCCTTGAACAATCTGTTCCGTTCGACCGGGGATTGTAGCTAAGGATTTGGCTACAATTTTTATGGAGACGGCTGAACTGTTGACGGGCGTGTCAACACAAATTCCTCATTTAGGAACCGAAGAACATCATATCTCGGGTCGAACATAAATCCATGCTGGCTGATTAGGTCCATACGCAGTATGAAATCGTCCTCAATATTCGCTACCAGGACCCTATGCCGGATTCTGTTGTCTGCAGTACTATATCTGCCTCACCCTGTATTGACCTTGACTCGCCGGTGACTGTTCTGAGCTGGATGTTGTTGGTAGCTGGCTGGATTTCTGATGCCCTCAAAACCCTGGACTTGGCAATGGACACAGCGGCGCCCGTGTCGATGGTGATCGTAATTGCTCGGCCATTGATGGTACCCCTGATGTCTAGGTTGCTGTTATCTCGGCAAAATCCCCGGATGGATAATGTTTTGTGGTTGGTGGAGGGTTAGTCAGCCTTCACCTCCTTATGCTGACTGGCTGACGGTCCCTGGACATGTGGCTGTTCTGTTGGTTACCCCTGGTCGGTGATCGTTCCAATAGCCTCAAACTGCAGTCTCGTTGGAAATGTTCTGTCCGCCCACAACGGTAACATGATCTTATGGTCTCAGTTCTCTCTGACTGTTTCAGTAGTTTGTTCATATCAGACAGCAACGCTTGAAATGGTGACTCTGACTTCCTCGTTGAAGGAAACTGCTCGCACCCTCGGCTTGGACATGTTCATGACAGCCTCTACCTCCAAAGCCAGAAGTAGAGCTTCGTTACTCTTCTTGATGCCACTAAGCCTTAGATTCCTTTGTACTTCCACATCCCTGATGCCGTTTATGAAACTATGTGTGGCTAATTGATCTTTAGTTTCCTCTGGCAGGTCTGGGTAGGACAAATGCACTAAACGTCTAACCTCTGCTTCGAATTCTTGAAGGCTCTCTTCAGATTTTTGCGTTTTTCTACTTAGTTGCAACTGGTATACTTGGCTTCGGGATTGATTGTCGTATCTTTGGTCCAGGATGGCGATGATCTTGTCGAAATTGCCTTGTTCATCAACTGGAATGCTTTTGTAGGAGTTCAAGGTCGGACCTCTTAATGAAATTATAAGAGACGTAGATTTTTCTTGGTTATCCCATCCATTAGCTGTACGACTTCAAATTGCCGTTTATACATAGGCCAAGATGAACTGCCATCAAATGTGGTTGGCTTGCTAACGGAACCTTTGGTACTCATGATGTTATGGTATTTTCCTGGCTGGAAGTCCTGTGGCATTTTTTTAATTTCGGTTTCCAATTTGTTTTGGATATTAAATTGAACTGATTTCAAATTTCACCTGGCTCTGAATGGAATCGATGTCATCTACTTTGTTATCAAGAGTCTCCACATTAGTTTTTAGGATCTTTATGTCATCGTTTATCTCTTTTATGTCTGATTCCACTATTTGCATTCTTTCATTAACTGTTTCATTAACTTGCGATCCTATTTGCATTAATTGTTCAAATTGCAGTTGTCTTGTTTCTTCTAATATTTGAGATTCTTTTTTTTTTGTTTGGTTAATTCAATTTGCTCTTGTTTTCCTTCAAATTTTGAGAATAATCCTTCAATTAAATTCTGTTATTTTTCATCTATAGATTTCACTAACCTATGTTGAATTTCCTCTTGACGTTGTTTCTCTTTTTTGTCACATTTTTCCAGGAGCTGAGTTATTTTTTTCATCTAGTCCATCCGTAACCTGTTTGAATTTTTTTTGTAGACTCGTCCATTTTTTCTTTATTCATACTACGAGCTGTGGCCATAAATCAATTTATGATTTTATCTTCACTTAATCCCAGTTCTGACACCAAATTGCAATAAACTCCGTGGGTTCAAAGTTAATTAATTAAAAAAAACGGATATTCACTTGACTTTCTAGAACTTTTATTTACAACTAAACATAAAATATTTTCAATAGCTGATTCTAATACAATAGCATCAAAATAATAACACGAAATAAGCTATACTAATTTCTGCGATGATCGGCCGTTCCTTTTATAATCTGCATCGAATTCTTCGAGCAAATCCCGAGGGTTATCTCCCCGGTTGTCGAGTCTTTTCGAAATTTCTAGCACGGTCGACCTTGCGGATATTTTTTAGGGTTCCGTAAATACAATATACGGATACCCTTATAATATCACTCCGGATTCCTCCCTTTTTCACATCACAGCACTTTTCTCCTATACTAGTGGACAGAAATGGTTGAAATTTGGTATCAGTGTATAGTTTGGTGACCGGAATAAGAGTAAATTAAGAAATTTTGATTTTAGGGGTACATCTGGGGGGAAAAACTAAAAAAATCAACCGATCCCTCCCCCTTATCTCCGAAACTATAAAAGGTAAAATTTTGAAAAAAAATTTGAGATATAGAGTCTAACCTGAGTTTTACCGGAAAAATAAGGAGAAACCTACTATTAATTTTGGGGGACAAATTACTGAATTAAATGGAAAATATAAAATTAAAATTGTTTCTTACACATCATGTAATATATCAGATGACAGGGCGAAAACAAATATATTTTTTTCATATTTTTAAAATAAATTATTTTAAAGATATTAACAAAAATATAAAAAAAATTACCCATTCTCCCTACCTGATCTCCGAAATTATAAGCCGTAAAATTTTGATGAAAATTAGAGATATAGGGCCTCACCTCAATTTTACCGGAAAAATAAGGAAAAACCCCTAATATTAATTTTGGGGGGCAAATTAAAATTGTTTCTAACGCATCATATTAATATATCAAATCAAAGGGCTCATTATCATCAATACAAAAATATTTTTTTCATATTTTTAAAATAAATTATTTAAAAGATATTAACAAAAATATAAAAAAAATTAACCATTCCCCCTACTTTATCTCCGAAACTATAAGACGTAAAAATTTGAAAAAAATTGGAATATAGAACCTCCCCAGAACATTACTGGAAAAATATGGAGAAACTCCTAATATGAATTTTATGGAGCAAATTACAGCATTAAATGGTAAACATAAAAGTAAATATATCAAATCAAAGCTCATTATGACGAATACAAATATATTTTTTTCATATTTGTAAATTATACCATACTTTAAATTTGCTCACTTGAAATTTATAAGAAAAATTAGTAGAAAACCCCAATATAAATTTTTGGAGGCAAATTATAGAATTAAATGGAAAATAAAAATTTAATTTTCAAACACATCATGTAATATATCAAATAACAGGCTTATTATGTGAATTAAAAAAATATCTTTTTTTAAATCATTTGTTTAAAAGATATTAAAAAAATATATTGAACATCGACTTAATTCCCACTTTAGAAACTACACTATCTAAAATTTTGAAAAATATATTTTATTTGAATTTTTATATAATTTGTCTAAAAGATTTAATAACTTATTATTTAAAACTTGACCTATTTTAATCTTCCAATCTACAGAGCCTAAAATTCAGAAATTACATTATAAAAGGCTTCCTTCAACGTTTATTAGTAAAATAAAACTCTAATGTTAATTTTGGGGGCCAAATTAGAAAATTAAATACATATTTTTATAAAAATCAAGCGATTAATGTAACAGATAAAATAAAAAGTCTCTGTGTGGAAAATAAAAGTGTCTGCAGCTGGAATATTAGAATCTTGAAGGTGGTACGGAATCCTTGGTATGCGAGTCCAACTCGTACTTGACCAAATTATTCCTTTAATGTATTTATTTTACACTTTTTAGTGATGCAATGGCTTAATTGGATGCAGTTTTTAAATATAAGTAACTCGTTTACGGTTGAATAGAATAACTTGTTTCCTAATATGTACATATATTAAGAAAATTTTGTATATGCTTCTAACTTAGGTGGATCCACCATCCGGTGGATCCGGAAAAAGCAGAATCAGCTATGACTCTGGCCGCGAAAACCTCCGTTCTCAGGATCCACCATATTGTAGACGATCTGAGTTTCATCATTCTTTAGGTCTGTTAATTATACTGACATTCATTTAATAGTCTCCTCTCCGCGGAATCTTATAATATAGAGTTTTAATTGATATAATAAGACCTAGTTTTTAATTATATTTAACTTTGTCTGATAATAATTTGAGTTGTTATTAAAAATAAAGGTACTTAACTTAAACAAAATTTATATTCTTTATTAAACCTAGTACACAATTTCGAAAAGATTTATTATACAATTTTTAGTAATGTGGCATAATTAGATGCATTTTATAATTCTTATTACTCCTGTTTGATAAGAACTTATATATTATGAAAAATAAAGGTATTTTACTTTTAAGCAAAATTCATATTTGCTGACAAACCTCGTATACAGTTGAAAAAGTGACATGTAATGATTACAGTATACGTTTTTGACCATGCAAATATTTTTACGAAGAATAACTTTTTCGCTAAATAATGTGCATACAAACGTTTTCTGTTTGATCCAACTGATGAAGACTCACTGTATATAGAAACCAACTGAGGACCTTCATCTTGAAGTTAATTAACATTTGTATCGATTTATTTCCAAGCAACTTTCAATTCATTACAATTTTTAGTAATACAGCACAATTGGACCAATTTTCAATTCTGATCTTAGGTTCTACTATTAGAGCCATGAAACCCAGCACATTAGCTGAAGCCAGACAATACATTATTGCCGAAAACAAAATTCAACACATACAAAGACCTTCCAATTTTGACAACAATAATCACAAAAACAATTTCCAACATCAAAAACAACATAATCACAACCAAAATTTCAAACAAAACCCAAATAAATTTCAAATACAAAATTAATTTCAATTTCTGAACAGAAATCAAATCCCAAGTCAATTTCTACCAAATAATTTGAATATCAACAACCACAATTTCCTAGAGGGCTAATACAAATTCAACAAAGACCAGTTCCTCAACAACAAATTTTCACAAACAGATCAATTTTCCCTCAACAACAAAGAAACTCGATTAATTTGTGGCAACCAAGAGGTAATATTTCAATAATAAAACCCTATTCACAAAATTCTAAAAATTCAAGATTTTACCAAAAACCAATAAACTCATATGAAGAACACTATCTTAAACAATTTGATTCTTCTTATGAAAATTCCAAATTTTATGATGAAAATATTCCAGAAACAGATTTTCAAAAATGAAAATACAAGAAGCAGAAACAAATTTTTCAACAACTGCCTTAACGAAAAACCCTACATAGAACTACATTCTATCTATGACAAATAGGACCTTTCTTAATATCCAACCCTCAATTGAAACTTTTAATAAACATGAGTGCAACAAAATCATTTTTGAACCCCGAAGTAGCAGAAAACTATTTTTCTGATTTTATAAAGAAAGAACCCTTTACAATTTATTCAATTTTTCAGACGAAAATTGTTGCATCGAAATTCCAGCTTTTTTAGAATTTAATTCCAAGAAAAATATGAAAATCTAGTTATTTAAATTCCAAAATTTCTTTGACTATGAAACAATGAAAGACATCAAAGTTCAAATTGATATAAGAAATTTCACTTTGAAAACTCGCAACTTCCAAAATTAATCTAGATCATTATGAAACCAAAAAGAAACTTTTATTCTTTGCCCGACTAGAACACCATACCATTGAAACCCTTAAAGTTCCCGTAAACATTTAAAATGGCGAACAATATATTACAAAAACTGACATTACTAACTTAATCCAAATTCAACACATGAAAATTATGTCGTTCATTTTCTGACATTTTAACTAATTACGAACCTCTGACTTTCACTAACCAAGTAAAACACAAAAAAAAACTTCTCACGAAATTCCAGTCTACTCAAAATCATATCGATATCCTTTTATCCATAAACCAGAAATTCAAAGACAGATCGCAGAAATGCTCGATAATAAAATTAAGGCAATTTTAAAATACCAATTCCAAAAACAACCAAGGAAATAAAACAATTCGTAGGACTTTTAGGTTATTACAGGAAGTTAATGAAAAACTTCGCTCACATTACAAAACCATTTACAACTCGTTTGAAAAAAGGTGCTAAAATTAATATCAATCACGAAAACAGTGACAACAATAGTATTCATACTAGCGAAGAAGATCCAATACTTTCAATTAAAATAACAGACAAACCAGTGAATTACTTTCTTAATCAAATTTTTATTATTGAAGTCCAAGACAATCCCCGAAAACAGATGAAGAAAATTTTTGAAAACCCTGTAATTCGAACACGTTTCTATTTATATGTCGCAAAGAACTCTTTCCGACAATTAATTCAATTTATAAAAGACTATACATGAAATATGAGACAATACGCATTTTACTTCCAAAATGACCCAAATAATTATTTTTATGAAGAAATGTGTAGATGCATCCCCCAAATATTAAAAAATTCAGCCTATAAATTTCTAAAGTCAAATAAGGTACTTTTTGATGAAACACGAGAACACAGACAATGTCTTATAAAAATACAACACGAAGGTATAACAAATCTCCGGGGAATTTTAGAAACCTCTAACGAACTCGATAATGTTAAAAAATTCGTAAATAACTGTAATGTATGCCAACAAGTAAATTATGAACATCATCCCCCTTTAATAAAATTTCAATTAATGACCACTCCAAAGAAACCATTTGAAACACTCATATACATACTACTACTATACTACATATAGATTCAAAAAAATTCGAAAATTCGATTGCCCTCTCTGTATGTGACAGCTTTTCAAGGTTTGGACAAGCTTATATTATTCCCAGTTTACCAGTTCTTCATTTCTATAAATTACTTTTACAATTTATCAGTACATTAAGATGCACAAAATGGAATAAATTTTTGTCAGTGGTTTACAATTAAATTAGAAAATAATTTGAATTTTTATAAACATATTCTTTTTACCGGTGAAGCTTGTTTCACAAACAACGGTTTATTTAATCGAAAAAATGTTCGTTATGGGAGTAACCAAAACCCTCCATGAATTTATCAATCAAGAAACCAAACAGGATTTAAATTAATTTGTGGTGTGGAATGTTAAAAACCAGAATTTTGGAACCTTATTTTTTTAATCAAACCCGAAATGATCAGATGTATCTACGCTTATTGCAAGAGGTATTAGGACATATGTAGATGCACTACCACTGGAACATTTACATCATTTTTGGATGACGTCGCTCCACCGCATAACATTGCTGCAGGAACAGCACATCTAAATAGGAGGTTACAAACAATGGATCGGTAATAAAGGTACTGTTCGTTGACGTGCTAGGTTATCGGACCTTAATTCACTAGACTATTTTCTTTGGATAATTTAGAAAAGATTGTTGAAGAGGTTTTGAATTATTTTGCCTGTTCATTAGGGTTTTTTTTCTCCTCAGATTTTTACCTGCAACAGATAAGCATTTGAAAATTGTATATGGTGATCAAAGTGTAGTAAGGCAATTGCGCAAAATACTGGATACTGACTGTCGGTACCGAAATTCTTCCTAACAGTTATTCTGAGAGAAAGGGATGTCTACAAAATGATCAACTGTAATACATAGTGTTTTGTATATTGTGTTATATACTTATCTGTGTTTGGAAATTTACAATATTCAAATCTATCTGTGGCAGGAAAAAATCTGAGAAGAGAAAACCCTACTGAACAGGCGAAATAAAAATTTTCTTTGGGGCTATGTGAAAGAACAGGTTTATATGCGCCCGTACAATAATCCTGAATAATTACAATAATTCCTGAAATGAAAAGGCAACTCACGATATTACACAGAAAATTGAGAAATGCATCTACAACAATGGACTACAATGTAAGCTTGCAATTGTTTAAAATGTTTACACTAGGGCAATTATTTTTGTATAAATTGTTTGAATGTAAAAGTAAATGGCAATATAATTCTATATGATTTGAAATTTTGTAATTATTTCAGAGCCAACCAAATAAAAAATCATTTTTGATTCTTTTACAACCTTTGTTCTTCCCAAAGGTAGGCAGGTTGCATATTACTGAAAATCACTTCCAACGCTCGATTTAGTCAACGATAATTTACAAAGAATTGCACGATAGATGTAAATTTTTCCGAAAGCATACGTTACAAAGTGGTTGCTTATATTTGCACCGTAACCTTTTCTAATTAAGTTGTTATGAATATTACATTAAACAGATGAAACAAAACCAGAAAAACTCTTCAACTGTGAACAGACAAAGCTCCACAACAACTCGAGAGCGGGCCCAACACACGGTGATACGTCACAAGGTCGCTGTTTTTTTTTTTCGAAAATTTTTAACATTGATCAAGTAATCCTTTGTAAAATATGCTTGGATTTACTAGGATCAAAATCCAATATAGCGGCCATTAAAAATAAGCTGATCAAAATCTAGAGGGTCTTGAATATTGCTCTCAACGAGAATCGATTGCCCCTAGTCGATAATGCAAAACTGCAGTCTCATTAAGTTTCATTTAGCGGTATGGATAATACAGAATACAGGTATTTTTAGAAAATCGCATTTTCCAGTTTTTCCCAATTATCTTGAAAAGCCTTGTAATTTTTTAACAAGTTTCAAGTGATAATAAAAATGGGCAACTTTTGTCTAATTTAACTGACCTTGTATCTTTTAGTTTCCAAAATGTATATATATATATATATATATATATATATATATATATATATATATACATATATATAGTGAGTTGCAAAAGATAGATACCGGAATGCAAAATGTTGAAAACATTTGTCTAATAGGCCACAATAGATAATATTTAATTAAGCATTAATGTTGACGGGTTTGTATTTTGCGTAGCTAATTGTGTTTTATTCTTATGTTTTATAATTGTCTTCCATGTGTTAGAGATGTGCAGGGCGTCGTCTCTTTTGATTAGTTTTTGTCAGTTTTCTCAATTTCAATAGCTTCTCATATTAGTCTGGTTTTATAGTGAGGAGTTTGTGAGATCTGTTTACAACTATTGAAATTGACTTTATGGCCCAATTGTTGCTGGTGTTGTTTGACAGCTAATTTGTGTTCCTCTAAACGGGCTGAAATTCTCCTGTTCGTTTGTCCGACGTATACCTTATCGCACGTTCCGCAAGTTATACTATATACCCCTTGGTATTCAAGTTTTACTTTTGGTTTGGGATTTCCTAAACTGGTGCCTATAGTCTGGTGCGGTTGTATGCTGTCGCTATGTCATGCCTTCGAAGAATTCGGCCAATTCTGTCCGTTGTCCCTTTGATGTATGGTAAGACTACTTTTGGACTACGGTGAGGTCATCTTTGGTTTTGGCTCATGGTCTTGTTGTGCTATTGCTTTTTTGATAGTATGGTTTGTGTATCCGTTTTGTCGTAGAGCGGTAGTTATCTGTTTTAATTCGTGTGTTTTGTTATTGTCGACAATGCTTACACAACCTCGACTAACGTAAATGATTAGTTTTTTACTTCTAAATTGTTAATATATGTGTTATTTGTAGTATATTAACTGATATTGACTCTCAGACCATTTCATTCGCCGCTACGGGGAGGATTTCTTCCAACTCACAAAAACATACAGCAAACGTCTTATTCTAAAGTCTTGTTTTCCTCAAATCTTGTAGAACTTACAACGCCATTCCAAATACTTTCAAACTAAAACATCACACCTCTTCACGTTCAGTTTCCAGTATTCTTAACAAAGCAAGTTTGGCCCTGTTACGAACAATTTTGATGGCATTTCGAGCGATAAAGCCGAACACCTGGCCCAAAAGAAAACAGTCACTCAAAAACTTAAGCTAACACGACTTATTACAAAACAACAACCCGCTGTCACCTCACCCCCTCAGACGACTGTCCATAACTTTTCTGACTTCCCCTTAGACTCTACCAGTTTACATGTCCTATCCAAAGGTTTCAATTTCGCAGTGACGCCGAAAACTATCCCAACTGAAAGAATCATTTCTCTAGTGGAGGTAGCTTTGGTTGAATTAACAGATATTGAGGCTGAAGATACTCGTCAAGACATTGCTACAGTACTCCGCACCGCAAAGCCACCAAAATCAAACCTAACTTCTAACGAAATACATGCACTAAAGCAACTACGTAACAACGATGACTTAACTATTCTTCCTGCCGACAAAAGTAACGCGACTGTTCTTCTCAATACTAAAGACTATGTTCACAAGATGAATTCCCTACTCCACACTGCAGACTACGAAATAATGAACAATAATCCTACTACTTACTTAGAGAAAAACACTAAGGAAATCATCAACAGGACACAACTTCCTCTTGACGTCAAAAAGATCATCATTCCCCATGTCTTCTAAAATTCTGAAAATTTACGGACTACCCAAAATTCATTGTCAGTTCGGTACAATCCCCGACACAAGAATTAGCCCGGTACCTAGCCAAAACCCTTCAACCTCTAGCCGAGCAAGCATCCTCGTACGTAAAGAACTCTTCTTCCTTCCTAGATATGCTAAGCACTCTTGATAGTCCTTCTGTCCTCGAAGTTGATAGAGTGCCCTGTTTGGATATGGTGATGCGCGAGAGCTGAAGTCGGATCTTTTTTTACGAACTGACAGAGAGTGTTCATATACGCGATGGTTAACGCGCCTGTTGGTACGACCGATGTAGCTTTGTGGGCAATCGCGACATGAAATTTCATAAACTCCTCGATCCTCGTTAGGTACTTTGTCTTTGGGGTTACCGGTTAAGTTGCCTATAGTTTGCTATAGTGCTATTTTGTCAGTGACTCCTCGAATGTATGGAAGGACGGCTTTTCGATGTTGTTGGTCTGTTTCTGACGGGGTTGGTGTGATTGGGGATTGTTGAGATTGATGAATTATATGCGCAATGTGGTCCGGATGATAACCGTTTTGTCGAAGGATTTGTTGAAGATTATTAAGTTCGTTTTGTCTATTGTTAATATCTGTTAAACGAATAGATCTAAGAGTCAAAGATTTCATTACAGAACTCAATTGGGCAGGGTGGTGGTGTGATTGGCTATTTAAGTATCGATTGGTATGGGTTGGTTTCCTATAGACGGTATGTGAGAACTGTCATTGTTGGTTTTTGTTATGAGCACATCAAGAAACGGGAGAGAAGAATCGGACTCGATTTCCATTGTGAATTGTATATTAGAATGTAGACCATTGAGGTGTTGTAGAAAGAAGTCTAATGAATCTCTGCCATGAGGCCAAATGATAAAAGTATCATCTACAAATCTAAGCCAACAAGAAGGTTTTACATTAGACGAGTTTAGGGCCTGGGTTTCGATTTGTTCCATGAAAATGTTAGCAAGCACTGGAGAAAAAGGTAAACCCATGGGGGCCCCACGGGCTTGTTTGAATAGAGTGTCTTGACATTAAAAATAAGTGTTAGAAGAACAGTGTTGTACAAGTTTGATGATGTCAGAAGAGATATTGTGTTTTGTTTTTAGAATATCTAACGTTTCTGAAATGGGGACATTGGTAAAAAGAGATACAACATCGAAGCTAACTAGGATATCATTTTCTGAAATTCTATAAGCACTTAGCATATCTAGGAAGGAAGAAGAGTTCTTTACGTACGAGGATGCTTGCTCGAGGTTGAAGGGTTTTGGCTAGGTACCGGGCTAATTCTTGGGTCGGGGATTGTACCGAACTGACAATGGGCCTAAAAGGAATGTCCGGCTTATGAATTTTGGGTAGTCCGTAAATTTTCGGAATTTTAGAAGACACGGAGAATGATAATCTTTTTGACGTCAAGAGGAAGTTATGTCCTGTTGAAGATTTTCTTAGTCTTTTTCTCTAAGTAAGTAGTAGGATTATTGTTCATTATTTCGTAGTCTGCAATTTGGAGTAGGGAACTCATCTTGTGAACATAGTCTTTAGTATTGAGAAGAACAGTCGCGTTACCTTTGTCGGCCGGAAGAATAGTTAAGTCATCGTTGTTACGTAGTTGTTTTAGTGCATGTCTTTCGTTAGAACTTAGGTTTGAATTTGGTGGCTTTGCGGTGCGGAGTACTCTAGCAATGTCTTGACGAGTATCTTCAGCCTCAATATCTGTTAATTCAACCAAAGCTACCTCAACTTGAGAAATGATTCTTTCAGTTGGGATAGTTTTCGGCATCACTGCGAAATTGAAACCTTTGGATAGGACGTGTAAACTGGTAGAGTCTAAGGGGAAGTCAGAAAAGTTATGGACGGTCGTCTGAGGGGGTGAGGTGACAGCGGGTTGTTGTTTTGTAATAAGTCGTATTAGCTTAGGTTTTTGAGTGACAGTTTTCTTTTGGGCCAGGTGTTCACATTTAAATTTTGTAAATCTGTCTTTTTATTGATGGTATTAGACTTACTGTTCATGAAGACCATCTCCAAGAAGCTACGTTTAAAACTGTTACGTTCAATGGCCAGAACTTGCGGATTTTCAAAGGAAGGAGAATGGTTATATTCTAAACAGTGGGTTTTGTTATTGTCGACAATAACAAAACACAAGAATTAAAACAATATATATATATATATATATATATATATATATATATATATAAAATGACGACGTTTCGGCAGTCACATCTGCCCTCTTCAGGTCGGTTCGCATAATTCTCGTAGCCTTCTGCTTTCGCCTCTAGTTACTCGAATACTAAGATTTTCAGAAGCGCTCGCGCTGTTATATAATCGCGGCTCTGCGCCTATTGGTTGGCACCGTGAACAGCTGCGTGAGATTGGCCCTTGGCGCTCAGTGGGCACGCCTCCCGCCTGCTGATTTGTTATTAGACGGGTCCGGGCCGGTACGGTGTTTAATAGAATTTTCCAACAATTCGATAAGTTCTGAATTTCATTGCGTGCGTTTAGACTGTAAGGCCTCTTCGCTATTTCAATTGCCTCTCTTACGAGTCTTGATTTCGGGTGTTCTATATTTGCCAGTACTCTGGTGTTCTCAAAGTCTATTCGGTGTGACATCGTGGTGGCGTGTTCCGCAATGGATGTTGTTCTTTCCTGCTTTCATACAGCGTTCTGGTGTTCATCACATCTAGCTTGAATTCTTGTATTAGTTTGCCCCACATAGGTTTTATGACAGTCTGCACATGGAATCTCGTACTCTCCCTGTTGTTCTAAAGGGATCCTCGTCGGAGTCCTCAACACCGTGCTTATTTTTCTGTCTGTATTGAAAATAGTATCAATATTGTGTCTCCGTAGAATTCTTGCAATACTGTCCGTGGTCCCCTTGACATACGGTAAATAAGCCTTGCTTCTAGTTACTCGCTGCGTTTGCATGTGGAGCCCTTTTTTCGATTCAAGATAAGGTAGTATTTGGAACTATGGCTTTTCTAAGGAGAAGGAACTAGCCCAGCGTGTATCGAATTAATTCAAGAAAACTTAAAATAATTCTCCGTTTGAGTGTGAAGACAATATTTTTCCGATTCAAGATAAGATAGTGTCTAAAACTCTGACTTCGTTAGGTAAAATAGAATGCACCGGAAGTGCGAACTAGAAAATTTAAAATAAATTACTTTTTTACAATTCCGTTTGCGTGTGACGTCATTTTTTCCGATGTAAGATGAGATAGTACCTGGAACTGAGACTTTGTAACAAAAGGAAATTCGCCAAAAGTGATATCTAGTCCAGGGTCTACTAAAGAAATTTTGAAAAATTTAAAATAAATCACACTTTTAAAATTCCTATGGCGAAGTTGTAAAAAAGGTACCATTTGTGAAGCATTCTATTCAACTTACAGAAGTGAGAGTCTAACAAAATTGACTTCACATGCAAACGCAGTTGTGAAAAATTAACTTTATCTTAAGTTTTCTAAAACTACACAATTGTGAATCCAAAAAAATGCCCTCACATGCAAAATGTGAGAATTATTGCAATACCCCAATGTTGAATCGGGAAAAAATGTCTTCACACATAAATTCAATTATAACAATTCGACTCCAGTCCCCAATATGTAATTTTAAAATGATTGTTGATGAGCTCCTCACTAATTCTGTCTATTCAATTTGTTTTTGTTTTTTTTTTTCATTTCTTCTGTAACAGATAAATATTTGAAAATTGTAACGGAAACAAACTGTACTAGGAGCAACTTCGAATAGTTATTTGATAGAAAATCATCCCCACAGATGTTCTAAAATAAAGAAATAATTCATCATTTGAACGATACAAGAAATAACAAATTATACAGGAATTGACCATGACTCCAGACTTGCAGTTAAATCGTGTTCACAACAGATACGCTATACAGGGGTTTCATTTCAAGAGTGGCCACCATAAATAACTTTTAAAATATATTTAAAAGAAAAAGACAAAAAAACACATTAATTTATATTTACGGGGGGGGGGGGGCACACTTTATACGTATCAGTCACCCTACAGTTTCAACCCCAAATCGGGGGTGAATATCACATCTACAAGTTTAAATACAAAGGAGTATCATATGATACCTCTTTTTGGAGGTCTCTTTTTGTCAGGTCAGATTGGAAAAATTCTAAATGGCGCAATTAAGATGTTGAATGAAAATTTAAAAAATCAGCCGTTGTTCACCAAACTTCTTATAAGGGGGTTTTTGGGTTCGCTGATCACGAATCTGATAGACAAAATTTAAGATGAGGGATCCAATATGGACGATGCAAATAACCCACGAGACGAAAATTTCGACCGCCATCTTGAATTTTGTAAGTTTCCTATATACTTATTTTGGCGATATCGGTTGATTTTAAAAATTTTCATCCGCCATCTTGGATGGGCCATTTTGAACCAATTTTGGTGTATTTAACTTTTTACGATTTCTAGGTCATTACTCTGTAAATAATTTGGTAAAGGACTCGCAAACTAGTGAATCAAAGTATATCTTTTTCTAATGTTCCAGTTTCATACAAGCAGGGAATGCTCATATTTACTCTAATATCTTTTAGAGGAAGCGTTGTAAATTTATAAAAAATATAAACTTTTATTTTATACGCATAGACTTTTTATTTTATCTGCTTCACGATTCGCTTAATTTTTATAAAAAAATGTATTTAATTTTCTAATTTGGCTCCCAAAATTAACATTAGACTCATTAGTTTTATTTTACTAATAAACTTTCAGGAAAGCCTTTTATAATCTACTGTCTGAATTTTAGGCTCTGTAAATTGGAAGATAAAGGGGAAAATAAGTCAAATTTTAAATAATAAACTATTAAATCTTTTAGACAAATTATTTAAAAATACAAATATAATATATTTTTAAAATTTTAGATAGTGTAGTTTCTAAAGTGGGAATTAAGTCGATGTTTAATATTTTTGTTAATATCTTATAAACAAATGATTTACAAATATGATATATATGTTATTCACATAATGAGCCTTTTATTTGATATATTACATGATGCGTTTCAAAATTTAATTTTTATTTTCCATTTAATTCTATAATTTTTCCCCAAAATTAATATTGGGGTTTTCTACAAATTTTTATTATAAATTTCAAGTGAGCCCTAGTACCCCTAATTATTTTCAAAATTTTAAATAGTATAATTTCGGAAATAAAGGGGGAAATGAGATTTTTTTATATTTATTTGTTAATATCTTGTAAACAATTAATTTAAAAAAAATATATTTGTATTCCTCGTAATGAGGTCTTTCATTTAACAACTTTAAGTTTACATTTTCCATTTAATTCTGTAAGTTGCCCCCCAAAATAGCAGATGTTTCCCTTATTTTTCCGGTAAATTTCACGTGAGGCTCTATATCTCTAATTTTTTTCAAAATATTACGGCATATACATTCAGAAATATGGTAGGGAAAATGGGTAAGTTTTTTTATTATTTTTGTTAATATCTTTAAAATAATTTATTTTAAAAATATGAAAAATAATTTGGTCAAGTGCGAGTTGGACTCGCATAGTAAGAGTTCCGTGCCACCTTCAAGATTCTAATATTCCAGTTTCAGACAAGCACGGAATGAGTGCATTTTCTTATATTTGCCCTAATAACTTTTAAAGGAAACGTTTTGAATTTATAAAAATATACACTTTCATTTTCCACACATAGACTTTTTATTTTATCTGCTTCAGGATTCGCTTGATTTTTATAAGAATACATATGATTTTCTAATTTGGCCCCCAAAAATTAACATTAGAGTTTTATTTCACTAATAAACTTTCAGGAAAGCCTTTTATAATATACTGTCTCAAATTTGAGGCTCTGTAGATTGGAAGATATAGGACTAAATAGGTCAAATTATAAATTATTAAATATATTATGCAAATTATTTAAAAATACAAATCAAATATATATTTCAAAATTTAAATAGTGTAGTTTCTAAAGTGGGAATTAAGTCGATGTTTAATATATTTGTTAATATCTTTTAAACAAATGATTTAAAAATATGATATATTTGTAATTCACATAATGAGCCTTTTGAAAATTGAATTTTTATTTTCCACTTAATTGTATAATTTGTCCCTAAAATTACTATGGGGGTTTTCTAATAATTTTTCTTAAAAATTTCAAGTGAGCACCAGTACCCCTAATTATTTTCAAAATTTTAGGTTTATGGTTTCGGAAATAAAGCGAGAATTGAGAATTTTTTATATCTTTATGTTAATATCTTGTAAACAATTAATTTTAAAAATATGAAAAATATGTATGTGTATTAGTCATAATAAACCATTTCATTTGATGTATTGCATGATGCGTTAAATTTTTTTTTATTTTCCGACTAATTCTAAAATTTGACCCCCAATATTAATATTAGGGATTTCGTCGTATTTTTCCTGTAAACAAAAAAATGTAGGTCTTATAGTTTGGGGAATAAAGGGAGGAATGAGTAATTTTTTAAATATATTTTTTAATGTTTTAAAATATTTATTAAAAAAATAAAAAATATATATTAGTATTCGTCATAATGAGCCCTTTGATTTGATATATTACTTGATCCGTTAGAAATAATTATAATTTTTCATTTTTCATTTAATTCTATAATTTGCCCCCCAAAATGAATATTAGGGGTTTCTCCTTATTTTTCCATTAAAGTTCAGGTGAGGCGCTATACCTGTATTTTTTTTTCAAAATTTTACAGCTTATGTAAGTGGGGAGGAATGGGAAAATTTTTTATATTTTTGTTAATATCTTTTAGTTAATTTATTTTAAAAATATTGAAAAAATATATTTGTTTTCGTCATAATGAGCCCTTTTATTTGATATATAACATGATGGGTTAGAAACAATTTTAATTTTATATTTTCCATTTAATTCTGTAATTTGCCCCCTAAAATTAAAAGTAGAGGTTTCTCCGTATTCTTCCAGTAAACTTCAGGTCAGACCTATACCTCTAATTTTTTTCAAAACTTTACGTTTTATAGTTTCGGTGATAAGGGGGGAATGGGTAAATTTTGGTATCTTTTCGTTAATATCTTTTTAATTAATTTTTTTTAAATATGAAAAAAATATATTTGTATTACTCAGAATGGGACCTTTTATTTGATATATTACATGATGCGTTTGAAAAAAAAATATTTTTAAATTTTCATTTAATTCTATAATTTGCCCCCCACAATTAATATTAGTGGTTTCTCCTTATTTTTTTCCTGTAAAGTTCGCGCAACGATCTATATTTCCTTTTTTTTTCAAAATTTTAGGCTGAGTAGTTTCGGAGATCAGGGGTGGAACGGTGGATTTATTTAGTTTTTCCCCCCAGAAGTACCCCTAAAATCAAAATTTCTTCATTTACGATATGTACTCGTGATCAGGTCACCAAACTATACACTGATACCAAATTTCAACCTCTTCAGTCCAGTAGTTTAGGAGAAAATTGCTGTGATGTGACAGAGGCAGAAATCCTGAGTGATATTATAAGGGTATCCGTATATTGTATATACGGAACCCTAAAAACGGAAATATGAATTAGCCGGAGAATATTGTTTAACGTTCATTTTACTAATAGATTTAACAATTATTTAATAATAATAAATATCTTGTATAAACCTAGTAGTGTAAATCTAGAGGTCTCAGAAAAAAACAATGCTTCACTGATTATAGCAGTTTATGATAGTAGTTTCTGTACTGATTGTAAACGAACGTTGTAATTCAGACCCAGTCTCTTTTTGCGAAGTTTTTTTTTCTTTTACCTTGAATATTTCAACCTCTTGATTTGTTGGAATTTTTTATTAAGAATGAACTCTTTGAAATGTATGTACAGTCAAATATATTCTGGTGTATACGGGTTAATTTCTATCCTTGTATTTTTTCTTACAGATAATTTATATTATACAGTCTCATTTATATAGTTTAGCAAGATTTTGCGTTTGGACACAAGTTAACATTTCAGTACTCTTAGAGCTCTAGATATGTAATATTTAATCTGACTACATACAATAAGGTGACTTTTACCTAAAGCAAAATGTCTCTGATATGTAAAGGTTCTGATCAAAAATATGAAGAAATCCGTACTTACTATTTATAAGGTTCATTTATTCCTAATAAGTACAACATGGTTTTATTAAAACATGTATTATTTGTTGACACCTTGCACTTACATTGCGCCATAATCTTACAAACATCACAATACCAAACAAAATAAAATAATTGTAAAAGGTCAAAATTCGATATATAAAGGCCGAAGGCATCCAGCAAACAAGGGTGTAGAGCGTTAGTGTTGCTTGATAAAAACGATGTCGGACCCCGACTGACATCCCATAGGCATATCGTGGCAACGTTGCCGGGGCTCGTTTATACATTGAAAAATATTTTAATATACAGCAGACCTCGCATGTGTGTTAATATTGTTATATACTCCGTGAGTTCAATTAAGCTTAAAAAAAACTACTAATATTTACTCTCACTTTCTAGAAACTTTTATTTACGTCAACAGCTGATTCGAATATCACAAATATAATACAACATAAGCTCTTCGTCGTACTAACTAACTGCTGCAATAATGGGCTGCTCCTTTTAAAATCAGCATCGAAAACTTTCGTACAATCCATTATTATTTATTATACAGCTGCCGAGCCATCTCGAGATCTTTTTTTTGTCCTAAAAGCGATCGAAGTCGTACTGGAATGAAACCAGGGCCGGCTTAGGTAAATTTCGTTACAATATTGACGAATGGACTCGAATGACACAAAAATATTTTATTTTTGTAAATATCTTACCCCTCAAAAGAGATTACAATTAAACGTTTTAAAAATACTCCAAAACAACAAAATATATTATTTGTTTTTAAGTTTTTGCGGGTGTTTTCCGGGAATTCATCCGCATAGTTGATGACCGATCCCTGCCGGGATCGATGGTAAAATGACGACGTTTCGGCAGAGTCACATCTGCCCTCTTCACGTCGGTTCGCATAATTCTCGTAGCCTTCTGCTTTCGCTTCTAGTTACTCGAATACTAGAATACCGGGATCGCTGGTAAAATGTCATTTTACCATTATCGATCTCGGCAGGATCATATCAACACGCGGACATCCTCGTAGCCTTCTGCTTTCGGTTACTCGAATACACGCCACCACGAAAAGACTCACACCGAATAGACGGGTTTGAGAACACCAGAGTACTGGCAAATATATTTCAATTGAAGTCTTGATTTCGGGTGTTCGAACTCTGCTGTTCTTATCATTCGGTGTGAGTCGTGGTGGCGTGTTCCGCAATGGATGTTGTTTTTTCTCTTTCGTAAGCGTTCATCACGGCTTGAATTGAACCATAAACTAGAGTTCGAGTGCCAGAGGCCAGCTCTGAGACAAAACGTTTACTATTCAACGCCCTAAAGTCGAGACAATGAAATAACCAGGCTTATTTACCGTATGGCCGATACTATTTTCGACAGAAAAATAAGACATTTGAGGACTCCGAAGACGAGGATTGACCACAGATTCTGTGCAGCAGGGGGCAAAGTCCAAGCTAGACGTGATGGAACGCTTCAGGAATAAACAACACATTGCTACACCGACCTACTGGCAAAAGTGGATCGTAAGCGAGGCAATTGAATTAGCAGGGCCTTGCACGCAATGAAATCTCGATGACACTTTGAGCAACACTAGACCTAAAAAGTGGATATTGGCAGACAAGCAAACGACAGCAGCGTTCTCCACCAGCAAAGGGCTGTTTCAGTTCACGGTCATGCCCTTTGGGTTATGTAATGCACCCGCTACATTTGACAGGCTAATGGAGTATGTACTGAGCGGGTTAACATGGAGGACGTGGTTAGTATACCTCTACGACATTCTAGTCATGGGTCAGACATTCGACGACCATCTGAAGAACCTGGGCGAAGTATTCTCCAGAATTAATAACGCCAACCTGAGACTCAATCCGAAGAAGTGTTCCTTGTTCCAAAAAGAAGTAGAGTTTTTGGGCCACGTAGTGTCCGAGTCAGGAATCCGCACCAACGAAGACAAGATAGAAGCCATCCGTGATTGGCCAGTCCCAGGAGACAAACATGAACTCTGAAGCTTCTTGGGCCTCTGTTCTTACTACCGGCGTTTCGTTGAGGGATTTGACACCATCGCCGCCCCTCTACATCGACAGACCACTGAGAAAGAGACCTTCCATTGGAATCAGGATTGCGAAACATCATTCAGGCGACTGAAGGCAGCACTTTGTTCCAGCCCCATCCTAGCCTTTCCTACACAGTCCGGCAAGTTCATCTTAGACACTGACGCCAGCAACACAGGTTTGGGGGCCGTGCTATCCCAGGTGCAAGATGGTGAAGAGAGGGTGATCGAGTATTACAGCCATGGATTCTCGAAACCGGAAAGAAATTATTGCGTCACCAGAAAAGAACTTCTTGCAATAATAAGGGCTGTAGACCATTTCCACAAAGATCTCTATGGTCGTCATTTCTTAATCCGAACAGATCATGCCGCACTCAAATGGCTGCTGGACATGAAGACACCGGAAGGACAACTGGCCAGATGGATGGAGAAATTACAGCAATACGACATCAAGGTGGAACACCGTGCCGGCCGTTTGCACAATAATGCCGATGCCCCATCCAGAAGACCCTGTAGAGCGGAATGCGGACATTGTCTGAAGACGGAATAGCAAGAGGGTATCTCCATCAGGCAGATCCGAGTGCAGGCCAATGAAGACTGGACAATGGAATAGTACATCCAGGACCAAATGGCTGATCCAGACATCGAACCAATCTTGTCACTCAAAATGAGAGGGGCACCCAGGCCACGATGGGACGACGTAGCTAGAAATCGTTATGGGCTCAATGGGACTCTCTAAGAGTAGACAATGGAACGCTCAAGCGAGTCTGGGAAAGCGCTGATGGACGAGAAACCAAGTCCCAACTAGTAGTTCCGAAGAGAAAGGTACCAGCCATGCTGACCGAAGTACATGATGGGATTACCGGAGGCCACCTGGGCATGAATAAAACCCTTGACAAAGTTCGCCAGCGGTACTACTGGGTGAATTACTTCGAAGACGTCAGAGCTTGGTGTCGCAAATGTGCCATCTGTGCAGCCAGTAAGGGCCCGAAGGTTTCATAGTTATTAAACAAATGAGATGCAATAAACATGTTGCTAATAATACAACAATAGGAGAATACAGAAGTGGATGAAAGACAATCACTAAGGAAATTACAAACAAAATCATGTATTGGGAACCTCATGCAAATTCCCCGCTATGGGGCGCTCCTAAGACGGATGCTAGGGGAGGAACAATAGAGCGCTACATACAATTTAGGATATTAAATAACGGCAACCCAACTTTCGTTAGAGGTAGTACACAAACACACATACGTCAATGTGTTCGAGGTACGGCAAAAAATGCCAGAAATTAAGAGAATAAACATAAAACAATAAAAATAGGGGTTTATAACCGAGGAAATAAACAAAGAATTGACACCAGAAAAAATAACGACCACAAGGCCAACAGAGGCCGACAAACAAGAACCCATACAGTAGACAGCTGAAATCTCGGAAGATAAAAAGGAAGTGCGTAGAGATACAACGATTACCGGATATGATGGAGGAAATGAAAGGAAAAGGAAAGAATAAAGAAACTCAACGGACCATCTAACGACGTATGGGGAAGGGCATATGGGATAGATAAAACTACAGTACAGAGAAGAAAACAAAAATGATAGAAAGAAAAGAGAACAAGGAATTTAAAATAGCAATTAAGCATATCAAGATGAAAAAAGCACCTGGACCAGATAATCTACCGCCAAAAGTCATAAAAATAACATTTGAAAAGAACCAAGCCACAACAAGGGATATGTATAACAAATTAATAAAGAAACAGAAATTCCCTACAATCTGGAAGGCTAAAGTAATATTTCTGAGAGGAAAAGAATGACCCAACATCATATAGACCCATTTGCCTGTTGGACGTTATGGGTAAATTAGAAACACTAATTAGAAGAATAGATAAAGAATTGGGATATGAAAAAATTTCAGAAAGACAATTTGGTTTCGGAAAGGGAAATCAACAGATGATTCGTGCCAGGCAAAGAAAGACGTTAGAAATGCATTCAATTCGGCATCATGGAAACGTATTGTTAAGGAAATGGAGACTAATAAGAATACCAAAAGAAGTATTATACCACGTTAAAAATGAGCACAAACTCAGTACTAGGACCGACGTTATGGAATATATTCTAAATCAACTGCCAACTGGTGCAAACATGTTTCGCAGACGACCTAGTGGGTGTTGAGTGAGGCAATAAGAATAATAGGAGACTGGATGAAAGAGGCCACAACTACTCATTTGAGTGATCTAAACTCTCTAACGCTCAAGGAAATTGGATCCATTAGAAATAACAGGCATAGTTCCCAACTAATTTGAGTGATAAACTCTAAGCTCAAATTGTCCATAATGGATTTCCACCTTCAAAAAAAAAGTAAGGGCCCGAAGACCCGGACCAAGGGCAGAATGCAGCAGTACAATGTGGGCGTCCCATTTGAAAGAATTGCCATCGATATCGCCGGTACGTTGCCCGAGTCTGAGAGGGGGAACAAAAACATTCTGGTCGCAATGGATTACTTCAGCAAATGGCCTGAGGCATATGCGATACCCAACCAAGAGGCAACCACGGTAGCGACGGTGCTGGTAGAACAACTATTCAGCAGGTTTGGCGTCCCGATGGAATTACATTCAGACCAGGTGCGTAACTTCGAATCGAATGTATTACAGAAGGTCTGCACGATGTTGGGGATCAGGAAAACGAGAACAACACCATTACACCCACAGTCAGACGCAATGGTGGAAAGATTCAACGGGACCTTGGAACAATACCTATCCAAGGTCGTCAGCAATAACCAGCGTGATTGGGATGAGCATATTCCCCTATTCCTGTTGGCATATCGCTCTGCCGTACATAATAGTACAGGCCTGACCCCAGCCAGGGTCCTATTCGGAAAGGAGCTGCGATTACCCTGCGATTTGGCATTTGGCTCCCGCGAAGACATCGACGATTGTGCCGACCAGCTCCGACATAACATGCTGGCAATACACGAATTAGCCCGAACGCAGATGTTGGCCACCAGTGACCGGATGAAGACGCGATACGACCTCAAGGCCAATTCAGTCGGGTTCCAGGAGAGGGAGAAAGTCTGGCTGTACAACCCCCAACGGAGCTTCCTACCATGATCGGGACGATTAGAATTAATGGGGGGGGGGGCAGTGTTACGAAATTTACCCAAAGCCGACCCTGTTTCATTTCAGTACGACAACAAACGCTTTGAGATAAAAAATGGTTCTCGAAAAGACTCGGCACCTGTAGGAGTGATGATGATTTTTACGAGAATTTTCTATGCTGGCTTAGAAAGGAAGCAGCCACGATGGAGAGTTCAGATATGCCGCGACGACTAGCGTAGGTATATGGGAATGTTATTGTCATATTTGAATCAGCTGTTTTAATGTAAACAAAGTTCTAGAAAAGTGAAAGTGAATATTAGTTTTATAATTTTAAATTGAACCCACGGACTTTACAACAATATATATATGAAGAAATATTTATCCGGGAATTCATCCGTTCGTTGTATTGATTCATCTTTGAATCCTGCAGGATTCAAGGTCTCAGCTTGGCGAAACGTCTGCAGGATTCAAAGATGAATCAATATAACGAACGGATGTATTCCCGGATAAATATTTCTTCACATTGTTCCATCCGTGAAAGCCTACGACTAGACATATATATATATATATATATATATATATATATACAGGGTGTAAATTGTTTGAGTGCATATATTTTAGGTGGAGGTAGTATACACCAAATTAAACAAAAAACTCTTATACCACTATGGTCAGTAGGCCTTAATAACCAAGAAAATCCCTAAAACATATTAAGTAAATTATTGTCAATCCGGCAACGTCGCTCGCGTTCGAAGCAGATTCACTCTTAGCGCGAATAATAAAGGAATGACTACGCCGACAAAAAAATAAACACGTGTGTTTTTGTATTGACTGATGACATTGACCTTAGAATTAAATAAAAGTGTATGAAATATTTTGTTGAAAATATTTACGTTTTTGATACAAGGTATTGCAATTAGAATTTGTATTTGGCGGTTTCTTTTATGCAATTATACAAAGTTGGTAAATATGATATGCAACTCAAGAGATTTGTATATGTAGTTTTTTATCCTACTTACCGAATTTATTATAATGATAGAACTGAGTTGAAACAACGGATTATTCACAGCAAATGTTCAAAATGCCCACCATTACTATCGACACAAGCACGACACCGTTTAATCCAATTTTCACGTATGCGAGAAAAAATTCCTGGAATATTTCGGATTTCGTCAGCAGCGTCAAAAATGCGTTGTCTAAGGTCATTCTCGTCAATAATTGGAGTCGAGTAAACCTCACTTTTCATGTGTCCCCATAAGTAGAAATCTAAAGGATTGAGATCAGGAGATCTTGCTGGCCAACGTATATGTCCGTTTCGACCAATCCAACGACGGGGAAATGTTCTATTTAAGAAGTCGACAACTAGATGACTTGCGTGGGCAGGTGCTCCGTCATGTAAGTCCCACATACTGGAACGTGTTTGTAGGTTCACTTCATCTAACAAATCTGGTAGCGTGTTGTTCAAAAAATAAAGGTAATTCTCACCTGTCAAACGTGCAGGCAGTATAAATGACCCAACCAAGTATTCACCAACTATTCCAGCCCACACGTTAACTGAGAATTGGTGTTGAAATACTGACTGGCGTCTTTCGTGCGGATTTACCTCAGACCACGAATGCGTATTATGAAAATTTTTTATACCATTCCTATTAAAACTTGCTTCATCTGTTGTCAAAATATTGTTCACAAAATTAGAAAATTGTCGATGTTTTCTGAGGAACCAACGGCAGAAATTGAGTCTTGGTTGAAAATCATCAATTGAAAGCCCTTGAACCCGCTGCATGTCATATGGATAGAGCAATTGTTCCCGTAATGTTCTATGAGCAACAGTGTGAGAAATTTGCAGCTCACTTCCAATACTCCGTGTGCTACGATATGGGTTGATGTCGATAAGGTCTAGTATTTGATCCTCAGCAGCTAAGATACGATTATGTCACTGTGGTCCGCGATTGTTTATTTGTGATATTACACTACCTGTTTCCAGAAGCCTCTGCGAAACAGCTACGAATGTCCTAGCATTGGACAGGCGTCTGTTTGGAAACCTTTCCCTGTATAACATTATTGCTATTCTGCAATTACGTCTGCTTTCCCCATAAATTAAGAGCATGTCATGTCTTTCCCTAATTGTATAATCGGCCATTATTTATCACAAATAAATACTGTCGCACTATTCTTAATTTTCGAACTTACACACTAATCACAACCGTTTTTATTTATTTAAAAAATATATTAAATGGAAAGCAAACCACGAAGTCTACATCAAATAGATATCATTCAAATCACTTTACCGTTTATCTATTCTTATTTACAAGAATCGAAATCGCAAAAAACAATCGTAACTCTCAGTCGTCGTTAAAGTAAAAAAATGTAGTAAATAAGTTGGTCTGTATGCCACGTTGCCATATCTATTCGGAGAAACTTACACTAAATTATAAAAGTATATTTCGAGTTTAAATAATCAATTTTCATTTTTAATGTGGCTATTAAAGATGTATAAGCTATTGAGTATTTATATATTTAGATTTACCGACATTTTGAAATCGAAATTGTATTATTCACTGTAGCAAGGGCTACATAAAATCTAACTTTATGTGTTCTTTTTGGCAAAACTATAGTTTATTTTAGAAAATGTTATAAAGCTTTTTGATTTGTTTTTGCCTGAAGTATTGTTCTTCAAAATCTTTGCACTCAAACCGTTTACACCCTGTATATGTATGTATTAGATGGTTTCCGGGAATTCATCCGCGTAGTTGATAACTGATCCCTGCCGGGATCGATGGTATAATGACGACGTTTCGGCAGAGTCACATCTGCCCTCTTCAGGTTGGTTACTCTAGTTACTCGAATACAGTATTCGAGTAACTAGAAGCGAAAGCAGAAGGCTACGAGAATTATGCGAACCGACCTGAAGAGGGCAGATGTGACTCTGCCAAAACGTCGTCATTTTACCATCGATCCCGGCAGGGATCAGTTATCAACTACGCGGATGAATTCCCGGAAACCATCTAATACATTTAGTGCCGCGAAAACTTAAAAACAAACATATATATATATATATATATATATATATATATATATATATATATATATATATATATGTTATATAAGTTTATACTATGAACTTAGCACGAACTTATATCGCAACGACAATTCAACATTCCAGCTGACACAGCGACACGTGCGCTGTCATATTACGGCGCCGCCGACATCCGTGAGAATCGCCATGTCAACTATGCCTATTCAGCATCTTTAAACTTATATATTGTAAAATTTCTTTTCTACTGTATTCATTATTACTCTGTCTGTAGTTAGTTTATATTGTTATTTTTCAATTTATATTTCAAACGTTATATTTTTTGTAATATAACATATATATATATATATATATATATATATATATATATATATATGTTATATGCAAAATATATCAGCACTTAGTTCACACAGTCGAGAAGTCAACGGAATTTAAAGCGTACGTGACTTCTCAGGGATAACAAATTACATCTTGAATTATATGCAAACAACTTCCCGGAAACCTACACGAGTCCGTTTACCCAGTAAAAACGCTGACTTGCATCAGCACTTTTGTTAATGTTATAAAAGCAACTGGAAACGTTCTCGTGTTGTCATTTAAATAATATCATTTATAGTATTAAGTTATTCAAGTACTTTAACTATTTTAATTGTTCAATTTTAATTTTGTATGTTTCTAAATAAATAATTTTTTTAAAAAAAGTGAATTGAATCAAAGTGAATATAAAATTGGCGCAGTCAGTAGGATTGTCCAACACAGTTAGAACACGTGAATACTAACTAACTGTGGAGATTTCTAAATCATTGTGGACAAAACCTACTTGAAAAGGACAACTACCAAGTACTAGCAAGGGAACACGCAACCAGGCTAACCAGTGCTAAGTGACCACCAGTTCTTTCATTTATATAATATTTTATTCCTCATAACCTTACATTCCTAAATAATTTGTTATTACTCTATTAAACATTGCTCGATATTGGATTTTGATAAACTATATATTTACCATTTACATTTAAAACCTCAACATTTAATTTTTATTTATTGTGCGAATCTATACAATTATAAAAATGGCCACTACTAGACAAGCAGCTACACCAACCGTAGAACCATATAAGTTATCTGAAATATTTGCCATAATTCCCGAATATGATGGTAATCCGATATTTTTGAATACTTTCATATGCTCCTGTAATACTGCTTACAGCATGGCAACGGATAATCAGCAAGTATTGCTAATTCTCCATATAAAAAATAAGTTACGCGGTAGAGCGGCTGAGTTAAACCCTAGTCAACTAGCCGAAATTCAAACCCTCCTAGAAAATCATTTTGGAGATCCTCGGGATCTCTCGGCTCTCATACAGGACTTGCAACGAATGCGGCAAACTCCTAATGAATCCCCTCTCACGTTCTCTGCTAGACTCCAGACGCATCAAGCGAAAATGCTAGCAGCTATAAACAAACAAAATTTAACCATCAAAGAAAAACAAGCACAGATTGACTTAATAGAGTCAATGGCTCTTAATAGCCTTCTTACGGGTTTAGAGCCCAAAATTGGTCAACTCGTTCGCGCTAGCGACCCATGCAGTATTCTCACTGCCATTTCCAGAATTAAACGAGAACTACAACTATCACATTTAGAAACACAGAAATTTTCAGGTAATAGAAGTTTCCAACAACCCCCTCGTAAACCAAATAACGGTCCACCTCCAAAACAATGCTCTTTTTGTAAACGCATGGGCCACTTAAGCAACGAATGCTTATTGAGAATGAGACAATTTCAACACAACCCGAATTCTAATCAGAACTATTCGAATTACCGCCCTCATTGTTCCAATCAACCTGCAAATCAATCTACAAATGTTAATCCCAGTCAACAATTTTCACAGCAACAATTTCGTCCATCTACCAGTAGACAACCCCAAATGTCTGGCAATTACAGACCGAACCCGAGTTTCTTTAAACATCAACAACGCCAACAACCAAAGACTCATCACTTGAACAATCTGCAATTCGGACCATATCACAATGACTATAACTACTCTCACAACGAAAATCATTACACCTCTTTACCCGATGAGTACAGAAACGTACAAGATTATCACCCTAATGATTTCGAACAAAACAATGAACCAGAATATTTCAATACTGAACAGTTATACGAATTTTATTCTGACGAACCTGATTCTTCTCAAGTAAATTTTCATTTGACCCCCACTCAGTCAGAACCCCCAGACCAAGAAATTTCAGAAATTCAAACCCAAATTCAGACAAAGAATCTGGACGACTTCAGCCCCATTGTCAACTTCCCAGAACAGAACTTTCTGTAAGACTGTAACTCAAAGAATCTTTATTATATTACTGACTCTTCAAACACCTATAAACTTCTTATCGATACGGGTGCAGGACTTTCAATTTTTAAACCTGAAACCTGCCAACGCTTCAAACAACGATTTCCCGAAAACGTAGTCATCCAAGGAATCACCGATCAGAAAATCTTAATCAACGAATCCACCCTTGTACCTTTCAATGTCGCCGACCCACACAAGGTATATATTTGCAACATCGACATTGAATTCGACGGATTACTAGGTTCAGATTTCCTTGAACACTATAACTGCGTTATAGACTTTAACAGCAAACAACTTGTCACTAATTTTAAAACTTTACCTCTCTACAAAGTTACGGATGATACTGTCATGCGTACTCAGAACCCTTCAACTTTCAATAACTGCATCCCGGTTAATAGAATCTGTTTAGAACCCCGAACAGAACAAATATGTAAATTAAAATGTAACCTCACTAATACGGAGGCTTTCCTATCATCCGCCGAAATAGAAAAAGTTTATCTTCCCCGTGCCCTTGTTAAAATTAATGAAAAAGGCGAATTTCTTACTTCAGTTTTAAATGCAAATGCTATTCCCAAAACTGTTAATTTCGACAATTTGGAACTCGAACCGATAACCAATTTTTCCGTAAACATTCTTTCCGAAAATTACTCTCAAAACTTAACCCAGCCTGATAGACAAACTACAATTATGGAACAACTTCGTTTAGAACATCTGAACGATGAGGAAGCCGAACTTATTTCTCAACTTTGCCTCGAATATTCCGACATATTCTATTTAGAAGGTGACCAACTGACAAACGAAATTAAACATTCAATAGACACTAATAACGCGAAACCCTCTTTCACAAAGTCATATCGGTACCCACAAATACACAAACAAGAGGTAAAAAGTCAGATATCGAAGATGCTTGACCAAGGCATTATACGTCCGTCTAATTCGCCATGGTCATCCCCAGTTTGGGTAGTTCCCAAAAAACTAGACGCATCTGGTACCCAAAAATGGCGTGTCGTCGTCGATTATCGTAAACTAAATGAACTTACTGTTGACGACAAATATCCCCTACCAAACATTTCGGATTTACTTGACCAACTTGGCAAATGCCAATACTTCACCACCCTCGACTTAGCTTCCGGGTTTCACCAAATCGAAATCGATACTAAAGACATCCAAAAAACAGCATTCACAGTTGATAATGGCCATTTCGAGTTTGTTAGAATGCCCTTCGGTCTTAAAAACGCTCCATCCACCTTCCAAAGGGTAATGGATAATATTCTTTTAGGTGTTCAAAACGAGAGATGTTTAGTCTATATGGACGACATTATCGTTTATTCTCCGACTATATATGAGCACATAGCCCGACTTTCTGAAGTTTTCAAACGATTGCGAAAAGCCAATCTAAAAATCCAACCCGACAAATGCGAGTTTCTTCGCAAAGAGGTCGCGTATCTTGGCCACCTTATAACTCCCGAAGGCGTGAAGCCTAACCCCTCAAAGGTAGATTGTATCTTAAATTTTCCCCAACCAAAAAACCCAAAAGATATCAAGTCCTTCTTAGGGTTAGCTGGTTATTACAGGCGATTCATCCCCAATTTCGCCAAGATTTCAAAACCTTTGACAAGATTACTTCAAAAAGACACACCTTTCCAGTTTGATTCAGAATGTGTCAAATCTTTTGACGAATTAAAAAGAGCCCTTACTTCTACTCCCATACTCATATACCCTAATTTTGAAGAGCCATTTATTCTTACAACCGACGCCAGTTCATTTGCTATCGGCGCAGTGCTCTCTCAAGGCCCCGTAGGTAAAGATTTACCCGTAGCCTATGCCTCCAGAACTCTCTGCAATGCTGAAACTAAGTATTCAACCATAGAACGAGAACTCCTTGCAATAGTGTTGGCGGTTAAACACTTTCGTCCGATAATTTTCGGCCGTAAGTTTTTACTTCTGACCGATCACCGCCCGTTAACTTGGCTGTTTTCTATAAAGGATCCTGGAAGTAGACTTGCAAGATGGCGCCTTAAGCTCGAGGAGTACGACTATCAAATAATTTACAAACCCGGCAAAGTAAATAAAAACGCCGACGCGCTCTCTCGCATTAAAGTTAACAACTTTAATGAATACATATCATTTCAAGCAAATAATCATCTAACACCATTTACAGTACTCCCAACAAACGAAACTGACGATGACTCACAAGAACCCCAGACGAGAAGTCCCATTAATCTCCAACAAATCTCCGAAGAATTTAAAACTTTTGTCGAGCGATATCAAACCGTCTCTCTCATAGATTACGACAAAATTCAATTTTCTAATTGCCAACTCTTAGACCGAGGAAACAAAAACATCCTAGTATTTCCCCAAGGCTCTCTCATGAAAAATTTTCACCATGACATCATCGAAGACATTTTTGAGGAAAATGCTGATTTCCGTACCCCTAGAGTAAATGTCTTTGCAAGCAAAAGTGTCAGAAAAAGACGCTATTACATCGTCCCTCTCCCTTCTGACCCAGAAATAGTCAACGAGATTCTTTTCGCATCTCTGTATAATAGTAGAGATGTGTTCACTGAAAATGAAGTATTCTGTGTTGAGAATAACATTGAACTGCCCATTTTGGAAATGCTTTCGTTTATCTTTTCTGAAATCGATATCAAATGGAAAGTTTGCCAAAATATCGTCCAAACGGTTGAGAAAGACCAAATACCCATCATCCTCGACCAATTCCATAACGGCAAAAATAATATACACCGAGGTATCAATGAAACTATCCGCAGAATAAAAGAAAAATACAATTGGCAAGGACTGACTAAGGACGTTGACAATTTTATCAAAAACTGTCAATCTTGCCAGAGAGCAAAAGTTTACCGGAAAAATCTCGACAGCCCACTTGTCATTACTGAAACCCCACGGACACCCTTTGAACGCGTCAACATCGATATTCTAGAAGTCCCGACAAAAAACTACGCATTAACTATCCGGGACGAACTAACAAAATTCTCTCAGGCCTACCCCATAACCGACAAATCCGCAAAAACCGTTGTTAGTACCTTACTACTCTATTTCCAACACTTCGGTACTCCATTACGGATACATTGTGATTATGGCAGGGAATTCGACAACACACTAATGAGAGATTTATTATGTAAACTATTTGACATCAAACTATCTTATTCTAGTGTGGGACATCCCCAGTCAAATGGTTCATTAGAACGATTCCACTCGACCTTATTAGAGATGATTAGAATCCATAAACTAGAAAATCCTGACGAACACCCTTTTAACATCCTCCCTTATGCAATCATTGCATATAACAATTCAGTAAACAAAACTCATGGATTCACCCCTTACGAACTTGTTTATGGACATACTTCGAGTAGGACTCCAAAAACTCTCTACAACCAACAAGCCCTGATAACTAAGTACATCAGAGATCTCAATAATCGTATCTCTCACTATTATAAAATTGCTCGCGAAAGAACGGAAATCCAAAAACATAAAGCGAAAGTCAGATTTGATGAACACGTTTCTGAAAATCCCCCTAACTATCAAATAGGCGATAAAGTCTATATTAAAGAATCCCAGATCAAGGACAAACTCCAAAATAAATTCAATGGTCCTTTCGAAATCCTGGAGATTCACAGAAACTCCGCAACAGTACTAAACCCTAAAACTAACCAAAAATCAAAAGTAAATTTCGACCGAATGAAACCGTTCTCAGAAAGTTAATTTCTGTTTCAGGTTTTGCCTGCTGTTCGGGTCAGCAGTACCCCAATTTCAAATACAACCAATAAACAATACTTTAGGTATCTACTTCCATAACGAAGCAGAAATAACTGTATCCAATGATAAATGGACACTTTTAGTACACAGAAACATTTCTACACTAGAACAAGTATTTACAACAAATAACAGAATATTACAAACTCTTGTAAAAACTGTTAACTTCAATTCTTTTGCTATGAACTACTTTCGCGCAGACGTACAAACCCACATTAACCTTCTCAATCAAATTTCTAACTCAATCAAACAGAAATTTACTGACATTCACATGGACACTAAAAGACACAAACGAGGTATACTTGATGGGGTAGGTACCCTTTTTAAGGCAATCACCGGCAATTTAGACGCCGCCGACGGAAAATACTTTACCGAAAGCATAAACCGCTTAAATCAAGGCCAACTTCAAATTGAGAACTTACAAAAAAACCAAATAAGTGTCACCACATCCGTAATTAAAAACTTCAACGAAACTATCCAAAATTTTAGAATTGACGAGAAACTATTTAACGATAACATTATAAAGCTGGAAAACACTATCGGAAAAATTACTGATAAGGTCGCCTACGTCGAATCAAAACTCGCACTACTTGACATGTGTGAAAAACTTACGGAGAATTATCTCTACTTAGAAGATAATTTAAATGATGTTTTAAATTCTATCACATTCGCGCGTCTGAAAATAATTCACTCTTCAATTTTAACACCAGAACATCTTATTACCTCATTACAGGAAATATCGCAAAATTTAGTCAAAAGTAACCTTCCATTGGCTGTAATATCGAGCATCGGGAAATTATTGAACTAGAGGCATTTCAAACATTACCGATCTTATATTTGTGTTAAGAATCCCTTTAGTCGAACAACATCCTTACACAGTCTTTCATTTATATCCTATCCCTATATACGATGAAAGAACAGGTTTACATCATATGCTGTCCTTCACTCAAAAATATCTTGCAAAGAATGATGATTCTTTAATGTTTATTCCGATCAAAGACTTAAGTGTGTGTAAACCGTTATCCACTCGTAAGAAACTGTGTTCTGAACTTTACGCATATCCTATTGACACAAACGCGTTATGTGAAGCTCAACTTCTAAAGAATGTCCAGAAGGTACCCGACAACTGTAAAAACTCACTAATATTCACTCAAGGATACAACGTTCAAAAACTAGAACCCAATACATGGCTCATAATTACTTCTGAACCCATAAGTGTTACAGTGAATTGCGCTCAAACAAACCCAAAAACTCTTACAATCTCCCTCAACTCCATATTGACTCTTCAATCAGAGTGTAGTGCGTTTATACGAATTACAAAAGTTCAAGCCGAATCTGGTAAACAAACCGATGTTCTAGAAACCTTCCAACCAGTAACAGTGCCGTTCAACTGTTGCGACGCAGTGCCAGAAAAAATTATAATTCCTGAACTTCAGCCCCTGAAGCTGAACACGCTTAACGTAGAAGAATTAGACGTAGCAAATCACAAATTGGAACAATATTCCAGAGATCTCGATGGTCTCATAAACCAGCCGTTTGTAACCAAAAATATCTCTTGGTTTACCTATACAACCATAGCTGCTCTCATGATCATAGCAGCACTCATCACCTTCCAAGCTGTCAAAAAGAGGATGGTAAACCTCCAAAGGACTGCAATCCTGACCAGACTTCAGTGCCTCAGCCAAGACTCAAATTCTTCCCCAAGCTTAGGCCTGTTTTGAAAACAGAACAAAGCTTAGAGACGCAAGTTTAGGTATACCCTTTATGTTCTCTAAAAACACCATTTTTAATATTGATTTATATCATTAACCTTTTATTTTTCTACACATTATTTTTATTCACATTTCCTTTTACTTTATATTTTATTTTGATATGTTTAGGTTAAGCATTTAATTATTACTCGTATTATTTTATTGCTCATTTATTTTAACATATTTTGATTTTATTTTACAAATATCAATTTGATTTTTTACCAATTACTTTATTTTATTCATATTTTATACACTTATTACTTATTATTCATACCATTCAAACATCATTTTATATTATTTTATGTTTCTGTTCCTAAAAGTTGATGTTATAGCATCAACTTTTGATATGTAAGGGGAGTTGTTATATGCAAAATATATCAGCACTTAGTTCACACAGTCGAGAAGTCAACAGAATTTAAAGCGTACGTGACTTCTCAGGGATATCAAATTACATCTTGAATTATATGCAAACAACTTCCCGGAAACCTACACGAGTCCGTTTACCCAGTAAAAACGCTGACTTGCATCAGCACTTTTGTTAATGTTATAAAAGCAACTGGAAACGTTCTCGTGTTGTCATTCAAATAATATCATTTATAGTATTAAGTTATTCAAGTACTTTAACTATTTTAATTGTTCAATTTTAATTTTGTATGTTTCTAAATAAATAATTTTTTTTTTTAAAAAGTGAATTGAATCAAAGTGAATATAATATATATATATATGCAGGGTGTTTTGTAGAAGGTTCGCCAAACTTGGAGGGCAGATGGGTAGGCTCATGTGCTATATTATGTAGCCCATATAACATCTAGATATCACGGTTTTTGTTTTTTTTATTTAATTTTCTTTTCTTAATTATCAGATTTTTACGTCCCCAAATGGCGAGGTTCCATAAAAAAGTCATAAGTTAAACACTTTATCACATTACAAAAAAAAATAGAAGCACATCGAGAACTTCGAATGTTTGCAAAAACTTCTCTACTTCAACCCCTTTGCAACGATATATCAGATGTATTGGAAAGTAATCAGTATCATTATAAAGTTTGAGATTATAACTTACAAGGTTAGAACTACAAAAAATAAAACATACATCAAGTTGCAACAACTTGCTATAAATTTTGTTCAAACTGGCTTATACGGCTACGGATGTAATCGCGACCTGTTTATCTGACTCCAGTGGTAGTCTCTAGTCGCGTCTCATCCCATATTATTTCAAAAGCAAAATTAATTATTTCTCTTAACTGCTCTTTGGTTTATGTTTCTCGCTCATAAATGACTTGTTTGGCCCGACAAAAAAATCAAAGGGAGCCAGGTCTGGCGACCTTGGAGGCCATAGTATTGGGCCGGTTCTCTCAATTCAAGCGTTTAGGCAATGAAATGTACACGGTTCGCCTACAACGTGCTGGATAGCCATATTTTTGTATTTTTTGATAAATTTTATTGGTCTGTCTTCCAATAACATTTCATCTAATAAGATCAATAAATAGTTCATTAAAAATTCGTCATTTACGAGACAGTAATAGACACCAAGGAGCAGCTAAGGGAAATAATCAATGTTGCGTTCCAAACAATGCGGGATGATCGATCTCATTAGATGAGGGTGCTGTGAAAAATACAAAAGTAAAAAATTACAACAGTTCAAATGTATAAATCTGAGAATTAAGAAACACAAAATAAATTAAAATAAAAACAAAAACTGTAAGATATCTAGATGTTATATGGGCTACATAATATAGCACATGAGCCCACCAATCTGCCCCCCAAGTTTGGCAAACCTTCTACAGAACACCCTATATATATTTTGTTATTAAGTTTTCGCAGGGACTAAATGTGTTCGGTGGTTTCCGGGAATTCAACCGGGTAGTTGATAACTGATCCCTGCCGGGATCGATGGTAAAATGACGACGTTTCGGCAGAGTCACATCCGCCCTCTTCAGGTCGGTTCGCATAATTCTCTTAGCTTCTGCTTTTATATAGTCCTTCTCAGATACCAACAGATATGTGGCGTGGAAACAGCAGTTTCAAAATTAAATGAGAACACCGCTGAAATAATTCGACAAGATGTGTCACATGTTCTAAGAAAGTCTAAACTACCCAAAAGGAACCTATCTATAGAAGAAAGCAAGAAGGATCAATAGCGTAATTGAATCCCTTAGCTAACACGCTAATCGAAGTAGAGTTCAATTGGACCCAAGATAAGTTATAAACGGTTTTATTCGTTTCCAATTGCCCTGAGGTTAGAGTGTGACAGTATTTTCAGAGAAAAATTCATTTTTTGGCTTCTGTTGGAGCTGCAATTTGTTACATTTTGCCTGTTGTTGCATTGTTGTCTACTCTGCATTCGGTTCGGCCCTAAACGTCGTCATTTTACCATCGAACCCGGCAGGGATCAGTTATCAACTACACGGTTGAGTTCCCGGAAGCCACCGAAAACATTTAGCGGCCGCGAGAACTTAAAAACAAATATAGTGAATCTCTACGGGGAGAATACTTTTCATTTGTGTAAAACATTTGAGAAATTACGCGCGAAAAGAAGTTAACTTTTGTGCGATCTACAGTTTTTACAACAATGCCGCGATGAAGGAGTTATTCCGAAAAACATAACGGTAAAGTTCTGCAAGAACAACATAAATACACAGAATATCTTATGGAAAGCTAGTTGTGCCCTACTTAGGGAAGCCATACGTGATGTCAGAAGAAATTTGGATGTACTTAATACTAAACTTAACTTAACTAAACTTAATGTATTAGATGATCAAACTGAGCACCGTTTACTTCTTGACAATACGCAAGTCGGTTTTTAAATTCTCTAGTAACATTAGCTATTACTTCTGGTGTAATTCTCTGGATGTCTTGAGTTATTCTTGCGACCAATTCTTGTAAATTATTTGGTCTATCAACATAAACCTTAGATAATTAACCCCACATAAAATCGTGGATTAATGTCGGGACTTCGGGCATTCAGCCCTTAGAATCCACCTACAGGTAAGGGCGATGAGATTAGCGAATTTAGGGCCGAAACGAATGCAGAGTTGACAATGCAACAACAAACAAAATTTAACAAATTGAAGGCCCAACAGAAGCCCATAAACGAATTTTTCTCGAAAAATAACGGTCACAGTCTAACCTCACGGCAATTGGAAACGAATAAAACCGTTTATAACTTATCTTCGGTCCAATTGAACTCTACCCCGATTGGCGTGTTCGCTAAGGGATTCAATTACGCTATTGATCCTTCTCACATACCAACAGTTATCTGGCGTGGAAAGAGCAGTTTCAAAATTAAATGAGAACACCGCTGAAATAATTCGACAAGATGTGTAAAATGTTCTAAGAAAGTCTAAATAACCCAAAAGGAACCTATCTATAGAAGAAAATGAGGCATTTAAACAACTTCGCCTCAACAAGGACATTGTCATTCTACCTGCTGATAAAGGAAATGCGACTGTAATTTTAGATACAGCGGATTATTCAAACAAAATACAAACATTGCTACAAGATCCAGTTTATAAACAAATTACTACTGACCCAACAACTTATCTGGAGAAAACAACCAAGGCCAAAATTCAAGCAAGTAGGATCGACAAAAAACTCCAACTGCAACTCATTCCGCTTGAAAAATCATCGAGATGTCCGAAATTCTATGGGTTGCCAAAAGTACATAAAGAAGGTGCACCTTTGAGGCCAATAGTAAGCTCACTTGGATCCCCAACACAACAGCTAGCCAAATACCTAGCCCAACAACTTCAACCGGTTTGCAGAGGGGGCAGACTCATACGTGAAAAATTCGGCACATTTTATCGAAATACTTAGAAAAACGGTCTTACAACCAGAGTGTCTTCTTGTAAGTTTTGACGTAGTGTCCCTGTTCACCAACATCCTTATCGACGAAGCCTTGGATATCATAACAGAAAAATACAAACAAACCACCTCAACACCTCGTAGAGTTAACAAGGCACTGTCTGATGAATACCTATTTTATTTACGAGAACCAACGATACAAACAAGTGGAAGGAGCTCCAATGGGATCAACACTCTCACCAGTAATAGCGAACCGTTTTATGGAAAACTTTGAGGAGTTGGCACTAAGAACAGCAACTCTTAAACCCAGTTTATGGTTGCGAAATGTGGATGATACATTTGTGATTTGGCCTCATGGGAGGGAACACCTCAACACATCTTTAGACCACCTTAATGGCATCCATCATTAAATAAATTTTACCTTGGAGGTTGAAGCCAACAATCAACTGCCATTCCTTGATGTTCTGATAAATAGGAAGGAAGATGGAACCCTTGGCCATACAGTATATAGGAAAACAACTCACGCCAACACATGCTAATTCTCATCACCACCCAGCCCAACTACAAGCCGTCGTCAAGACTTTAGTAACCAGATCACAAAGACCAGCTGACTAGCTTGAGAACACTAGAGTACTGCCAAATAGAGAACACCCGAAATCAAGACTCGTAAGAGAGGCAATGGAAATAGCGAAGAGGCCTCACAGTCTAAACCCACGCAATGAAATCCAGAACTTATAGAATTGTTGGAAAATTCTATTAAACACTGAACCGGCCCGGACCCGTCCTATAACAACTCAACCGGAAATAACCAATCGGCAAGCGGTAGGCGTGGCCACTGAGCGCCAAGGACCAATCACACAATCAAACGCTGCCGTTCACGGTGCCAACGGATAGGCGCTGAGCCGCGAATATATAACAGAGCGCGCGCCCGTGATAATCTTAGTATTCGAGTAACTAGAAGTCTAAGCAGAAGGCTACGAGAATTATGCGACCGACCTGAAGAGGGCGGATATGACTCTACCGAAACGTCGTCATTTTACCATCGATCATGGCAGAGATCAGTTATCAACTACGCGGTTGAATTCCCGAAAACCACCGAACACATATATGTATGTATATATATATACGTATCCAGATGCAAAACCGAGGCCCGATATATTCAGCAGCCCACCAGAGGCCCACATGAAGGTATAGTTTCCAAATAATATATTTTGTTGTTTTGGAGTATTTTTAAACACACATGCGAGGCCTGCTGTATATAAAATATTTTTCAATTTATAACTGAGCCCCGTCAACGTTGACACGATATGCCTATGGGATGTCAGCCGTGGCTCGACACATCGTTTTTATCAAGCAACACTAACGCTCTACACCCTTGGGTGTGCTTGATGCTTTCGGCCTTTATATATCGAATTTTGACATTTTACAATTATTTTCTTTTCTTTGGTATTGTGATGTTTGTTAGGTTATAGCTGACAATGTAAGTGCAAGTTGTCAACAAATAATTTATTTTTTAATAAAACCAGGTTGTACTTATTAGGAATAAATGAACCTTATAAATAATAGGTACGGATTTCTTCATATTTTGGATCAGAACATTTAAATATCAGAGACATTTTTATTTTAGGTAAAAGTCACCTTATTGTAGTCAGATTAAATGTTTCATATCTAGAGCTCTAAGAGTATTGAAATGTTAATTTGCATCCAAACGCAAAATGTTCCTAAACATTATGAATGGGATTGTTTAATATAAATTATCTGCAATAAAAAATACAAGGATATAAATTAACTCGTACACACCAGAATAGATTTGAAAGTACATACATTTCAAAGAGTTCATCATTAATACAAAAATTCCTACAAATCAAGAGGTTGAAGTATTCAAGGTAAAAGAAAAAAAAATCCCTAAAATAGACTGGGTCTGAATTAAAACATTCGTTTACAATCAGTTCAGAACCTACTATCATTAACTGCTATAATCAGTGAAGCATTGTTTTTTTCGAGACCTCTAGAATCTACACTACTAAGTTTATACAAGACTAGCAGTTACCCGCGGTTTCACCCGCGTATAGAATGTGAAATTCTTTGCAAAAAGACATAGCTTATGAAATGTATGAGCTATCCAATATAACAATTTGTTCTAACGTTGTTGAACCACCTAACATAACTATAAATCTATCAATTCCGAATACATTTTACCCAAATTGCAAGTGCTTATGGGCCACATTATATAACAATTTATTCAACATTTATTGGAACCACCTTGTGTAATTGTAACTCTGCATCACCCTATAGTGCAACCATCCTGTATAGCTGCTGTTTATTTGTCACCCAATATAACATTTTTTAATTACCTAACTATAGTTCTACTCCACCCAACACGTTATATAACAATTATTTCTGGTAATTTTTGAGCCACTTCGTAAACTATAATTTATATGCGATTTTTGATAAACACAATATATAAATATAATTTTGCTTTGCCCCATATTTCAGGTATTTCATATAGAAGGATGCAACTATTCACGGTCTACCTTATGTAACAAATTATTTTACCATTTTTTTATCCACCCTGTAAAACTATCATTCTACTAAGCCCCCGATCTCGACCACTTTATACAGGGTGAGTTTTTTTTTATGATCAGTATGGGGTCTCGGAAACTAGCGGAGATAGAGCAATGGTTAAATTGGGAAAGATTTGCAGTTTTACTGGTCCAATTTAATGACACTTTCGGATTTTTTTAAAAACTCATGGCTTACTAGATATTTTGAAAAAACAAATTCTGTCGATTTAGTCAAATCCCTCTTGCTCCTAGTGTAAATATCAAAATTGAAGGGAATTGTATCCTGAATATGATTGTAATGTGTTCGTTTGCGTGACAGCTCTCGTTTTCGAGATATGACACAAACGTATCTTTTTTTGAATGGAAACCATAGTTGACTATGACCTCAAAAAATCGTCGATATAGTTATTCATAAAAATAACGGAGTTATGGATGCTTTTCTATCTTATTTTCACTTTTAACGTAGGTAGCCATGAAAAAGATTGTTTTCACTTTAACGTTTCCTCATTTGAGAGTAATTTCATTAGTAGTGCTGAACTGACAGTCGATATTGACAAGTTTTCGTGATAAAATGGAATATTCTAACGAAGAAAAACTGAATATGGTGGAATGTTATATCATATGCCATAAAAATTCAGTTCGTGCAGCTGAGGAATACTTTCATAGATATTTTAATCGTCGTCAACCTGCTCTATGTACATTTAAGAGGCTTTACGATAGTTTACGCAGATATGGATTTTTTACTAAACCACCAAAGAAAAGTAATCAAATTAACGAAGCAGCACAAATAAATGTTTTGGCAATGATAAATCAAAATCCATCTACACCAACTCGTGAGATTGCGGCAGAAACTGGCACATCTCAACGAACTGTAGTTAAGGTACTCACAGCGCACAAGTTCCACCCGTACAAACTTTCAGTTGCTCAAAATTTGCATGCTGGTGACGAACATCGACGTATTTTGTTTTGTACATGGTTTAGAGACATGTTCCTTGACAATCCACAGTTTCCATTAAAGGTGTTATGGCCAGATGAAACTAGATTTACTATGCTCAGTAGACACAATGAGCATATCTGAGCTAAAGAAAACCCTTTCCATGTAGAACAAAGACGACCCCAGATAAAATTTGGTTTTAATGTTTGGTGTGGTATCATAGGGTCTACTATTCTGGGGCCTTTTATCTATGACGAATCACTTACTGGGGAGCGCTACTTGCATTTCTTGTAACACACTTTTCAAGACATGTTGCATAATTTGAATTTGAGAACTCGTTTAGAAATTGAGTGGTTCCAACATGATGGAGCACCTGCTCATAACTCGTTATTAGTAAGACAACACTTAGATAATATCTATCCAAACTCTTGGATAGGAAGAAATGGCCCACGCGAATGGCCACCTCGGTCTCCCGATTTGGCAGTTATAGACTTCTATTTATGGGGTGCGCTAAAAAACAAAGTATACAAAAGAAAGTATAAGACAGTTGGTGACCTAAGGGAGGCGGAATTACAGGCAATTAAAGAAATTGATGAATGTCAATCTTAAAAAGATGCAATTTTTGTCTAAATAACAATGGTGGACTTTTCGAACATAAATTGTAACCATTATTATGTACTTTAATTGCTTAAGTTTTTCGTAAGTACCTACTTAGTTTTTTCGTGATATCTGATATACCTAATAAAAAATCATTCAATGTTTTTTTGGAATAGTTATTAATAAATCAATCTATTTCATGGCTAACTACGTTAACAGTGAAAATAAGAAAGAAAAGCATTCATAACTCCATTATTTTTATGAATAACTATATCGAGTTTATATCGTTGAAAAGCTCTAAAAATGTTCAATTTTTTGAGGTCATAGCCAACTATGGTTCCCATTCAAAAAAAGATAAGTTTGTGTCATATCTCGAAAACGAGAGCTGTCACGCAAACGAGGACATGACAATCATATTCGGGATACAATTCCCTTCAATTTTGATATTTACACTTTTTTTATAAAATCAAAAACAAAGGAGCTAGTGGGATTTGACTAAAATGACAGAATTTCGTTTTTTCAAAATACCTTAAGCCATGACTTTTTACAAAAATCCGAAAGTGTCATTAAATTGGGCCAGTAAAACTGCAAATCTTTCTCAATTTAACCATTGCTCTATCTCCGCTAGTTTCTGATCATCAAAAAAAACTCACCCTGTATATACAACTACATATGGGCCACTCAGTATAATATGTTTTGTACCACTCTGTATAATTAAATTTACCAATCTTCAACATATTTCCCCAAAACGCAACTGTTGATGGCCACCGTATATAACAATTTTAAGAACTGCCTTCTATAGTTATAACTCTACTTCATCTATATTTAAACCATCTTGTATATACTGCTGCCAATTAGTCACCCATTATAATTTATTTGTCTATCAGCTTTTGAACCATCGTGTATAACCATAATTTTTTTCTACAAAATATTTCAACTACACTGTACATGCATCTGTTTAGGGGCCACAAAATATAACATTTTTTAAACGCTTAACCACAACTCTGATCCACTCTATGTTTCAACTATCTTATCTAGGCAACTGCTTATGGACTACGCTAAATAACCATTTTTGAGATGTTTTTTAACCATCCTAGAAATTATAATTTGTCTCCACCTTATATGTCAACCACCCCTTATATGCAACTTTTTTCTAACATGTTTTAATCACACTGTATAACTGTAATGCTACTTCGTCCCATGTTTCAGATATTACATGTATACAATAGCTCATGCTGTATCTTAAAAAAATGACGAACAATTTTTTATCCACACTGTTTAACTATAATTCTATTCCACCCTCTATTTCAACCACCTTGTATGTGCAACTACTTATCGGCCACCCATTTTTTGTACCGCCCTGAATAAATATAAATGCATCAACTCCCAATATATTCCATCAAAACTGTAATTTCTTAAGGGGCACCCCATGTAACAATTTTTAAATATTTAACTATTTAACTCTACTCCTCCACATATCCTAAATATCCTATCTGTGCAACTGATTATGAGCTACGCTATTTCACAATTTTTCTTCATATATTTTGAAGCAAAGTATAAAATATAAATTCTCTCCACACTTCCTTTAAACCATTATTCCAGTCCACACTATATTTCATCTTTCCGATATATGAAACAGCTTGTAGATCATAACATTACTTTATAATAATTTTAAACCCACCTGTATAGCTGTAATTAAACTATGCTAGATATTTCAACCATCCTGTAATATGCTACTTGTGAACTACTTGCGGATATAAAACAATTTTTTAACCACCCTATAAACTATAATTCCACTGCATCTTATATTTCAACAACCCTGTATAAATAACTGCTTCTAACATTTTTTAAAACCATTTCATAACAATAATAATAGCTCAAGAAGATTCAAATATCCTAACTGTGTACATAACATATTTATTATCCAGCTGGTATAAATATAAATGCATTTTACCCTTATTTCACCCACATTTATATGCAACTACTGCTGACCCTAACAATATAACATTTTGTTATCCACCCTGTATAAATATAATTTAACTCCACCCGTTTCTGAACCACCTGGTATATACGATTGTTTATGGTCCACTCAATGTAACTTTTTTGAACCACCCCTTATAACTTCTCCCTTATTTCAACCACATTGTATTGTAGCTACTTACAGTCCACCTAATATAGCTTTTTTCAAGATTTTTTAAATCCATGTAATTCTACTTCGCTCTAAAGGACCAGGCACCTTTCTTATGGAAAAATGGACTTCCGTCAAATTCTTTGGTATGTTGTAGGGGTTAATGTTCTGACAAAAACAGTCCATGGGCTCATATAGATTCTATTATTTTTTTATACTACCCCGTAGTTTTAAATTCTCTCCGTCAACTTTGTATTTTATTACATTTTTACGTTAATAAATGTTCAGTGTTTTACTGAGCTGAATATTATTAAAATTGTATGACTAGTTTTCGAGATATAGGGTGTTAAACATCGGAAATGTCTCATTTTTCTTATCAGATTTCTCATAACAGACGTGTATTATTGCCGTATATTGAAGGACAGGTAATTTTCGCATTATTTGACAAAAATATAGGATAAAACAGTTACCAATAATTATATTTTATTACAGTGTGTTTCCAATATATGTAAGGTGTTTTCTTCAGAAAACTAATTTTTTATTATAACGATGAATATATAAGATGTTATCGCACAATTAATAAGAAATGAGTTCTTGGACGTGTTCATATATTATACAGTGTAAGTCGTAAATATAGCTATTTTTTACCATTAATGAGTAACCCTGTATAAACTACAATACGTTAATTTGTACAATTTTTGCAAACTTGTAGAATTTAGTGTGATGAGTCGTAGATTTGTATAATTTAATATAAAAATTCTAGGACGCTTGGTTTATACAGGGTTACTTATTAATGGAAAAAATAATAGATTGTCACTTTAGCAATTTTACAACTCACACACGTCCAAAAATTAATTTCTTTAACATTATATTAACTGAGCAATTAGATCTTCTTATGTATAATAGAAATGAGTTTTCTAAAAAAACATGTTACGTATATAGGAAACACCCTGTAATATATAATCATTAATAGTAATTTGTGTGCAATATTTATGTCAAACAATGCGCAAACCACGTTTTCTGCAATAAACGGAAAAACACATCTATTATGAGAAATCTGATCCGATGAAGGTGACATTTCCGAATTTAACACTCTATATCTCGAATATTTGTTAACGTAAAAATGTAATAAAATACAAAGTTGATGGAGAGAATTTAAAACTACGGGGTAGTATAAAAAAAATACATTTTTTCATTATGTATAGTTCTTGCAATCAGTTTAACATCCCGTTGAGTATAAAGAGACAGATAATATATCTTATTTAAATTGCAGCACGAATGGTTCGTACGGGGTGACTCATTAATAGGAAAAAATAATATATGCCTTCTTTAGCCTATATTTATGGCTCACACTGTATATTATATGAAGCACACCAAAGAAATTATTACTTTAACGAGATATTAATTGTGCAATAACATATTCTTATGTTATCGACTTTGTAAAAAAAAAGATTTTTCTAAAACCACATGTTACGTATTTCTTAAATACCCTGTAATCCATCAAAACTTATCGCAATTGTTTTGTGAAATATTTATGTCCATTAATGTACAAATCACAATTTCTCTAATAACCGGAAATAAAGCACGTCTATCATTCGAAATCTGATATCAAAAATGCGGCATTTTCCATATTTAACACTCTGTATCTAGAAAACTAGTGATAGAATCTATTTGAGCCCATGGACTCTTTTTGTGAGAACATTAACCCCTACAACATACCAAACTTTTAAACAATTTGACGGAGGTCCATTTTTCCATAAGAAAGATGCCTGGTCCTTTTACCTATCCTATACATGGAACACCCTGTAAAATTACACTTGAAATATTAGTTGATTTTTGATTAAATCGAAACATGTTATATTGGCATATTCCGAATTTTTAATAAAAGCTAAGCTCATGCAAGTATCTTATATTTGGCGCATGCAGCGGAACCAATTGACTAATTGTGTTTTACCGAACATGGTAGTAGTTCTTTCCCTACCGTTTCTGTCAATGTAGGAAGATAAAATGTATACCAGATTTTAAGTCAAACTATAACCTTTGCAACAAAAAAAGATTCAGCAAAAACAGTTGAGTAGTTATTACGTGATGAGGTAACAAACAAATAAACAAACAAAGAAACAAACAAACAAACATATAATTTTATAATAGTATATAGAATAGATATTTATCATTATTAAATCTATTAGTAAAATGAACTTTAAACAGTATTCTCCGGCTATTTCATATTTCCGTTCTTTTTTTTGCTTAACCTGGGATTAAACTACTACATAAATGGCTGCGATGACACCAAGTTGAATGTAACATAACCTAACACAAATGCTGGCAATTTGAACAGTATGCAAATTATGGTCTTAAACTTCTGCACTTTACTTATCACACTCTGGATTCCACGAAAATGATTTTCGTAAGATCAAAGTATAACTTGTTATACAATATTATTTATTTTTCTTATACGCATTTATTCTTTACTACTATGTCTGTTTATTGAGTTTTCCCTCTCCTTACTTCTTTTCTGTAACTGATAATTAGTTGAAATTTATGATGGAAACAAACTGTAGACGGACAACTACCAAAAATTGTGAGGATTACTGGTTGACCTTTATAGGAAGTTAAACTCACACATGTTCTGAGAGAACGAAAAGTCTGTAATATGATCAACAGTCTTCCTGAGTGCAAATAGGTGTATAGTATATTTGTTATACAGGACTTTGATTTCAAAATTAGCCACCCAAATTAACTTTTAAAATGTCTTTAAAAGACAAAATAACACGTTAATTTATATTTACGGGGCAACACATTTTACAAGTTTCGGTCACCCTGCAGTTTTAAACCCTAAGCGGGGGTGAAGTTTAAATGCAACGGGGTATCATGTGATACCTCTTTGAAATGTCTCTTTTTGCCAATTTTTGACAGATTATTTTTAGGGTTCCTTATATACAATAAACGGATACCCTTATAATATCATTCCGGATTTCTCCCTCTTTCATATCACATATACATATTGTAAATGAAGAAATTTTTATTTAGGGGTACTTCTGGAGGGAATCTAAAAAATCGACCGTCCCCCCCCCCTTATCTCCGAAGTAAAATTTTGAAAAAAAAATAGAGATATAGGGCCTCACCTGAATTTTACCGAAAAAATATAGAAACCTCTACTATTAATTTTGGGGGGCAATTTGCACAAGTAAATGGAAAATATAAAATTAAAATTGTTTCTAACACAACATGTAATATATCAAATAAAAGGGCTCATTATGGCGAAAACATATATATATATATATATATATATATATATATATATATATATATATATATATATATAAGATGGTTTCCGGGAATTCGTCCGCGTAGTTGATAACTGATCCCTGCCGGGATCGATGGTAAAATGACGCCGTTTCGGCAGAGTCACATCTGCCCTCTTCAGGTCGGTTCGCATAATTCTCGTAGCCTTCTGCTTTCGCTTCTAGTTACCCGAATACTGAGATTTTCAGGAGCGCGCACGGTGTTATATAGTAGCGGCTCGGCGCCTATCGGTTGGCACCGTGAACGGCTGCGTGTGATTGGCCCTTGGCGCTCAGTGGCCACGCCTCCCGCTTGGTGATTAGTTATGTCCGGTTGAGTTGTTATAGGACGGGTCCGGGCCGGTACGGTGTTTAATAGAATTTTCCAACAATTCGATATGTTCTGGATTTCATTGCGTGCGTTTAGACTGTGAGGCCTCTTCGCTATTTCAATTGCCTCTCTTACGAGTCTTGATTTCGGGTGTACTATATTTGCCAGTACTCTGGTGTTCTCAAAGTCTATTCGGTGTGTCGTCGTGGTGGCGTGTTCCGCAATGGATGCTGTTTTTTCTTGCTTTCTTATAGCATTCTGGTGTTCATCACGTCTAGCTTGAATTCTTCTGTTAGTTTGCCCCACATAGGTTTTATGACAGTCTGTACATGGTATCTCGTACACTCCCTGTTGTTCTAAAGGGATCCTCGTCTTCGGAGCTCTCAACACCGTGCTTATTTTTCTGTCAGTATTGAAAATAGTATCGAGATTGTGTCTCCGTAGAATTCTTGCAGTACTGTCCGTGGTACCCTTGACATACGGTAAATAAGCCCTGGTTATTGGTGTCTCATGCTCCTCGTCTGTTCGTCTCGGTTTTGACTCTTTGAATATTTCGGTCTGTAAATCCGTTTTGTCTCAGAGCTGTTTTTAAACTGTCCATTTCCTGTTTGATGTTGTCCTGGTCAACTAGCCTTTGTGATCTGGTTACTAAAGTTTTGACGACGGCTTGTAGTTGGGCTGGGTGGTGATCAGAATTAGCATGAAGGTATCTGTTGGTGTGAGTTGCTTTCCTATATACTGTATGGCGAAGGGTTCCATCTTCCTTCCTATTTATGAGAACATCAAGGATGGCAGTTGATTATTGGCTTCAACCTCCATGGTGAATTTTATTTTGTGATGGATGCCATTCAGGTGGTCTAAAAATGTGCCTCCGTCAAATCACAAAAGTAATCCACATATCGCAACCATAAACTGGGTTTAAAGTTTTCCCATCCTAAAAGTTTTCCATAAAAAGGTTCGCTATAACTGGTGAAAGTGGCGATCCCATTGGAGCTCCTTCCACTTGTTTGTATCGTTGGTTCTCGTAAACAAAATAGGTGTTCATCAGACAGTGCCTTGTTAAGTCTACAAGGTGTTGGTGAAAAGGGACACTACGTCAAAACTTACAAGAAGACACTCTGGTTGTAAGACCGTTTTTCTAAGTATTTCGATGAAATGTGTCGAATTTTTGACATATGAGTCTGCCCCCTCTGCAAACGGTTGAAGTTGTTGGGCTAGGTATTTGGCTAGCTGTTGTGTTGGGGATCCAATTGAACTTACTATTGGCCTCAAAGGTGCACCTTCTTTATGTATTTTTGGCAACCCATAGAATTTCGGACATCTCGATGACTTTTCACGCGGAATGAGTTGCAGTTGGAGATTTTTGTCGATCCTACTTGCCTGGATTTTGGCCTTGGTTGTTTTCTCCAGATAAGTTGTTGGGTCAGTAGTAATTTGTTTATATGATGGATCTTGTAGCAATGTTTGAATTTTGTTTGAATAATCCGCTGTATCTAAAATTACAGTCGCATTTCCTTTATCAGCAGGTAGAATGACAATGTCCTTGTTGAGGCAAAGTTGTTTCAAGGCCTCATTTTCTTCTATAGATAGGTTCCTTTTGGGTGGTTTAGACTTTCTTAGAACATGTTACACATCTTGTCTAATTATTTCAGCGGTGTTCGCATCTAATTTTGAAACTGCTGTTTCCACGCCACATATTATGCTCTCTGTTGGTATGTGAGACGGAGCAATAGCGTAATTGAATCCCTTAGCCAACACGCCAATCGAGGAAGTGTTCAATTGGGCCGAAGATAAGTTATAAACGGTTTTATTCGTTTCCAATTGCCGTGAGGTTAGACTGTGACCGTTATTTTCCGAGACAAATTCGTTTTTGGGCTTCTGTTAGAGCTTCAATTTGTTACATTTTGCCTGTTGTTGCATTGTTGTTAACTCTGCATTTGTTTCGGCCCTAAATTCGCTAATCTCATTGAATTTATCCCATATTATCGGGTGGAGTGTATTGCTTACCTGTAGGTGGATATCTATGAGTTTAGTATTAAGAACATCCAAATCTCTTCTGACATCACGTATGGCTTCCCTAAGTAGGGCACAACTAGCTTTCCATAAGATATTCTGTGTTTTTTTCTGTTGTTCTTCCAGAACTTTACCGTCATGTTTTTCCTTCATCGCGGCATCGTTGTAAAAAATGTAGATCGCACAAAAGTTTGCTTCTTTTCGCGCGTAATTTCTCAAATGTTATACACAAATGAAAAGTATTCTCCCCGTAGAGATTCACTATATTTGTTTTTAAGATTTCACGGGCACTAAATGTTTTAGGTGGTTTCCGGGAATTCGTCCGCGTAGTTGATAACTGATCCCTGCCGGGATCGATGGTAAAATGACGGCGTTTCGGCAGAGTCACATTTGCCCTCTTCAGGTCGGTTCGCATAATTCTCGTAGCCTTCTGCTTTCGCTTCTAGTTACTCGAATACTGAGATTTTCAGGAGCGCGCACGGTGTTATATAGTCGCGGCTCGGCGCCTATCGGTTGGCACCGTGAACGGCTCCAATGGGATCGCCACTCTCACCAGTTATAGCGAACCTTTTTATGGAGAACTTTGAGGAGTTGGCACTAAGAACAGCAACTCTTAAACCCAGTTTATGGTTGCGAAATGTGGATGATACTTTTGTGATTTGGCCTCATGGGAGGGAACACCTCAACACATTTTTAGACCACCTGAATGGCATCCATCACAAAATAAAATTCACCATGGAGGTTGAAGCCAATAATCAACTGCCATCCTTGATGTTCTCATAAATAGGAAGGAAGATGGAACCCTTCGCCATACAGTATATAGGAAAGCAACTCACACCAACAGATACCTTCGTGATAATTCTCATCACCACCCAACCCAACTACAAGCCGTCGTCAAAACTTTAGTAACCAGATCACAAAGACTAGCTGACCAGGACAACATCAAACAGGAAATGGACAGTTTAAAAACAGCTCTGAGACAAAACGGATTTACAGACCGAAATATTCAAAGAGCCCTAAAGTCAAAACCGAGACGAACAGACGAGGAACATGAGACACCAATAACCAAGGCTTATTTACCGTATGTCAAGGGTACCACGGACAGTATTGCAAGAATTCTACGGAGACACAATCTCGATACTATTTTCAATACAGACAGAAAAATAAGCACGGTGTTGAGAACTCCGAAGACGAGGATCCCTTTAGAACAACAGCGAGTGTACGAGATTCCATGTGCAGACTGTCATAAAACCTATGTGGGGCAAACTAACAGAAGAATTCAAGCAAGACGTGATGAACACCAGAATGCTATAAGAAAGCAGGAAAAAACAACATCCATATATATATATATATATATATATATATATATATATATATATATCATCATATGCAGCTAATTTCGACCATTATTTTATGGTGTAGCCTCTCTTACATATTCGTTTCGCAAATCTCTCCATGTTGTTCTGTTGTACGCTTTTTGGGACCAGGTTATGCCTGCTATTTTCTTGATGTCATAGTCCCATCTTACATTGGGGCGTTTCCTTGGTCTTTTAACACCCCTAGGATACCATTGTGTGATTTTTGTTGACCACCTATTATCTTGTCTTCTTGCCAAATGCCCTGCCCATTGCCACTTCAGAGATTTCACTCTGTCGATAACATATATTACCTGGGTTTTGTTCCTTATCCACTCTATTCTCTTCCGATCTCTTCTCGTTATGCATCTTTCCATAGACCTTTGTGCTACTTGTAGTTTTCTTGTAAGTTCGGTTTTCAGAATCCAGGTTTCACAACCGTATGTCAGTACTGGTAGAACACACTGATCAAATACTTTCTTCTTAAGGCGGAATGCCATTCGTGACTTGAAGATTATGGAGTTTCTTCCAAACGTCATCCATGCAAGTTTGATCCTTCTGTTTATTTCTGGTAGTAGCGAACCTGATATGTGTATTAATTGACCTAGGTATATATATTGTTCTACTATTTCCAGAACTGTGTTATCTATTGTGATGTCTTGTGAGTCTATTAGTTCGTTGTACATTATCTTTGTTTTTTTTTAGGCCTATTTCCTTGCTTACTCTGCTAAGTTCATTGATTTGATTTTGTAGTTCTCCTGCGTTATTGGCAATTAGGACAATGTCATCGGCGAATCTCAGATGGTTTAGATATTCTCCATCTAGGTTCAGTCCTTTGTGGTCCCAGTCTAATCGTCGAAAGATACTCTCTAATGCCGCTGTGAATAGCTTCGGTGATATTGAGTCACCTTGTCTCACTCCTCTGTTAGTAGGAAATTCAGGGCTGCCTTCGTATATTCTGATTTTGGCTTTGGCTTCCTTGTATATATTAGCCAACGTTTCTATGTATGGCTTATCTACACCTTGTTCACTCAGGGCGTTGATTACCGCCTTCGGATATATAGTGTCGAACGCTTTTTCGAAGTCAATGAAGGCCAAGGCAAGTGGTATTTGATATTCTCTAGTTCGACTGATAACTTCCCTTATAGTGTGTATGTGATCGATTGTGCTGAAGCCACTACGAAATCCGGCTTGTTCTCGGGGTTGAGCGGAATCTAGTGTACTCTGTATTCTGTTTTGTATGATTTTAGTGAATATTTTGTACACTACCGGCAGGAGACTTATCGGTCTGTAGTTCCGAATGTCTTCTTTATTGCCTTTCTTATGGATTATGAGGGCGCTATTCCATTTTTCTGGGATGTGTCTGGTTCTTAGGCAATTCGTATATATTTTGGCTAGGCGTTTCCATGCTTCTCTACCAGCGTATTTTAGTAGTTCAGCCGTTACTGCGTCGTTACCTGCTGTCTTGCCATTTTTCATTTTGTTGACCGCTGATTCCACTTCCTCCACAAGTATTTCAGGTATTTCTTCTTTCGTCAGCTGTATTTCCAGGGATTCGGGGGCTTTGTATAGATCCGTGTAGAATTTCGTGACATGCTCCATTATTTTGTGTCTATCCGTTATTCTGATATTTTCTTCTGTCAATGCGATTACTTGTCTTTTCCCAATTATCAATGCTTTCTTAGTGTCTTTATAACTTTTCCGATTTTCAATTGCAGTTTCTACCAATTTTTCGTTGTATTTTTTGATGTCCTCTGCAATTTTCTTTCTTATTGTCTTGCATAGTTCACTGTATTCTATGCGTTGGATGTCTGTTGTCCTTTTCAGTTCTCTTCTTTTCTGAAGCAACGCCTTTGTTTCCGAACTAAGCTTCTTGTGTTCGTTTCGTTGTTGGCTTCCGCCTATTTCTTTAGCACAGGTCAGTATTGTATTCATTAGTTGTGTGTTGTCTTGTTGTTTCCGGAGCTTCTCTTCTATCAGCGTCTGATATTTTTCAGAATTTTCTTTCAGGTTGTTAATGTCTATGCTAGTAGCGGGCGTCTTCCTAGTAAGTTTAAATCTCTCCAGTTTCGTATTAAGGACAATCCTTGCTCTGACAAGTCTGTGATCGCTTCCTGTCCTGAATTTATTTAGCGTGCTTACATCTTTGATGGTATTAATCTTGTTTGTCAGGACAAAGTCAATTTCATTTTTGACTGACGCATTTGGAGCTTCCCAAGTCCATTTCCTATTAGAATTTTTCTTGAAGAAGGAGTTTGATATGTACATGTTCTGATAGTGTGCGAACTGTACTAATCTCTCTCCTCTTTCATTTCGTTCACCGAACCCGAAGTTCCCCACTGATCCATCTCGGTCTTGTTTTTTCCCAATTTTCGCGTTGAAGTCGCCGATAATGTATTTGAAATGGCTGTTGTTGGTATCTAAGGCCTCTTTGATTTCGCTGTATAGTTGTTCGATTTCTTCGTCAGAATGACTAATTGTTGGGGCGTAAACTTGTATTATTTGAATAGAGTATCTTTTCGAAAGCGACAATGTTAGACTTGCGACTCTGTCTGATGTTCCGGACACGCCTATAATTTTATCGGTCCATCTCTTATGGATGAGGAATCCAACACCACTAGTTCTTCCTGTTGGTGTTCCTCGGTGGTATAGGAGGTTGCCTGATTCAAGTGTTATTAGCTCTTCGTTTTTCCTCCTAACTTCACTTATGCCAATGATATCCCACTTGATTTTTACTGCTTCTTGTTCTAATTCTACAATTCTAGCTTGGTTCGAGAGTGTTCGGCAGTTATATGTTGCTAGATGTAGTGTAGTCGAATGTTTGCCTCCCCCAGAATCCTTGAGGCAGACCGGTTTCCCGGTGTGGGATTGCTTACCCACCTGGGGTACAATTCCCTGAGTTTTGTAATTCGACATGTTTGAGGTTCTGAGGCATACCTTACCACGCTGCCTCAATGCGGGTTGGTAAGGAGCAATGATTCTCTTTCTCATGGATTTTGCCAGTTACCAGAGACGACCGTACCCCCGAGATGACGTACGTCTTTTTATTAATTAAAAGCCGTGGCATGGCTGGGATTCGAACCCGGGTACGAGACTCGGTTCAGCCTCCGAATTAGTGGAATTTTGGAGGTTCGAGCACATTCCCTCTGCGCTACCGGGGGTCTATATATATATATATATATATATATATATATATATATATATATATATATACATACATATATATCCCAGCCAAGTCAAGATTTTTTTCATTAATAAAAAAATTGTGACAAAATTCCGGGGAGTACAGTCGTCTCTGACGTAAATGGCAAAAATCAGGGAAATAGACATTTGCCCCTTACCAACTCGCACTGAGGCAGCGTGGTAAGGTATGCCTCATATCCCCTGTAAAATTCTAAGAATATTCTTCGTCTTCTCAATCCTTCGAGACAATTCTTCTTACAAAAAGACCTTAAGCTCTTTATCTGTTCCCTCAAGACCTTAAGTGTCTCCGATTAGCTCTTCAGCTTTCGCTTCATTAATAAATTCCGTTACGAGTCTAGTTATACAAAGGCCAATTCCTCAACCTCTAGCCTTGAGTTTCCGATAAAAACTGCCAAAAATTATGTTCGTCTCTCAATCCTTCGAGCCAGTTCTTCAATTCTTCAGTCCTACACTTCTTCTTCTTCATTTCGGTCAGAAAAACCGACCATTTGCCCACCTATCTTCAATTCTCTTCAATACAGTCCTTCAGCCCTTCTCACAGATCTTAAGCTCTTCTTCTTCTTCCTCTCTTCTCAAGACCTTAAGTTCTCCATTTCCACAGCTCTTCAAGTTCCTCTGCAATCTTTCAATTCTTCAGGGAGGCTACACGATGAAAAATTGGTTGAATATAGCTGCATATGATGATGATGATGATGATGATGATGATATATATATATATATATATTTAAAATAAATTATTTTAAAGATATTAATAAAAATATAAAAAAGTTTACCCATTCTCCCTACCATATCTCTGAATGGATATGCCGTAAAATTTTGAATAGAGATATAGGGCCTCACCTGAAATTTACCGGAAAAACAAGGAGAAACCTCTGCTATCTCATATAGTGAGGCAAAATCAAAATTTATGCAACCTACTATTCAGAGGGATTTCCGTCTCAGTATTACTTATTGCGATTAATGACGGGTTGAAGAACGGATAATTGAAATTTCATAATAATAATTTTCTAATATACTAGGCGTTACCCGCGGTTTTATATCAGCTATGCAACTGCTTATGATCTACGTTATGTAACAATTATTTCTGAAAATTTTTAAATCACCTTGTAAAGTATAATTTCTCTCCACCCTATATTTTAACCACCCTTTATAAGCAACTTTTTCTAATATTGTTTTAAACAAACTGTATAACTATAATTTTGCTTCGTCTCATATTTTAGGTATTCCAAATAGTAGGATGCAACTGTTCAAGGGCTACCCTATATAATATTTTTTTACATTTTTTGATCCACGCTGTAAAACATTAGTCCTACTCCGCCCTGGATTTCAACCATCTTCTTGATCTTCAACTATCTATTATAACATTTTTTGTACCACTCTGTATAATTATAACTTCACCAATCTCCAACATATTTCTCTCAAACTGCAACTACTTATTAAAACGATTTTATTAAATTTTTTGAACCGCCTTTTATAATTATATCTCTACGTGCTTCTGTATTCAAATCATCTTGTTTATACTGCTGCCAATTAATCAACCATTATAACTTATTTGTCTATCAGTTTTTTTAACCATCCCATATAACCACCATTTTACTTTACTAAATATTTCACCCACCTTGTATATGCATCTGCTTATTGTTTACCCAATATACCATATTTTAAATAATTCACTATACCTCTCCTCCACCCTATTTTTCAACTATCCTATCTATGCAACTGAATATGGGCTAAGCTCCTCGAAGTTTCCTTGGACTTCCATCGTCTTGAAGCGTTCGGAGATCAATTATTTCAAGACAATGGATGTCCAAGGAAACTTCGAGGAACGAGTTACCTTATCTACCAGCTTCAGACTAACATGGGCTTAGCTATTTCACAATTTTTTCTCATATTTTACTTTACCCCAACTGCTCATGTTCTACTCTATAAAACAAAAATTTTCCTTAATTTTTTTACCCACCCTGTACAATTTTAATTCTACTCTACCCTATATTTCAACAACCGTTATACTTAGAATTCTACTCCACTTTATATTTCAACCAGCCTATAATGTAGTATTTTTTCAGTCCACCTGTATAACTGTAGATAATTATATTCCGACACATATTTCAACCATCCTATATAATAACTAATACTCAAGAATATTTTTCAAATATCTTAACTGCTTACATTACACCTTTTTTCTAAGGTTTTTTTATCCGCTCTGTATAAATGTAATACCTTCTACCCTTATTTATTTGAGCCAAAAATTATAAAATTTTGTTGTCCACCCTGTATAAATATAATTTTTCTCGATCCGTTTTTAAACTGCCTGGTATATACAACTATGTATGGCCCACCCAGTTCAACTCTTTTGAACCACCCGTATAACTAATTCCACTACCCTCTTATTTCATCCACATTGTATATAATTAAGGTCCACCTAATATCACTTTAAGATTTTTTAAGACTATGTAAATCTATTCCGCTCTATGTTTCACCTATCCTATATATGGAACACCCTGTACAATTACGCTTGATATATCAGTCGATTTTTTTTATCGAAACATGTTACATTGACATATTCCGAATTTTGAATAAAAGTTAAGCTGATGCAAGTATCGAATATTTGGTGCGTGCGATGGAACTAATAGAATAATTGTGTCACCCAACATAGTACAAGTTTCAAGTCAATGTAGGGAGATAAAATGTATCCAGATTTTAAGTCAAACTATAGGCTTTGCAACAAAAAAAGGATTCGGCAAAATCAGTTCTTACGTGATGTCCGAACAAACAATTTAAATTTAAAAAATACTCCTGATTTAGATTTTTTATGCACTATATTATCTTTATGTTAAGCATTTTTCGTCTTTAATCAATAATTAAAATATGTTTCTAATTACTAAGCATAAAAATCCATTGAGATCTTTAACAATCAAAGAATTCATGTATTATACTGGACATTTGAGTTCTTTGATTGATTTTTTACCCAATTAACCATAATTTTAGATATTTGAGTTTGGTAATATTCACTTAATGCAATGAAACACCAAGTTATAAAATAAAAACAAAATACAAGAATATATTCATTTTTAAATTACAAAATACCATGTCAACATCATTAATAATAATTGGATTGAGTTGGCTGATACTTGGTGGAAATTGAAATTCATGATAATTTGAGTAATACACTTATTACAAACTTACACTTTTTTTAAAAAATTGTGACAATTGTTTCGCGTCCGATGGAGCTTAATCATACATCATTAATAATAATGCTGTGAAAAAGAGACAGAAATACCTCACGCTCATGCGTTTTCTTTCTGTTGCCCCTGACAAATCGAATTTAATGGCATGAGACGGCAGTCGCCTTCCAGTTTGTATTTCGTACAATATCTGATATGAATACCACACGGTTGATGTCTAAACAACATTGTTGCCATGCTTAGGGACTCGGAATTGGCAATACCCCTATAAAAGCAGTGCATATACGGAGGCCTCCAACTAAGAACTATCTAAAGTACATCGTCAAAGACCCTTCTATCAACAACGACAGATGCAGATATGGTTGCCAAACATCTGAATCTATCCAGCATATCACAGGAGGTTGCCAAGCGTTCGCTGCAACTGAATACAAAGAACGACAGGATACTGTGGCAAAAATACTGCACGAGGAACTAGCGCTGAAACTTGAGCTATCCCAGCCGGTAAGAACACCCTACTATATATACAAACCAGAATCTATTTTAGAAAATAACAACCACAAACTGAACTGGGACAGGACGATATTGACCGATCAGACTGTTGCTCACAATAGACCAGATATAGTTTTGGTAGATAAAGTCTCTAGAAAAACAACCTTAATTGACATAGCAATGCCTAACAACAATAATTTAAATATTAAGCAGGCTGAAAAAATAGTCAAATATAGGGATTTAGAATTTCAAATACAGAGACAATGGGACATGAACAACACTCGAACGGTACCAATTGTTATGTCAACAACAGGAGTAGTTCCAAAACATCTATTAAACAATTTGAAATACCTCGGTCTGGACGAACATCTTTACCAACTGATGCAAACAGCCGTCCTGTTAGGAACAGCCAGGACGGTCAGAAAATTCATGGGGAACTGCAGCCACGACGCCAACCACGGGCCTGATAACCTGGCAAGGGCTCCCACAGAGCTAAACCCTTTTGATATGTGGTATATCTGGGGTTTACTGAATTTTCCCCTAAAGGCACACATATTGTGAGAGGGAGTGTGATGCCATACATTGTATGGTCAAGTCGGAGATAATGCTGTGAAAAAGAGACAGGAATACCTCACGTTCATGCGTTTTCTTTCTGTTGTCCCTGACACAGCGATTTTAATGACATGAGACGGCAGTCGCCTTCCAGTTTGTATTTAGTACAATATCTGATATGAGTACCACACGGTGATGTCTAAACAACATTGTTGCTATGCTTAGGGACTCGGAATTGGCAATACCCCTAAAATCAGTGCATATACGGAGGCCTCGCATAGTTAATAGAAAGTATATTCAGAACGAGTGACGCGACCCCTAGTTCAAGTTTTGATGAACTAAAAACCGTTTAAGTCGCGATATGCACATCACTTATGAGCTCAAAAAAATATGGATTATTGTTTTGTGGAACCATAAACAATCTTAAATACAATCTTTAGAAAAAACGAGACCCGATTTCGGGCCACGTTTAGTATCTTGCACATGTATAATCGGGACTCGTGTGTGATGAATAGAGGTGTATATATATATATATATATATATATATATATATATATATATATATATATATTTGAAAACAAGTTGGCACGGACGGAACTATGTGTAGCTCTCTTGATGGTCCGGGTGTTCGTCCGTTGAAAGTTTTGTCCCTGCAGCGGTCGCCTGACGTTTCGCCAAAATCTCACTTGGCATTTTCATAAGGCTTCTTCTTTTCATAAGACTACTTCGTATCCTAGATCGTCGGCTAGGTCGTTCTCCGCTTGGTCTGCTCTCCGTGGCGTCTGAAGTGGAAGACGGACCATATATATATATATATGTTATATACGTCGTAAATAATACTTAGAATATTAATATGACAACACCGTGTAACCGGTCAAATGAGTGGTTCACATGGTGTCATATTACACGATATAGCAATTCCCAGGAAATACGCAAATGCCCATAGCACGTGTAAAACTGCTGACTGCTTACAATGCAACAGGTAGCTTATAAATGCACATTCGATTTCCAAAACGACTAGAACACGAGAATTCTAACTAGTCATGGTGGTTTCCAAACCATCGTGGGACAATCAACCTCTTTCTGGAGACACAACTGGAAGCGAGCTAACACCAGAAACACGCAACGGCGTTAACTTACAGAACAGTCCATGCCAGGAATTATATTGTAAGGATTTCGTTATTATTATTTTATTATTTCCATTTATTGATACACTTAATCACCATTTCTGTCATCAAAGATATATCCATTAATATTCCTTAAATATTTTAAAAATATTACATCACTACCTTTAATATATTGTTCATTTATTTTGAGTAAAAGTGCAAAGTAAGAAATATTTTTGACCAATTAGGTACATATTGATAATTACACATTAAATTTAAATCATTATTTTGAACGACAACTTATAATAACCTGATCTAATTATTTTAATATTTATCTATTTTCACATTTATTTATACGTTTTACCATTGTCAATTTGACAATATAATCTTATTTCGACTCTTAATATTGTGCAAATACTTGATTTTTAAACAATATGACTAGTACAAGGCAAGGTGCAGCCACTCCAACTGTGGAGCCCTATAAAATTTCCGAGATTTTTGCGATAGTACCGGAGTACGACGGTAACTCTATCTTTTTAAATACTTTTATCACATCATGTAACACCGCCCACAGTATGGCGTCCGATAACCAACGGGTCCTATTTATACTCCACATAAAAAATAAACTCCGTGGCAGGGCAGCGGAATTAGTAAATTCACGAAACCCTAGCCTGTTGACTGAAATCATTACTCTTCTCGAAAACCACTTCGGAGACCCTCGAGACCTATCGGCACTCATTCAGGATCTCCAACGAATGAAACAATTACCATCCGAATCACCTTTAACTTTCTCAACCAGAATTCAGACCCACCAGGTAAAAATGTTGGCGGCAGTCCCAAAACAAAATATAACTTCCAAGGAAAAACCAGCCCAAATAGATCTCATTGAACCTATGGCACTAAACAGCCTGCTTACAGGCCTAGAGCCAAAAATGGGACAATTAATTCGAGCAAGTGACCCAAGAGATATCTTAACCGCGATCTCTAGAATTAAAAGAGAAACTCAATTAAACCATCTCGAAACCCAACAATTTTCTAACTTCAAAAATACAACTCCGACCTTCAGAAGACCCAATCAATTGCCACCTCCAAAACAATTTACACTCTGTAAGAGAATGGGCCATTCAGTTAATGAATGCATCATTAGATCGAGGCAATTCAACAGATCCAAAGCTTTGGACAAAATCAAGGTTTTGGACAAAACTTTCAAAGACCTCGCCCTAATCCATTCGACCAAAATTCCAATCAACAAAATTATCAACAACCCCGCCCAACAAACTTTCCACCCAATAGGAGTTTCCAGCAACAACGCCCATCAACCAGTAATCAACACCCAAATACGGACCAATTTAAACCGAACAATGTGGTTCTCATCACCTAAATAATCATGAGTTCGAAAATCCTAGAAGCGAACAGACTTTTTCGAACCCAAAACCCAACCAGTACCAATACACAGATTTAGACTATAACGATTATTGTTCCTACGACAATTCCCAGAATGACTAACGATTACTTTAAAACAGAAAATTACTCTGAAAACTACGACGAAATTTCTCCTACAAATTTTCAGGACACTACCCCTCAAACAGAACCCCCGGACATGTCAAGCCTTCAATCGCATATTCAAACCTTGAATTTAGACAGCTTCGACCCCAATCTGAACATCCCCGAACAGAGATTTCTGTAAGACCTCTCTTGTCCGTAAACTCCAAGAACTTATATTACATCACCGATGCATCCAACACCTACACACTTTTTGTGAACACCGGTGCAGGACTCTCTTTTTTGAAGCCAGAAACTTGCAAACGCTTCAGGGAAAGGTTCCAAGAAAATGTTGTCATTCAGGGAATAACTAACGAGAAAATTCATATCAACGAATCGATTCTCGTCCCGTTTAATATCAATGATCCTCATAAGGTTTACATTTGCAATATAGATATCGAGTTCGATGGATTGTTAGGTTCCGATTTCCTGGAACATTATAATTGCATCGTTGATTTCGAAAAGAAGCAACTAGTAACCAATTTCAAAATACTTCCCTTGTATAAGGTAGCAGACGATTTAATCAGTAAAGACATCCGCAAAAAATTCTCTTGTAACCCCATTAACACAATTTCCATTCAACCACGTACAGAGCAAATCTGCAACTTACTTGCAACCTTAGAGATACAGATGCCTTATTAACAGGCATAGAAGTTGAAAAAGTCAATCTTCCGAATGCTCTAGTAAAAGTCGATAGTAATGGCCAATTTCTGACATCCGTATTAAATGCAAATGCCATCCCTAAAACTAAAAATTTCACTGACATTAAACTTGAGCCTTTACAACAGTTCAGTGTGAATTCTATTTCACAAACCCAAGCAACAGACAACATACTAGAACGACAAGAGCTAATTTTTAATCAACTTCGACTCGACCACTTAAATGAAGAATAATCCGACCTAATATCGCAACTATGTCTTGACTACTCTGACATATTTTTTCTCGAAAGAGACAATCTGTCATTCACCAACGAAATTAAACATTCCATCGAAACTAACAACTCAAGACCAGTTTTCATGAAATCTTATCGCTACCCTCAGATACATAAAGAGGAAGTTAAATCCCCAGTAACGAAAATGATAGACTAAGGTATTATACGCCATTCAAACACGCCCTGATCCTCCCCTGTATGGGTACTACCGACAAAACTGGACACTACAGGAAAGCAAAAATGGCGCGTTGTAGTTGACTATCGAAAACTCAACGAACTAACGGTCGATGACAAATATCCTCTCCCTAACATTTCGGACTTACTAGATCAACTTGGCAAATGCCAATATTTCACAACACTCGACCTCGCCTCAGGATTCCATCAGATTTAGATTGACCCAAAAGACATTTCCAAAACCGCGTTTACCGTTGAGAATGGGCACTACGAATTCGTAAGGATGCCCTTTGGTCTAAAGAATGCCCCTTCAACATTCCAGAGGGTTATGGACAACATTCTGTTAGGAATTCAAAACGAACGTTGTCTCGTCTATATGGGCGACATAATCGTATACTCTCCCACTATCAACGAACATTTGTCTCGTCTTACTGATGTTTTTAAACGTCTACGAAAGGCAAACCTCAAAATCCAACCCGACAGGTGCGAATTTCTTGGCAAAGAAGTTGCCTATCCCGGACATCTGATTACCAAAGATGGAGTTAAACCGAATCCATCAAAGGTAGAATGTACGAGTATATTGAAATTTCCTCAGCCCCAAAATCAAAAAGATATCAAATCCTTTCTGGGATTAGCCGGGTATTATAGTCGATTCATACCCAATTTTGCGAAAATTTCAAAACCACTAACAAAATTGCTCCAAAAAGATGTTTCATTCTATTTCATTCTGAATGCGTTAATTCTTTCAATGAGCAAGCCCTCACTTCGACACCAATTTTAATTTATCCCGACTTCAATGAGCCTTTTATTTTGACAACTGACGCTAGCGTATTTGCAATCGGCGCTGTGCTTTCACAGGGACTTGTCTGAACTATACTGCGTTAAAAATAACTTAGACCTACCTATATTCGAAATGCTTTCGTTTATATTCGCAGAAACAGACATAAACTGGAAAGTCTGTCAGAAAAAAAAAACAGTAGGAAGAGATCAAGTGCCAATAATATTAGATCAATTTCATAACGGTAAAAACAACACACACACACAGAGGGATCAACGAAACTATTAGATGAATTAAAGAAAAGTATAACTGACAAGGAATTACAAAAGACGTAGAAAACTCATTAGAAACTGTCAAATCTGTCAGACAACTAAAGCTTTCCGTAAAAACCTTAACAATCCATTAGTAGTAACAGAAACTCCAAGAACCCCTTTCAAAAGAATAAACATCGACATTCTCGAAGTTCCTAGCAGAAATTACGGCCCCACTATCCGAGACAAATTAACTAAATATTCCCAGGCCTACCCGATTACCGACAAGTCCGCTAAAACTGCCGTCAGTACACTCTTGGTGTTTTTCCAACACTTCGGAACGCCTCTGGGAATACACTGCGACTACGGTCGTGAATTCGACAATGCACTCCTTAAAGACCTTTGCAAATTGTTCGATATCAAGCTTTCCTACTCTAGTGTAGGACACCCCCAATCTAACGGCTCATTAGAGCGTTTTCATTCGACTTTGTTAGATATGATCCGTATTCATAAGGCCGAGCACCCTGACAACACCCCTTCAATATTCTGTCATACGCAATTATTACCTACAACAACTCCGCTAACAAAACTCATGGGTTCACACCCTATGAACTCGTTTTCGGGCACACGTCTAGCCGACCACCTGAAACCCCCTATAACGAAAAGGAATTGATTTCTAAATACATCAGAGACTTAAATAATAAATAACCGTATTTCACAGTACTACAAAATAGCACGCGAAAGAACCAATACTCAAAAACAGAAAGCCAAAATTCCATTTGATAAACATGTTTCGGACAAAACCCCAAATTATCAAGTAGGTGACAAGTTTTACGTACGCGAATCTCAGTTCAAAGATAAACTACACAACAAATTTAATGGACCCTTTCAAATAGTAGAACTACATACAAACTCAGCTACTTTACTAAATTCCCGTACAAACCAAAGTAAACTTTGACCATATGAAACCTTTCACAGAAGACTGATTTCTTTACAGGGTCATCCTGCTGTTCGGATCGGCAGCATCCCAATTTGAAATAAAGCCAATCAATAACACCATAGGGATTTACTATCATGAAGAATCACGTATAGCCGTGTCAAAGAACAAATGGACTCTTCTAGTTCATAGAAATCTCTATGCTCTAGAACAAGCTTTCACTACCAACGACAGAATTCTTGATGCACTAACTTTATCACTAAAAACTAACGTCCACCCAATCAACCTATTCCGTGCTGACGTTCAATCATACATCATCTTACTTAACCAAATCTCAAACTCTGTCAAAAACAAATTCACTGAAATCCACATGGACACATAAACACAAAATTTGGCACATTAAAAATTGTACACACAATAGGTTTTGGCAATTCTTTCATCAATTTCTGCATTCGTTTTTAATTCCAAGATCAATTTTGACGCTTTTTGTTGGATTGTTGAAGTGGGTTCCCTATTGATTACCTTATAATACCTTTCATTACTCAATAGTTCATTGGAAAGAGAAGAGCAAGTATCTCTGTCCATGATGGTTACATTGCTGGCTATGTCTGGCTACCTCAAATAAATGAGTTAAAATCATTTGAATCATTTTTTGAGGTTGCCAGACGTTTCTTTAAAGACAATCCACATCTCCTTGTCATGAATTCAGACAAAGGCAATGTAACCATCATGGACAGAGATACTTACTCTTCTCTTTCAAATGAACTATTGAGTGATGAAAGGTATTATAAGGCCATCAATAGGGATCCCACGTCAACAATCCAGCAAAAAGCGTCAAAATTTATCTTGGGGTTAAAAACGAATAAAGAAATTGATGAAAGAATTGCCAAAACCTATTCTGTGTACAATTCGGTATGTGCCAAATTTTATGCCCTCACAAAGATTCACAAACCTACACGTTGCTTACGTCCCATTGTCTCTTCAATAAACTCCCCTGTCTCTGGAGTTGCCAGTCTGTTAGTGGACATTCTAAATAAAGCATATGACAAAAATAACCAATACTACATTGAGGACTCAGCTACCTTTGCTGAATTTATATAACAATTTTATCTTACCTCCAGGCAATATCATTGTAAGTTTAGATGTAGAATCATTGTTCACCAATATTTCGTTGGAGTTAGTTTTGAACAGTTTGGAAGCAAATTGAGATACCATCTCATTCCACACAAAAATCAATAAATCTAACTTCTTCAAACTCATTAAATTGGTTTTTAATTCGACGATGTTCTCGTACAATGGAAGATACTACAAACAGGTGTTCGGTTCTCCAATGAGATCAAAACTATCATCTATAATCTCACAATGATGGATGACCTAGTCCAACACTGTCTGTCGAAATTAAGCTTTAAGGTTCCTTTCTTGAGGAAGTATGTGGACGACATCATTTGTAGCATACCTACAGCTGACAAAACAGAACTATTAAAAATTTTCAACAACTACAATGAATTTCCACACTTTACTATTGAAGAGGAAGACCAGTTTTCTAGCGTACCTTTTTTAGATTCCATGGTTATTAGAGACGTAGACAACAGTCAGAAATTAGACTGGTATATCAAACCAACATGTTCAGGTAGGTTTCTTAACTTCCATTCACAACAACCTATGAAAATGAAAATAAATCTAGTCAACTGCATGAAGAGAAGAGTTTGCAACATTTGCCATCCAACTTTCAGGTACAAAAGTTTAAAAACTCTTTTTCAACTTCTCTTAAACAATTCCTACCCATACAAACTCTTAAGTAAACTGATTTTTCAAAATTCACAATTGGAATGTCACCAGCACCCAGGTGAGCTATGTCTCCATTCCATACATAAATATGTCTCCCACAGAATACAACAGGTTTTTAAATGGGAGCGTAACATCATGTTTGAACACAAACCTCTCAAAACAGTTGCGTCACATTTTCAGCAAGGTCAAAGATAAGACATCAACACTTTTAAAGACCAATGTTGTATACAAGGTGGATTGTAAAGACTGTCAGTCCAGTTACATAGGCCAAACTTCAAGAAATCTCAAAAGGAGTTTAACAACACATAAAAGTGATATGCGCCTCAACAAATGTAGCTGCCCTCTGGCCGAACATTGTTTGAAGAACAACCACTCCCCTGACTTTGACAACCCAGGTTTTTGGTAGTCCGTAAATTTTCGGAATTTTAGAAGACATTTTACGAGGAATGATGATCTTTTTGAAGTCAAGAGGAAGTTGTGTCCTGTTGACGATTTCCGTAATCTTTTTCTCTAAGTAAGTAGTAGGATTATTATTCATTATTTCGTAGTCTGCAGTGTGGAACATAGTCCTTAGTATTGAGAAAAACAGTCGCGTTACTTTTGTCGGCAGAAAGAATAGTTATGTCATCGTTGTTACGTAGTTGTTTTAGTGCATGTCTTTCGTTAGAAGTTAGGTTTGATTTTGGTGGCTTTGATGTGCGGAGTACTCTAGTAATGTCTTGACGAGTATCAACAAGTCGTGGTCAAGAGTTTAGTAACCAGATCACAAAGACTAGCTGACCAGGATAACATCAAACAGGTAATGGACAGTTTAAAACCAGCTCTGAGACAAAACGGATTGACAGATCGAAATATTCAAAGAGCCCTAAAGTCAAAACCGAGAGAAACAGACGAGGAGCATGAGACGCCAATAACCAAGGCTTATTTACCGTATGCCAAGGGGACCACGGACAGTATTGCAAGAATTCTACGGAGACACAATATCGATACTATTTTCAATACAGACAGAAAAATAAGCACGGTGTTGAGGACTCCGAAGACGAGGATCCCTTTAGAACAACAGGGAGTGTATGAGATTCCATGTACAGACTGTCATAAAACCTATGTGGGGCAAACTAATAGAAGAATTCAAGCTAGACGTGATGAACACCAGAACGCTGTAAGAAAGCAGGAAAGAACAACATCCATTGCGGAACACGCCACCACGATGTCACACCGAATAGACTTTGAGAACACCAGAGTACTGGCAAATATAGAGCACCCGAAATCAAGACTCGTAAGAGAGGCAGTTGAAGTAGCGAAGAGGCCTAACAGTCTAAATTCACGCAATGAAATTCAGAACTTATCGAATTGTTGGAAAATTCTATTAAACACCGTACCGGCCCGGACCCGTCCAATAACAACTCAACCGAAAATAACAAATCAGCAGGCGGGAGGCGTGCCCACTGAGCGCCAAGGGCCAATCAGACGTCAGCCGTTCACGGTGCCAACATATAGGGACCGAGCCGCGATTATATAACAGGGCGAGCGCTTCTGAAAATCTTAGTATTCGAGTAACTAGAAGCGAAAGCAGAAGGCTACGAGAATTATGCGAACCGACCAGAAGAGAGCAGATGTGACTCTGCCGAAACATGAATAAATTTGTTGCGAAAGCTTTTCGAAAGAAATAAAGAGTATTTCATTAACACCCATTGGCTGCTTCCCAGTTAATTAACTTTTATAGTTTAATTCAGCCGTTACCTATATATATATATATATATATATATATATATATATATATAATATATATATATATATATATATATATATATATATTTGTTTTTAAGTTTTCGCGGGCACTAAATGTTTTAGGTGGTTTCCGGGAATTCATCCGCGTAGTTGATAACTGATCCCTGCCGGGATCGATGGTAAAATGACGACGTTTCGGCAGAGTCACATCTGCACTCTTCAGGTCGGTTCGCATAATTCTCGTAGCCTTCTGCTTTCGCTTCTAGTTACTCGAATAATTCGCTTCTAATTACTGGAATAATTCGAGTAACTAGAAGCGAAATAAGAAGGGTACAGAATTATGCGAACCGACCTGAAGAGGGCAGTTGTGACTGTGCCGAAACGTCGTCATTTTACCATCGACCCCGGCAGGGATCAGTTAACAACTACGCGGATGAATTCCCGGAAACCACTTAACACATTTAGTGCCCGCGAAAACTTAAAAACATATATATATATATATATATATATATATATATATATATATATATATATATATGTATATATATATCCACTGACAGAAATTTTAACTGAAATATCCACAATTTATTTTTGTATATAAAAATATTCGACGCGTTTCGATATTTTCAATTTCTTCATCTTTATCATGAAATGAAATACTGTGGTTGATTCTTCATGAAGTTATTGAAAATATCGAAACGAAGTTTTGTATAAAAAACTTAGGCTGTGCATATTTTAGGTGAATTTTCATCAAGTATCAGCCAAATCAATTCTGCTTATCAAAACAAAGTTACAGTTGAAATGTCTGTTTTATGACTACGGTTTAACCAATATGATCATTAGATTTTACAATTAAATGTATAAAGCATGATAAAAATTAAAAGATCCTTACGTGGTAGAATTAACATTAAAAATGGTATTCATACTTTTTCTTAAAAGATCATCAATGCATTTGTTAATATGGGCCATCCATTCTTGTTTCTCTACAGCGGTTGCAGCGTAGACAGCAAATGATTTTGAGGCTGTTTTTATAAGCCATCCGTTCTTAAATTCTGAAATCATTTCACAATCATTTAAAACATAGAACAAAACTATTAAAAATCTTTAAATCAAAATCACATATGTAAATATATGAAAATTGTTATAATATTCATGTTTTAACACTAACTTCAATTATATTTATATTACAGACTACTTATAAGGACCACATTTATGGAAAAATGAGGACATCAAACCCGGCATTTAAACATGTTTTACAAGGAATAATACTCTCTATATTAATTACTTTTATGTTTTTTTTTTGGGCAATAACACCACAATGGAAATAAAACGACATATATTGAATGGAAACCAAACGTTTTAGTCTATTCTGACTTCGTTGTCAATGGCTTTATATTTATTATAAAATCACCAAGGTGGAAAATTTGTTTCGGTAGCAAATAATTTACCAATATCGCAAACTCATTACACAAATAAATATGTGTAAATACTAACATTTATTTGTTTTAATTGCACAAGATAAATTATATTAAAAAAATAATATTTCCTATAATTGCAAAATAACGTAATGGAAAGTCATTTCAAGAAGGTGTCAAAAAGATATTTACAAACTTCGTTATTTTATCATAAAATAAACATTATTTCAGAGTTTCCCGTAATTATCAGCAGTATTTTTTAACTATTATCTAAATTTTGAAAGTTTTATTAAAATATATTTTTTAACGTTAAGCATTTTTAGGGAAGTAACCCCATAATTCAGGAAATTACTGTATATTTCTAAAAGTATCGGGGTCTAGGTATGACACTACATAAAAATAAAGGGACTATTTATACGAAACACAATTTCGGAGACTCTTAAGTAATCATAATATTACGATATGCCACAGAGGACATTATTTATGTCAGAAAATTTTAGTAAAATAGAATCAAAAACATCAAAAAACACAAAAGTAATATCGTTTATGAAATACCTTGAAAGGATTGTAATGGTGTGTACGTAGGACAAACTTCCCAGTACCTCAATAATAGACTAAAGGCATATAAATACGAAGAAAAAGAAAACAAATAACTTTAACAAATCATGAGAAAACTCAAAAACACCCATTTGATTAAGAAAATACGAAGGTGAGAAGAGCCGATCGTAATAACAAGAAACTGGAAATATATGAACTGTTACACATTAATATATATATATATATATATATATATATATATATATATATATGTTTTAGGTGGTTTCCGGGAATTCATCCCCGTTGTTGATAACTGATCCCTGCCGGGATCGATGGTAAAATGACGACTTTTCGGCAGAGTCACATCTGCCCTCTTCAGGTCGGTTCGCATAATTCTCGTAGCCGTCTGCTTTCGCTTCTAGTTACTCGAATACTAAGATTTTCTGAAGCGAGCGCGCTGTTATATAGTCGCGGCTCGGCGCCTATCGGTTGACACCGTGAACGGCTGCGTGTGATTGGCCCTTGGCGCTCAGTGGGCACGGCTCCATCCTGCTGATTTGTTATTTCCGGTTGAGTTGTTATTTGACGGGTCCGGGCCGGTACGGTGTTTAATAGGATTTTCCAACAATTGGATAAGTTCTGAATTTCATTGCGTGCGTTTAGACTGTGAGGTCTCTTCGCTATTTCAATTGCCTCTCTTACGAGTCTTGATTTCGGGTGTTCTATATTTGCCAGTACTCTGGTGTTCTCAAAGTCTATTCGTTGTGACATCGTGGTGGCGTGTTCCGCAATGGATGTTGTTTTTTCCTGCTTTCTTACAGCGTTCTGGTGTTCATCACGTCTAGCTTGAATTTTTCTATTAGTTTGCCCCACATAGGTTTTATGACAGTCTGCACATGGAATCTCGTACACTCCCTGTTGTTCTAAAGGGATCCTCGTCTTTGGAGTCCTCAACACCGTGCTTATTTTTCTGTCTGTATTGAAAATAGTATCGATATTGTGTCTCCGTAGAATTCTTGCAATACTGTCCGTCGGATTTACAGACCGAAATATACAAAGAGCCCTAAAGTCAAAACCGAGACAAACAGAGGAGGAGCATGAGTCACCAATAACCAAGGCTTATTTACCGTATGTCAAGGGGACCACGGACAGTATTGCAAGAATTCTACGGAGACACAATATCGATACTATTTTCAATACAGACAGAAAAATAAGCACGGTGTTGAGGACTCCGAAGACGAGGATCCCTTTAGAACAACAGGGAGTGTACGAGATTCCATGTGCGGACTGTCATAAAATCTATGTGGAGCAAACTAATAGAAAAATTCAAGCTAGACGTGATGAACACCAGAACGCTGTAAGAAAGCAGGAAAAAACAACATCCATTGCGGAACACGCCACCACGATGTCACACCGAATAGAACACCAGAGTACTGGCAAATATAGAACATCCGAAATCAAGACTCGTAAGAGAGGCAATTGAAATAGCGAAGAGACCTCACAGTCTAAACGCACGCAATGAAATTCATAACTTATCGAATTGTTGGAAAATCCTATTAAACACCGTACCGGCCCGGACCCGTCCAATAACAACTCAACCGGAAATAACAAGTCAGCAGGATGGAGCCGTGCCCACTGAGCGCCAAGGGCCAATCACACGCAGCCGTTCACGGTGTCAACCGATAGGCGCCGAGCCGCGACTATATAACAGTGCGCTCGCTTCAGAAAATCTTAGTATTCGAGTAACTAGAAGCGAAAGCAGAAGGCTACGAGAATTATGCGAACCGACCTGAAGAGGGCAGATGTGACTCTGCCGAAACGTCGTCATTTTACCATCGATCCCGGCAGGGATCAATTATCCACAACGCGAATGAATTCCCGGAAACCACCTAAAACATTTAGTGCCCGCGAAAACTTAAAAACACACACACACACACATATATATATATATATATATATATATATATATATATATATATGTATGTATATATATTAATGTAACTAACCGGTCATACACGATATAGCAATTCCCAGGAAATACGCAAATGCCCATCGCACGTGTAAAACAGTTGACTGCTGACAACCCAACACATAGCTTATAAATGCACATGCGATGGCTGTGAGCGTCATTAAGTGTATCGCTTTCATTTCATTAATTTCATTTATATTGTAATTTTCAGGTAAAAATATTTAATTTGTTTTAATTAAAAATATATTTTTAAAAAAATTATTTGTGTTTGTGAAGTTATAAAATTGACGCAGTCAGTAGGATTGTTCCAAAACGACTAGAACACGAGAATTCTAACTAGTCGTGGTAGTTTCCAAACCTTCGTGGGACAATCAACCTCTTTCTGGAGACACAACTGGAAGCGAGCTAGCACCATGATCACGCAACGGCAAACCAGTGCAGTTAACTTACAGAACAGTCCATGCCAGGAATTATATTGTATCACACTCCCTCTAAGGCACGGTATGAGTGCCTTTAGGGGAAAATTCACTAATCCCCAGATATCCTAGATATCAAAAGTGTTTAGCTCTGTGGGAGCCCTTGCCAGGTTTTCAGGCCCGTGGTTGGAGTCGTGGCGGCAGTTTCCCATGAATTTCCTGACCGCCCGGGCCGTTCCTAACAGGACGGCTTTTTGCATTTGTTTGTAAAGATGTTCGTCCAGACCGAGGTATTTTAAATTGTCTAATAGATGTTTTGGGACTAGTCCTGTAGTAGACATAACAATTGGTAGAGTTCGTGTGTTGTTCATGTCCCACTGAGTCAATTCCAAACCTCTATATTTGGTTATTTTCTCAGCTTGCTTGATATTTATATTATTGTTCTTAGGAATTGCTTTGTCAATTAAAGTTGTTTACCGAGAGACTTTGTCTACCAAAACTATATCTGGTCTATTGTGAGCAACTGTCCGATCGGTCAGTATCGTGCGGTCCCAGTACAGTGTGTAGCTGTTATTTTCTAAAACAGATTCTGGCTTGTATTTATAGTATGGTGGTAATCTTACCGACTGTGATAATTCAAGTTTCAGTGCTAGATCCTGGTGAAGTATTTTTGCCACAGCATCGTGTCGTTCTTTGTATTCAGTTGTAGCGAACGCTTGACAACCTCTTGTGATATGCTGGATAGATTCAGATGTTTGGCAACCGTACCTGCATCTGTCGTTGTTAATAGAAGGATATTTAACGATGTACTTTAGGTAGTTCTTAGTTGGAATTACTTGATCTTGGATTGCCAATATAAAGCCTTCCGTTTCAGGAGACATACGACCAGAGATCAACCGTAGTTCGACGCTGCACTGTCGACTTGGTTGGAATCTTGGTTGACGTCATTTATATGTGTTCCATGAAGGGGCTTCTCTTTCCATTTCAGCAGTTTCTGATCTGATCTGATCAGTCTTGCACCAATTAACTATACCGAAAGAGTAACTGAACACTGAACACGCATAGGTGTTAATAGCCTGAAACAGATTTTTACTGTTTAATTCAGTTTTCAACAGTCGTCTTACCCTTCAATAAAACTCTGCTGTTAGGTCATTTTTCATAGTCATGTGATTAATACGTTGAGCCTGCTTTATTCAAAGGTATTTATAAGTATGACGTTCCCCCATAGATTCAAATGAGGTGCCATCTCCCATTTCGAAGTGCCCCTGCTCTATTTTGCCTTTAACTATATTAATAATTCGGCATTTGTCTAGGCCAAATTTCATATGGATATCACTAGAGAACCCTTCTGCTATTATAAGCATATCATGCAGCTGTTGTTTCGTACCTGCCATCAACTTTAAGTCGTCCATGTATAACAAATGGTTTATCTTTAATGCTTGTACGTTGTTGTGTTTGAGACTGAACCCAAAATTAGTTGAGTTCAGTTTGTTTGAGAGAGGGTTCATGGCAAGGCAGAACCACAGCGAGCTAAGAGAGTCTCCCTGGAATACACCCCTTTTGATTGGAATGGGATCAGTTTGTATCAAACAGTTGGCTTCATTCAGTGAGATTTTGGTTTGCCAGGTGGACATGGCATATTCTAAAAAGTTAATAATACAATTATTCACTTTATAGAGTTTCAGCACCTTAATGAGCCAATCATGTGGAACTGAATCAAAGGCCTTTTTGTAGTCCACATATGCCATGTAGTGATTTCGTCTTTTGGCGTGGGCTTGATTGCAGACAAAATAATCAATTATTTGTTGTCCTTTGCACCCCATCGAGTTTTTGAGTAATTATGTTGTTCAGTTCACAATGTTTGAAAATGCGATGATTAATGCACGATGTTATGAGTTGGTATAAGGTTGGAAGGCAAGTGATTGGTCGGTACTTTGCTGGGTCCTGTGCACATAGGTTGTCCTTTGGTAAGAGGTATGTAGCACCATGCGTAAGGAAACTAGGCATCTTGTGTGGGTGGGTAATTACGTCATTTATAAGGGCTGTTAGTGTTTCGTGGGTTGCATACAGTTTCTTTATCCAGCAATTTTGTACACCATCTGGTCCTGGTGCTTTCTAGTTATGGAGATGTTTCATTATGTTGGACGTGTCTTCCGATGTAAATGGTTGGTGTTGCATGGCATCACAGTTCTGAAATGCAGCCTCTCCTCATTAATCCAGCTGGCTCTGGAGTTATAGGAGATTGTTGTGGAAAGCTGTGTTTTCCAGAATTCCTCGATGGCTGTTTTGCTGGGGTAACTAGGGGCTTCATTATTATTGGTGTAGTTAAGTTTTCTATAAAACCCTTTTTCTGATTGTCGGAAAAGTGTGTTGTCTAGTTTCCGTTGGTTACTGGTTTTGTACCTTCTCAATCGGCTTGTGTAGACGGAGAGCAATTAATTCTAGCAAGCGACCCAAAAGATATCTTAACCGCGATCTCGAGAATTAAAAGAGAAATTCAACTGAACCATCTCGAAACTCAAAAATTCTCTAACTTCAAAAATACAACTCCGACCTTCAGAAGACCCAATCAATTGCCACCTCCAAAACAATTTACACTCTGTAAGAGAATGGGCCATTCAAATCAAGGTTTTAGGCAAAACTTTCAAAGACCTCACCCTAATCCATTCGCCCAGAATTCCAATCAACAAAATTATCAACAACCCCGCCAAACAAACTTTCCACCCAATAGGAGTTTCCAGCAACAACGCCCAACAACAATTAATCAACCCCCAAATACGAACCAATTTAAACCGAACCCTAATTTTTACCGCCAACAACGTACTAATCACCTAAATAATCATAATCGAAAATTATAGAAGTGAACAGACTTATTCGAACCCAACACACAACGAGTACCAATACACAGATTTCGACTATAACGATTATTGTTCCTACGACAATTCCCAGAATGACTTTAACGATTACTTTAGAATAGACTTCGAGAGCGAAAAAAACTCTGAAAACTACGACTAAATTTCTCCTAAAAATTTTTAGGACACTACCCCTCAAACAGAACCCCCGGACATGTCAAACCTTCAATCGCACAATCAAACTTTGAATTTAGACAGCTTCGACCCCAATCTGAACATCCCCGAACAGAGATTTCTGTAAGACCTCTCTTGTCCGTAAACTCCAAGAACTTATATTACATCACCGATGCATCCAACACCTACACACTTCTTGTGAACACCGGTGCAGGACTCTCTATTTTTAAGCCAGAAACTTGCAAACGCTTCAGGGAAAGGTTCCAAGAATCCAGGGAATAACTATCGAGAAAATTCATATCAACGAATCGACTCTTGTCGCGTTTAATATCAATGATCCTCATAAGGTTTACATTTGCAATATCGATATCGAGTTCGATGGATTGTTAGGTTCCGATTTCCTTGAACATTATAATTGAATCTTGATTTCGATAAGAAGCAACTAGTAACCAACTTCAAAACACTTCCGTTGTAAATGTAACAGACGATTTAATCAGTAAAGACATCCCCAAAAAATTCTCTTGTAACCCCATCAACACAATTTCCATTCAACCACGTACAGAGCAAATCTGTAAACTTACTTGCAACCATAGAGATACAGATGCCTTATTAACAGGCATAGAATTTCTGACATCCGTATTAAATGCAAATGCCATCCCTAAAACTAAAAATTTCACTGACATTAAACTTAAGTCTTTACAACAGTTCAGTGTGAATTCTATTTCACAAACCCAACCAACAGACAACAACATACTAGAACGACAAGAGCAAATTTTTAATCAACTTCGACTCGACCACTTAAATGAAGAAGAATCCGACCTAATATCGCAACTATGTCTTGACTACTCTGACATATTTTTTCTCGAAAGAGACAATCTGTCATTCACCAACGAAATTAAACATACCACCGAAACTAACAACTCAAGACCAGTTTTCACGAAATCTTATCGCTACCCTCAGATACATAAAGAGGAAGTTAAATCCCAAGTAACGAAAATGCTAGACGAAGGTATTATACGCCATTCAAACTCGCCCTGGTCCTCCCCTGTATGGGTACTACCGACAAAACTAGCTCCCACAGGAAAGCAAAAATGGCGCGTTGTAGTTGACTATCGAAAACTCAACGAACTAACGGTCGATGACAAATATCCTCTCCCTAACATTTCGGACTTACTAGATCAACTTGGCAAATGCCAATATTTCACAAAAGTCGACCTCGCCTCAGGATTCCATCAGATTGAGAATGACCCAAAAGACATTTCCAAAACCGCGCTTACCGTTGAGAATGGGCACTACGAATTCGTAATACCCGATACCCTTTGGTCTAAAGAATGCCCCTTCAACATTCCAGAGGGTTATGGACAACATTCTGTTAGGAATTCAAAACGAACGTTGTCTCGTCCACATGGACGACATAATCGTATACTCTCCCACTATCAACGAACATTTGTCTCGTCTTACTGATGTTTTTAAACGTGTACGGAAGGCATACCTCAAAATCCAACCCGACAAGTGCGAATTTCTTCGCAAAGAAGTTGCCTATCTCGGACATCTGATTACCAAAGATGGGGTTAAACCGAATCCATCAAAGGTAGAATGTATACTGAAATTTCCTCAGCCCCAAAATCAAAAAGATATCAAATCCTTTCTGGGATTAGCCGGGTATTATCGTCGATTCATACACAATTTTGCTAAAATTTCAAAACCACTAACAAAACTGCTCCAAAAAGATGTTTCATTCTATTTCAGTTCTGAATGCGTTAATTCTTTCAATGAATTAAAGCAAGCCCTCACTTCGACACCAATTTTAATTTATCCCGATTTCAATAAGTCCTTTATTTTGACAACTGACGCTAGCCTATTTGCAATCGGCGCTGTGCTTTCACAGGGACCAATAGACAAAGATCTGCCAATTGGATACGCATCTAGGACCCTCTGCAAAGCCGAGACTCAATACTCCACTATGGCTCTTTTCTATTAAAGATCCAGGTAGTCGACGTGACAGATGGCGCCTCAAACTCGAGGAATACGATTATGAAATTATATACAAACCAGGAAAAGAAAATAAGAAGGCACACGCCCTTTCATGCATTCAAATCAACCATTTTGATGAATGTATGACTTTCCAATCAAACACCAAACTCCAACACTTCACGATAACTACCTTGAATGAAAACGAAGACAGTGATTCAGAACAACTTGAAACAGACGACGAAGACAACTCAATTTTTACAGAATTTCGGACATTCGTAGAACGGTATAAGACCGTCTCACTTATCGACTATAGTAAAATTCATACCTCCAACAGTCAACTCATTAATAGAGAAAACAAAAATATCTTAATTTTCTTTCAAAAGATTTTCATAACCAAATTCTTGAGGATATCTTCGAAGAGAACGCCGACTTCGAGCAATTCAAAATCAATATTTTCAATATTAGCGTTCGAAAAAGACGATATTACATTATTACCTTACCAACTGATTTCGACACTGTGAACGAGGTATTGTTTGCCTCAATTTACAAGAGCAAAGGCTTTCTAACTGACTCTGAACTATACTGAAAATAATTTAGACCTACCTATACTCGAAATGCTTTCGTTAATATTCGCAGAAACAGACATAAACTGGAAAGGCTGTCAGAAAATAACAAAAACAGTAGGAAGAGATCAAGTGCCAATAATAAATTCCATAACGGTAAAAACAACACACACAGAGGGATCAACGAAACTATTAGATGAATTAAAGAAAAGTATAACTGAGAAGGAATTACAAAAGACGTAGAAAACTCATTACAAACTGTCAAATCTGTCAGACAACTAAAGCTTTCCGTAAAAACCTTAACAATCCATTAGTAGTAACAGAAACTCCAAGAACCCCTTTCAAAAGAATAAACATCGACATTCTCGAAGTTCCTAGCAGAAATTACGCCCTCACTATCCGAGACAAATTAACTAAATATTCCCAGGCCTACCCGATTACCGACAAGTCCGCTAAAACTGTCGTCAGTACACTCTTGGTGTTTTTCCAACACTTCGGAACGCCTCTGGGAATACACTGCGACTACGGTCGTGAATTCGACAATGCACTCCTTAAATACCTTTGCAAATTGTTCGATATCAAGCTTTCCCACTCTAGTGTAGGACACCCCCAATCTAACGGCTCATTAGAGCGTTTTCATTCGACTTTGTTAGATAAGATCCGTATTCATAAGGCCGAGCACCCTCACAACACCCCTTCAATATTCTGTCATACCCAATTATTACCTACAACAACTCCGCTAACAAAACTCATGGGTTCACACCCTATGAACTCGTTTTCGGGCACACGTCTAGCCGACCACCTGAAATCCCCTATAACGAAAAGCACTTGATTACTAAATACATCAGAGACTTAAATAACCGTATTTCACAGTACTACAAAATAGAACGTGAAAGAACCGATACTCAAAAACAGAAAGCCAAAATTCGATTCGATAAACATGTTTCGGACAAAACTCCAAATTATCAAGTAGGTAAGAAGGTTTACGTACGCGAATCTCTGATCAAAGATAAACTACAAAACAAATTTAATGGCCCCTTTCAAATAGTAGAACTACATACGAACTCAGCTACTTTACTAAATTCTCGTACTAACCAAAAAACCAAAGTAAACTTTGACCGTATGAAACCTTTCACAGAAGACTGATTTCTTTACAGGGTCATCCTGCTGTTCGGATCGGCAGCATCCCAATTTGAAATAAAGCCAATCAATAACACCCTAGGGATTTATTATCATGAAGAATCACATATAGCCGTGTCAAAGAACAAATGGACTCTCTAGTTCATAGAAATCTCTCCGCTCTAGAACAAGCTTTCACTACCAACGACAGAATTCTCGATGCACTAACTTTATCACTAAAAACTAACGCCCACCCAACTATCGTATTCCTTGCTGACTTTCAATCACACATCAACTTACTTAACCAAATCTCAAACTCCGTCAAAAACAAACTCACTGAAATCCACATGGACACCCGAAGGTACAAAAACGTGGAATAATCTTAGACGCCGCCGACGGCGAGTACTTCACCAACAGTATAAATAGTTTAAACAAAGGACAACTGCAGATCGAAAACCTTTTGAAAAACCAAATCAGTGTAACCACCTCAGTTATAAAGAACTTTAACGAGACTTTTCAACACATTCAAATCAACGAGAAAATATTTAACGAAAATATTCGAAATATGGAAAATATAATTCATAACCAACGTGTGATTAATTATGGTTACCGAGCCTCTCAGTATTACCATCACCTGTACTGACATCAATACAAAACCCTTAACACTCAATATTAACTCTATATTAAAACTTCAGAAAGATTGCAGTGCCTTCATTGGGATAACCAAAATCGAAGCAGAAGCCACAAAAAGCAGCAACACCCTTGACAACTATCAACCAGTTATTATCCCTTTCAACTGCTGCGATACCATACCAGAAAAAATTGTCGTTCCCCAACTCAAACTTTTGAAGCTCCATGAATTGAATTCCGAGGAGTTAAACGTCACAAACCACAAACTCAACGACTACTCAAAGGACCTAGACGAATTATTAAATCAGCCCTTCGTCAAAAAGAACATTTCTTGGTTCACCTACCTGACAATATTTCCATTATAATAATTGTTACTGTATTTGTCCTCCAAACGCTCTGGAGTAAACGCAATACAACCAGCGAAAGTCCATATACGACGTAAACAATACTTAGAATATTAATATGACAACACCGTGTAACCGGTCAAACGAGTCGTTCACATGGTGTCATATTACACGATATAGCAATTCCCAGGAAATATGCAAATGCCCATCCCCCGTGTCAAACTGCTGAATGCTGACAACGCAACACATAGCTTATAAATGAACATGCGATGGCTGTGAGCGTCATTAAGTGTATCGCTTTCATTTATTTCATTTATATTGTAATTTTCAAGTAAAAATATATAATTTGTGTTTTAAATAATTTTTTTTAAGCATTTGTGTGACGATATAATATATATATATATATATATATATATATATATATATATATATGTGCGTTGCCATAATGTTGTTTATCGAATTTTGCACGCACACGTATTTATTGTGGCATCTTTGAGTTGTGCTGTCAAGTGCTGCCCTCCACGGTAGACAGTTGAATTACTAATTTAGAATTATTTACACTTAAGCATATTTGTTTTTTCCTAACATGTGTTGCCATAAGTAACGTAACTGTCAATGTATACACTTTGTTTGGAAATATTATTATGAGGCGAGTTCGTGATTATATTTCACTTTGTTAAATAGGCAAAAATTACATATACGGCACAAATCGCGAGAATACTCCGGTAGGCTGAAGGAGTTGGAATATGGAACAAATGTTCCCTAAGGAGTGTGGAGGTGGAATAAAATTGAATATTGAAAAAAATCATTTAGGAGGGGGGAAAAGGGCCCAAAATAATTTACAATATTTTAAATTTCTGGGAAAAAACTAATGCGTTGTTGGAAATTGGTAAGCAAATTCTTCGTCCTAAAAAACAGTCTCGTGTTTTATTATGTTACGAAAGTTCGACAATCAAGTGGGGGACGGGTGGAGATTATAAAATTCTAGTTTGTGTGTTTTGTTTGTTTGTTCGGGCATCACATAAGACAGAAAGCGTATATATAGTGAAAAAAACTTCTATCATGTTCTGTCATTACTCAATTGGTTCGACTGCACACACAAAATATTAGATACTGACATCAAATTAGATTTTATTCATAATTCGGAATGTGCCAATGTAACAAGTCTCTATTTAAAAAATCCACTGATATAACAAGCGTAATTTTACAGGGTGTTCTGTATATAGGAAACTTAGAGCGGAGTAGAATTACATGGATTTAAAAACCTAAAAAAAGTTATATTAGGTGTCATATAAGCAGCTGCATATATAATGTGGATGAAAAAAGGGGGAGTTTAATTAGTTATACGGGGTGATCCAAAAAAGTTATATTGAGTGGGTCATAAGTATTTGCGTGTACCAAGTGATTTATGGTGTGGTTAAAAATTTGTTTTATATCCACAAGTAGTTGCATATATAGGAAGGTTGAAATATATAGCGGAGTATAATTACAGCTATACAGGTGGGTTTAAAAAATATTATAAAGAAATGTTATGATCTACATGCTGTTCCATTTACCGCATGGTTGAAATATAGGGTGTAGTAGGATTCTAAGGAAACAAGGGGGAGTGGAATTAGTTCTACGGGGTGATCCAAAAAAGTTATATTAAATGGGCCATAAGTATTTGCGTATACCAAGTGATTTATGGTGTGGTTAAAAATTTGTTTTATATCCACAAGTAGTTGCATATATAGGATGGTTGAAATATATAGCGGAGTATAATTACAGCTATTCAGGTGGGTTTAAAAAATTTTATAAAGAAATGTTATGATCTACAAGCTGTTCCATTTACCGCATGGTTGAAATATAGGGTGTAGTAGGATTCTAAGGAAACAAGGGGGAGTGGAATTAGTTATACGGGGTGATCCAAAAAAGTTATATTAAATGCGCCATAAGTAGTTGCGTATACCAAGTGGTTTATGGTGTGGTTAAAAATTTGTTTTAAATTCACAAGTAGTTGCATATATATAGTTGAAATATATACCGGAGTATAATTACAGCTATACAGGGGGGTTTAAAAAATATTATAAAGAAATGTTATGCTCTACAAGCTGTTCCATTTACCGCATGGTTGAAATATAGGGTGCAGTAGGGTTCTAAAGATACAGGGTGGTACAAAAATGTTATATTTGGTGGCAAATAAGTAGTTGCGTATAAAAAGTTGTTGAGATATAGAGTGGTAATGAGTTATAATTATACAGGGTGTTTGATTCAAAAAAAGGTTAGAAAAAGTTTCAAATGAAGGATGGTTTTAATGAAGTGTGGAGAGAAATTATACTTTATATTGTCGTTGAAAAACTATGAGAAAAAATTGTGAAGTAGCGCAGTTTATAAAAAGTTGCAAAGATAGGATAGCTGAAATATAGGGTGGAGAAGTGTCGTGGTTAATTATTTTAAAAAGTTATATTGGTTGACCAATAAACAGTAGCGTATACAGGGTAGTTGTAACACAAGGTGATTCAATATAATGTTGAACAAAATTGTTATATAGGGTGTCCAATAAACAGTTGCAGTTTTGGTGAAATATATTGGGCATTGATGGATTTATGGATATACAGGGTGGTACAATTTTTTTATACAGAGTGGCCGATAAGTAGTTGCATATACAAGGTGGTTAAAATAGCGGGAGGAGTAGAGTTATAGTTAAACAGTTTGGAAAAAAAATTGTACGATAGCACATGAACTGTTGCATATATGCAATATCTGAAACATGGATCGAAGTAAAATTATAGTTCATACAGTGTGATTAAAACAATTTTAGAAAAAGCTGCATATAAGGGTCGAAAAATAATAATTTCAAGGGTGGTTAAAAAATAGATATGTAGCGTAGTCCATAAGCAGTTGTGAGTGGACCAGAGTTATGGCTAAGTGTTTAAAAAATGTTGGCCCCTAAGCAGATGCACATATAGGGTGGTGGAAATATTTTGTAGAGTTAAGACGGTTTAAAAAAAAAGTTAAATAAAATTATTATATAGGGTGGCCAATATTCAGTTGCAGCTTGGATGAGTGTTTAAATAAAGGTTTAGTGTTAGTGTGCAAAAATAGGTTTTTAAGTTGTTATTTAGTTTAGACCATGAACAGTTGCATTCTACTATATGTATTATCTGAAATGTGGGAAGAAGCAAGATTCTTGCTTTAGAGTGTGTTTAACATAATGTTAGAAAAAGTTGCATATAAAGGGTGTTAAAAATATAAGGTAAAGAGAAATTGTACTACTTTAAAAAGTTGTTAAAAAAATATCAGAAATAATTGTTATCCTGCGTAGACCATAAGCAGTTGCATACCTGAAATATAGGGTAGTGAAGAGTTACAGTTAGGTGTTTAATGAGTTATACTGGGTGTCAAATAAACAGCTGTATATAGGGTGAAGTAGAGTTACAGTTATTAAAAAAGGCTAATACAATTAATATATAGGGTGGCCCATAAGTACCTGCATTTTGATTGGAATATATTCGTGATTGGTGGATTTATATTTAAGTAGGGTGCTTCAAACAAGTTAGAATTTTTTTATATAGGATAACCCATATGTTTCATATGGTATTTCTTTTTGCAAAGGCTTGAAGATACCATACGCGGGTGAAACCGCGAGTAACGGCTATTTATTAAATAATTTCATTTATGTAAATAGACAGAAATGTGTTTTTTCAGAAAGTGCGGTAATGGGAAGCTGTTTTTTTAGGAAATTTCAATATATTGTAGTAAACCGAATGCGATATAGGCGAGAAAATTTGTATGAAGACTATTCTGTAACAGTCAACAATTAGTTATTAAGTTAGTAATCTAAGGAATTCTAACATATGCAGCAGTGAGATTTAGTGTATAGTTTATTTTCTTTGAATACACATACATGTTTCGGAATTTTTCAATATAATATTTATTGGGTGGGGCTCGAGTGCACTGTACTTTAAGAAATCGTGATACAGAATAAAACTTGCTATGTAGTTTCTTCACCTAAAATGTATAATTATCAAGTTATTATTTTGCAAAAACTGAAGTATTTGTTGGAGGGGAGGGTTGGGTGTTGGCCAGAAATCTGATTTTTTGACAAATTTATCTTAGGAATCAAAAGATTTTCACGACTGAGAAGTGCTGTATTGTCGTTAAATTAAATTTTCCAAAAAAAATATTTATTGGGTGAGGGCAATGGGAACTATTCGGTAATCAGAAAACTTCAAGAGCTAGGAACTGAACGTGAGGTAGGGGAAATGGGTGATTTTTCTTATTTTTGTTAATATCTTTTAAATAATTTATTTTAAAAATATGAAAAAATATGTTTGTATTTGCCATAACAAGCCCATTCATTTGATATATTACATGATGTGCTAGAAACAATTCTAATTTAATATTTTCCATTTAATTCTGTAATTTGCCCACGAAAAATTAACAGTAGATGTTTCTTCTTATTTTTGCGGTAAAATTCTCTAAATTTTTCAAAATTTTGCTTCTTATAGTTTCGGAGATGAGGTGGGGGGAATGGTCGATTTTTCTAGTTCCCCCCCAGAAGTTCTATTAAAATCAAAATTTCTTCATTTACGATATATACTCCAGATGGGGTTACAAAATTACACACTGATACCAAATTTCAACCTTTCTGTCCAGTAGTTTAGGATAAAATTACAGTTGTGTGAAAGAGAGAGAAATCCGGAGTGATATTATAAGGGTATCCGTATATTGTATATATACGGAACCCTAATAATAGTAATGCTGAAAATATTTTTTTCACTTTTTAGAATATATTATTACATTTTTTATTTTACACGAACTGTTATCTAATAAACTTCCTTCTAAACTATTAGTTTCTTAATATCTTTTGTTTTTATCGACCTTATATTACAAAAATAAATATATTATTAATATAATAACATTATTTTTTAACGCTAGTCTCATTCAAATTTATATTCTTGTTATTTCGTTAATATTGTATAACTTTACACGACTTTTTATGGTCTAGATTGGAAGATAGGTATTTAGATTAAAACAGGACGGGTCAGTCTGCTACACAGTCCGAGAGACGACTGACATTTAGTAAACAACATTTGGGAACAGAATACGAGATACTTATATCAATTTGTCGCCCAGATCGTACCATCTGAGCCGCCCTACTATATGCACAAAAATTCGCGATCAGAAACATATGAAATGACGTGAAATTAATGAAGTTGAACCCAAAATGAGCTAAACTTTAGTTGAAGTTCCAAGTATTGCTTGCCAAGCAAACAAAAGGTCATTTGGTCAAAATTATTTCTCACATAACAGTACACCTCATATATTAATAATGATTTATTAAATTTGCAACAGATTCACTTTACAATTTTGTCATATATGTTTATCCGAACAAAGTTGTAAGCGGCTACAAAGAACAAATCATTTCTTTTACCAGCTCCCGTACTAACACATATTAAAAGCAAATATTTAACCTTGAAACAAGATAACTAACTACGAGTACTACCGCCTAAAATTTAAAGCCACACATATGCGTCAGTGTTTTTAAATGCTCTGAAAATATAATACAATAACTATGTAATTTCTTGTATCACAATTTTCTTAGTAATCCAGAATCTGTTCCGTAATTTTGAGACACATTCGGAATAGTGTAATCCTCAATATTTAATATTAATAAACGTAATATAAAATTATGTGAAAAGTTATGATTGGTATATCACTGAGACATCTAAAAATGGCAAATAAGGGATAGTTAATACAAAAAATTTCCAAATTGTTCTCTTTAAAGATTAAGGATATGGTAACCAGTTATCTGAAACTAAACGATACGACAAAGATTACTTAGTGGTTTTATTTTCATAATAAAATACTTCATTTTGTAACTGTAAATTTAGTTGGATTAAAGCAATGTGTGTCTCTATGAATAGTTCAAAGGATTCTTATAGAACATAATTCTTGGTTAAAACGTATTTTTTATAATTTTATAGTTATTTCGGATTATTATAGTTACGTATTGCTAGTAGATGGTTGTACTTCATGGTGCATCTTTGGAAATTCTTGGAATAAGTCGTTTCTTTTGAATTCGGGTTTAATGTGCACTTACTTAGTTCGTTATACCAATTATATTTTTGCATTTAACTACCTGTGTTTTCATCAATTTGACTCTAACTTTTGATAAACCTTGACAAGTTTTTACACAAATGTCCTGTTCAATTTGTACAATTTGGGATTCAAATATGTTTACTTAAATACTTAGAGCCCAAAAAGTGGTATGTCCTAATAATATGTTACAGAGGGTTAGTTGTTATCAATTTAATATAACTGGCAAATTTCATTTACCTTTTGGAATTTTTTTTTTATAAAAAATTAAGACATAGACAGATGAAATATTTTTTGTGGATAATGGGCATTTTAATTTCCTGGGGTAGCAAAATGCAAATTTTGTGAAAGATACAAATATCAGCGACTAAATGTTTTTTAAATTCCAAGCCATTGTCAGGAATGATTGTGTGAGATATTTCATAAAATGAAATATAACTGCAAAGACCTGCATTTTGTTCTTTTAAGGGTATTGGCAATGGACCCATTATTATTTTATTTTATCAGAAAAATGTATCAATATGAATTATTACTAAGGACTTGCTTTTAGGAGTATCTACAATCATTTTTACATGTATGAGAAATTTGGCAACCACTGGTGTAAACTTTTCTTAAGGAATTCCTTTATGTTAGTTTTTACCCTGAATATTTTATTAAGTTAGTTCTTTTTGTGTCATTCGCTCTGTAATTATTACATTTTAGCTTCGTCATGATTGTCATAAAAATATAACAATATAGTCTATGGGGGTAACTACTTCTTTAGATCTACAAAAATTTCTTGTTCGTTTGCGGATCTGGCTAAACTTGAAGTATATTTGTAATATTCAAAAAAAAGAGCTAATTCACTAGTAATTAAGGTGTTCGGGATTATTGAAACTATTAATTTTTTGTAAGAGTTTGTAGGTTTTTCAGTTAGACATATTTGTAAAACTGTGATCGTGGGATGTGTGTTGTTCAGAAAGTTTTTGTCATTTTCATTCTTTTAAATTTAAGAAGTATTTGGGGCAGGAGAGGTTAAAGACAACAAATTTAGTGTTTGTTAACTTTCATGATTTTTATTTGTAGTTTTGTTATTCATTTGTAGATGTTGTCGGCATATGAATTCTTATGTCCAGTATTTGATAATATTACTCTTTATCTCTATGATTGATTTGATCACCAATGGTTCATGAATGTCTCTTGAAAGTGCGTCTGCGGCATAATTTTGTATAAGCACATAAAAAATGTATGTAATGTAAGCAAATTTATTTAAATTTTTAACAATGATTTTGGTCGAATTTCGACCATTGGGCGGCCGCTAGTTTTAGTAGCACGACAATACTTATATTACTTTCAATCTTCTATACAAAAAACTCAGTAGAGTTTAAAAGCGATATAAAATTTAACACTTAACCGCTTATGTCATTGTGCCCCTTTATCACTTTTCATAATGTAAGCAAAAAATAAATGATCTTTATATTTTGGGGATTTTCATTATATGAATAATTTACTTTAAATAATTTTTATTATTACCCATTCTTTGGGTACCTATCTAACTGGAAAAATGATTAAAGAACTGTTTGTGCACACAGTTACAACTATTGTTATAAAAATCTATCCAGTTTCTTCCGTGAAACATCAATCGCTGGGATAGAAAAAAAAGAGCTAGAAGGTTCGTATGGAAAAAAAACTTATCTCGAAATAATTCGACAACTGTAAAATTGACACCGAATTGTACGAGAGAATTCGATGCTGATTTTAAAAGGAGCGGCCCACCATCGCAGCATTAGTGCGGCGAAGAGCTTATGTTGTAGTATTATTGTGATATTCGAATCAGCATTTTCTGTATATTTGATGTTAATAAAAGTTCTAGAAAGTGGTAGTGAAAATTAGTTTTTAAATTTTAATTGAACCCACGGAGTATATAAGAAATTTGGTGATCAGAAGTAAAGGATTAAGTGATGTTAAAATCGAAATTTGATTTATGGAAACCCGAAGCATGGAAAAAGAAAAAATGGACGATACTACCAAAAAAATATTCAAGCAGATTACGGATGGACTAGATGAAAAAATTATCTAGATCCTGGAAAAACGAGACAAAAAAGAGAAACATCAGGAAGAAATTCAAAGGATGGTGAAATTTTTGATGATGATGGAAGAAAAACAACAAAATCTTGTTCCTATGATGAAAAGCGAACAACAAAATCTTGTTACTGCCATGGAAGAAAAACAACAAAATTTAATGTAAGAATTATTTTCGTAATTTGCAGAAAAACAAGGCTAAACTGAAAAAAAGACAACTGCAATTTGAGTAATTAATGCAAATAGTATCGCAAGTTAATGAAACAGTTTCTGAAAGAATGCAAATAGTTGAGTCAGACATAAAAGAGCTAAATGATGACATTAACACCATAAAAAATACCGTGGATACTCTTGAAACAAAAGTATATAACCCCGATTCCATCCAAAGCCAGGTAAAATTTGAAATCAGTTCAATTCAAGACACAGTTCAAGACCAAATAAGTTCCATTAAACAAACAGTACAAAGTGAAGTACAAGATAAAATCAGTGGCATGCAAAATAAAGTAGAAACAAAAATTTAAAAAATGCAACAGGACTTACAGCGAGGAAAATACCAGAACACCGTGAGTACCAACGGTTCCGTGAGTAAACCAACCACATTTGGTGGCAATTCATCTTGGCCCATATATAAACGGCAATTTGAAGCCGTGGCTGCAACTAATGGATGGGATAACCAACAAAAATCTACCTCTCTTGTAATTTCCTTAAGAGGCCTGGACTTAGAACTCCTACAAAGCATTGCAGTCGATGAACAAGGCAATTTTGACAAGATCATCGCCATCCTGAGTCAAGTGTACCAGGTGCAACTAAGCGGACATGGCTTACTAGATATTTTGAAAATACGAAATTCTGTCGATTTAATCAAATCCCTCTAGCTACTTTATTTTTGATTTTATATAAAAAGTGTAAATATCAAAATTGAAGGATTGTATCCCGAATATGATTGTCATGTCCTCGTTTGCGTGACAGCTCTCGTTTTCGAGATATGACACAAACTTATCTTTTCTTGAATGGAAACCATAGACCTCAACGATATAATACTCGATATAGTTATTCATAAAAATAACGGAGTTATGAATGCTTTTCTCTCTTATTTTCACTTTGAACGTAGTTAGCCATGAAATAGATTGATTTATTAATAATTATTCCAAAAAACATTGAACGATTTTTTTATTAGGTATATCATATATAGCGAAAAAACTAAATAAGTAGATACTTACTAAAAACTTAAGAAATTAAACTATATAATAATGGTTACAATTTATGTTCACCATTGTTATTTAGACAAAAATTTCATCTTTTTAAGATTGACATTACCGCTTTCCTCACGGACCGCAATTTCTTCAATTGCTTGTAATACCGCCTCCGTTAGGTCACCAACTGTCTCATACTTTCTTTTGTATACTTTGTTTTTTACCGCACCCCATAAATAGAAGTCTAAACTGCCAAATCGGGAGACCGGGGTGGCCATTCGCGTGCGCCATTTCTTCCTATCCAAAAGTTTGGATAGATATTATCTAAATGTTGTCTTACTAATAACGAGTTATGAGCAGGTGGTGCATCATGTTGGAACCACTCAATTTCTAAACGAGTTCTCAAATTCAAATTATACAACATGTCTTGAAAAGTGTATTGCAAGAAATGCAAGTAGCGCTCCCCAGTAAGTGATTCGTCATAGATAAAAGGCCCCAGAATAGTAGACCCTATGATACCACACCAAACATTAAAACCAAATATGTTCATTGTGTCTATTGAACATACCGCAGTTAGTAAATCTAGTTTCATCTAAACATCATTAATGGAAACTGTGGATTGTCAAGTTTGAGAAACAGAAAGTTTGTACGGGTGGAACTTGTGCGCTTTCAGTACCTTAACTACAGTTCGTTGAGATGTGCCAGCTTCTGCCGCAATCTCACGAGTTGATGTAGATGGATTTTGATTTACCAGTACCAAAACATTTATTTGTGCTGCTTCGTTAATTTGATTACGTTCCTTTGTTGGTTGAGTAAAAGATCCATATTTGCGTAAACTATCGTAAAGCCTCTTAAATGTACATAGAGCAAGTTGACGACGATTAAAATATATATGAAAGTATTCCTCAGCTGCACAAACTGAATTTTTATGGCATATGATATAACATTCCACCATATTCAGTTTTTCTTCGTTAGAATCTTCCATTTATCAAGAAAACTGTCAATATCGACTGTCAGTTCAGCACTACTAATGGAATTACTCTCAAATGAGGAAACGTCAAAATGAAAACAATATTTTCATGGCTACCTACGTTAAAAGTGAAAATAAGAGAGAAAAGCATGCATAACTCCGATATTTTTATGAATAACTATATCGAGTATTATATCGTTGAAAAGCTCTAAAAATGTCACGCAAACGAGGACATGACAATCATATTCGGGATACAATTCCCTTTAATTTTGATATTTACACTTTTTTATAAAATCAAAAACAAAGGAGCTAGAGGGATTTGACTAAATCGACAGAATTTCGTTTTTTCAAAATATCTAGTAAGCCATGACTTTTTACAAAAATTTAACCATTGCTCTATCTCCGCTAGTTTCCGAGATCCCCATATTGATCATCAAAAAAAACTCACCCTGAATAATACTAGAAACTACAAACACCTAATATTAATATAAATGTTCTATATGAAGAAATTTCTTCATTTAAAGACACAAGCTCATTCTAAAGACTGAACAGTTCTTAATCAAAGTGTCGACAGCATTTACAGTTATAGTTGTTTCTCTGGAGAAGGCTAAGTGACGGGATGAAAGAAACAGGGCATCCATAAATTTAATAAAGAATGAACTATTAATATCCTTAAAATGGATATAGAGTGCAAAGATGTAGTTTAAACATCCTTTAATAACAAATATTTGTTAGATGTTTGTTGTAGTACAAAAAATGTGTATGAAAAATGTTTAACGGAAAAATGATTTATTTTCAGATGTTGTACTTTATTTTTTTACCTTGAAGGGTAAATATACTTTATTTCCTTTTAATAATGGTGGCAACCCTAGTTACGAAAGATGTCCTGTAAGGACCTTTAGTGAATTGTCATATTCATCTTGATATGATCATAATACCACATGACTTAGGCCCTAATACTACTCGTTAATAATCTTGTAAGACTTTATACAATCTATTGCGCTTTATATCCATTTGCATGCACACAGTTAAGGAAATCTGACAAATATAATTTTATTATATCAGTTGCACGTCTAAATTCGAAAATTAAAAAAATAATAATAGAATGTTCTCTTCCTCCAACATTGTCAACATTTCTTACAGATATTCAAGCGATTTCTGTTAAAGATATACTGTTCAGTTTATTAATAAGTAATTAATAATAGTTATGACTATTTAATCCAAAACTCACAGCCTCTTAAAATAAGGTGGAAAAAATCATTTACCATTTAAACATGATAACGTGATTTTTTTTACGCGTAGTCTGCTAGAAAAGCGTTTAGTAAACAGTAAACCCTTTGATGTACCGTTGTCACCAGAAAACGTATCTAAATTATGCCCATAGTACGGGAGTTAGGTTAAATTTTATTTATTTATTTCACCAAAAGTTTCACCTATGAAATATTTGAAAGTTTATTTATTATCTCGGTCGTTCAATCGAAAAATGTAATGTATATGTAAGAAGGTGCTAGAAAATGAAATTCTCACAGTGCACTGTGCGCTATAGGTACGTTGTGGTTCAATAATTACAATATAGTTGAGGATTATTTTTTAAAAGACTTTCTAAGAAATCATTTTCGCAGTCTCTAAAGATTTATAGTTACCTATAAGTTTTCTGGAATTATTTTAAATATTTTTTTAATATCACAAATTTGTTTTTTATCTTATATAAAAAAATACATAATCGGTTTACAAAACTAAGAAAACTAAGTAGGTTTATATGTGTCAAAATTTTCAAATTTGAATTAGTTTCGAAGATATCACGCAAAAAATAAAATAGCGTGTATGTCAGAGGAGTGAAATATTTCACTAATGGAAAGCTTTATTTTGATAAATTACTTTATTGCTGTATGGGGGCAATGGGCTTTTCTGTACTTAATAGGTTTCTTTAAATGATTAAATATTGTTACAACTAGAGATGAGCAAGACTGCCATTTTAAAATAACAATTGAGATTGTTAATAAGTATAAAATTAATAACTTGGTGAAATTGAATTATCCATTGGTGAAGTGGGGAAGGGGCAAATATTTTTGATACTTGTAATTTAAGAAATCCAAAGATATACAGCAATAAGAATTAGGGTGTAGTTTATTTTCGGAAAATACACATAGATATGTTTCGAAATTTTGTAAAAATTATATTTATTGGGTTGGGCTAGCGTGAACTAAGCTTACAAAAATTTAAGATATCGGATTTGAGATTAATACAGACATAAAATTTTGTATGTTGACTCTTCCACTAAAATGTATAAGCATGAAATTATTATTTGGCAAAAACTAATGTAGCCGATGTTGTGTGAGAGGGTAGAAATGAACTGAACTCAGTGCTGCCAGTGGCTAAGATTATTCATATAGTGTAACAAAAAATTAAGAAAATACTATACTTATACTTATTTTTAGACCAGAAACCGCGAGTGAAATCCATAGTCATTTGACAGATAATAGTGCACAATGGCGAATCCAGGAATGTCATTGGGGGGATCTCGTTGGAGGGTCGCATGACCTCACTGAAAGTCGGGTTTAACACAATAAACAACTATAAGAGCATATTATGCAAATGATTTGGGAGGGGGGGCTTTCGCCCCTTAGCCCTCCCCTTTGGATCCGCCATTGATAGTGCTCCTTTATTATATTAGAATACTTTTTCTCCGAAGACCAAACAAGAGGAGGTTATCAATTCGGCGTGCATTTTTTTAAATTCATTTAAAGTTATAAATCCCTACATTTAAAATTATTAGATCAGCTTCTGTTTGTATGTCATATTAAATTCAGCCGCTCAATGTGAGAACTAGCGCTGTTAGCAGCCTCCCACTGTGGTCAGACACTGCGGTTGTGGATCTTGTTAGCTTCACCTTCATACATACCCTACTGGCAAGGATAGCATCGCTAGTAGCTATACCATCAAATTATAAAGATGGAAAATCACTCTCTCGCATCATACGTGTGCTAGTCATAAGAGAGCTATTTGAAGATATATGTTATAAATTTTAAAAAACATCAGTTACTTTCATTTTATAAGCAATGTCTCCTGGAATTTTTGATAACATAATTCAACCTCCATGGTAAATTTTATTTTGTGATGGATGCCATTAAGGTGGTCTAAAAAAGTTTGAGGCCAAATCACAAAAGTATCATCCACATATCGCAACCATAAACTGGGTTTAAGAGTTGTTGTTCTTAGTGCCCACTCCTCAAAGTTCTACATAAAAAGGTTCGCTATAACTGGTGAGAGTAGCGATCCCATTGGAGCTCCTTCCACTTGTTTGTATCGTTGGTTCTCGTAAACAAAATAGGTGTTCATCAGACAGTGCCTTGTTAAGTCTACAAGGTGTTGAGGTTGTTTGTATTTTTCTATTATGATATCCAAGGCTTCGTCGATAGGGCTGTTGGTGAAAAGGGACACTACGTCAAAACTTACAAGAAGACACTCTGGTTGTAAGACCGTTTTTTTAAGTATTTCGATGAAATGTGTCAAATTTTTCACATACGAGTCTGCCCCTCTGCAAACGGTTGAAGTTGTTGGGCTAGGTATTTGGCTAGGTGTTGTGTTGGGGATCCAATTGAGCTTACTGTTGGTCTCAAAGGTGCACCTTCTTTATGTACTTTTAGCAACCCATAGAATTTCGGACATCTCGATGACTTTTCACGCGGAATGAGTTGCAGTAGGAGATTTTTGTCGATCCTACTTGCTTAGATTTTGGCCTTGGTTGTTTTCTCCAGATAAGTTGTTGGGTCAGTAGTAATTTGTTATATGCTGGATCTTGTAGCAATGTTTGAAATTTGTTTGAATAATCCGCTGTATCTAAAATTACAGTCGCATTTCCTTTATCAGCAGGTAGAATGACAATGTCCTTGTTGAGGCGAAGTTGTTTCAAGGCCTCATTTTCTTCTCTAGATAGGTTCCTTTTGGGTGGTTTAGACTTTCTTAGACCATATGACACATCTTGTCTAATTATTTCAGCGGTGTTCACATCTAATTTTGAAACTGCTGTTTCCACGCCACATATTATGCTCTCTGTTGGTATGTGAGAGGGAGCAATAGCGTAATTGAATACCTTAGCCAACACGTCAATCGAGGAAGAGTTCAATTGGACCGAAGATAAGTTATAAACGGTTTAATTCGATTCCAATTGCCGTGAGGTTAGACTGTGACCGTTATTTTCCGAGAAAAATTCGTTTTTGGGCTTCTGTTGGAGCTTCAATTTGTTAAATTTTGCCTATTGTTGCATTGTTGTCAACTCTGCATTCATTTCGGCCCTAAATTCGCTAATCTCATCGAATTTATCCCATATTATCGGGTGGAGTGTATTGCTTACCTGTAGGTGGATATTTAGGAGTTTAGTATTAAGAACATCCAAATCTGAGTCTGATGAACACCTATTTTGTTTACGAGAACCAACGATACAAACAAGTGGAAGGAGCTCCAATGGGATCGCCACTCTCACCAGTTATAGCAAACCTTTTTATAGAGAACTTTGAGGAGTGGGCACTAAGAACAACAACTCTTAAACCCAGTTAATGGTTGCGATATGTGGATGATACATTTGTGATATGGCCTCATGGAAGGGAACACCTCATACTTTTTTAGACCACCTTAATGGCATCCATCACGAAATAAAATTTACCATGGAGGTTGAAGCCAACAATCAACTGCCATTCCTTGACGTTCTCATAAATAGGAAGGAAGATGGAACCTTTGGCCATACAGTATATAGGAAAGCAACTGACACCAACAGATACCTTCATGCTAATTCTCATCACCACCCAGCCCAACTACAAGCTGTCGTCAAGACTTTAGTAACCAGATCACAAAGACTAGCTGACCAGGATAAATCAACCAGGAAATGGACAGTTTAAAAACAGGTCTGAGACAAAACGGATTTACAGACCGAAATATACAAAGAGTCCTAAAGTCAAAAACGAGACAAACAGACGAGGAGCATGAGACGCCAATAACCAAGGCTTATTTACCGTATGTCAAGGGGACCACGGACAGTATTGCAAGAATTCTACGTAGACCCAATATCGATACTATTTTCAATACAGACAAAAAAATAAGCACGGTGTTGAGGACTCCGAAGACGAGGATCCCTTTAGAACAACAGGGAGTGTACGAGATTCCATGTGCAGACTGTCATAAAACCTATGTGGGGCAAACTAACAGAAGAATTCAAGCTAGACGTGATGAACACCAGAATGCTATAAGAAAGCAGGAAAAAACAACATCCATTGCGGAACACGCTACCACGACGTCACACAGAAAGGCTCAACCCATCAGAATACTACCTAGACGACTACCATTAGGGCAACAACAAACAGTCGAAGAAAACATCGAGTCCAGTAACTAGAAGCGAAAGCAGAAGGCTACGAGAATTATGCGAACCGACCTGAAGAGGGCAGATGTGACTCTGCTGAAATGTCGTCATTTTACCATCGATCCCGGCAGGGATCAGTTATCAACTACGCGGATGAATTCCCGGAAACCACCTAAAACATTTAGTGCCCGCGAAAACTTACAAACAAATATATATATATATATATATATATATATATATATTATATATTATATATATTATTATATTATTATATTATTATATATATTATTATATATATATATATATATATATATATATATATATATATATTTGTTTGTAAGTTTTCGCGGGCACTAAATGTTTTAGGTGGTTTCCGGGAATTCATCCGCGTAGTTGATAACTGATCCCTGCCGGGATCGATGGTAAAATGACGACATTTCAGCAGAGTCACATCTGCCCTCTTCAGGTCGGTTCGCATAATTCTCGTAGCCTTCTGCTTTCGCTTCTAGTTACTGGACTCGATGTTTTCTTCGACTGTTTGTTGTTGCCCTAATGGTAGTCGTCTAGGTAGTATTCTGATGGGTTGAGCCTTTCTGTGTGACGTCGTGGTAGCGTGTTCCGCAATGGATGTTGTTTTTTCCTGCTTTCTTATAGCATTCTGGTGTTCATCACGTCTAGCTTGAATTCTTCTGTTAGTTTGCCCCACATAGGTTTTATGACAGTCTGCACATGGAATCTCGTACACTCCCTGTTGTTCTAAAGGGATCCTCGTCTTCGGAGTCCTCAACACCGTGCTTATTTTTTTGTCTGTATTGAAAATAGTATCGATATTGGGTCTACGTAGAATTCTTGCAATACTGTCCGTGGTCCCCTTGACATACGGTAAATAAGCCTTGGTTATTGGCGTCTCATGCTCCTCGTCTGTTTGTCTCGTTTTTGACTTTAGGACTCTTTGTATATTTCGGTCTGTAAATCCGTTTTGTCTCAGACCTGTTTTTAAACTGTCCATTTCCTGGTTGATTTATCCTGGTCAGCTAGTCTTTGTGATCTGGTTACTAAAGTCTTGACGACAGCTTGTAGTTGGGCTGGGTGGTGATGAGAATTAGCATGAAGGTATCTGTTGGTGTCAGTTGCTTTCCTATATACTGTATGGCCAAGGGTTCCATCTTCCTTCCTATTTATGAGAACGTCAAGGAATGGCAGTTGATTGTTGGCTTCAACCTCCATGGTAAATTTACGAGAATTATGCGAACCGACCTGAAGAGGGCAGATGTGACTCTGCTGAAATGTCGTCATTTTACCATCGATCCCGGCAGGGATCAGTTATCAACTACGCGGATGAATTCCCGGAAACCACCTAAAACATTTAGTGCCCGCGAAAACTTACAAACAAATATATATATATATATATATATATATATATATATTATATTATTTATTATTTTTCTTCATCATTCTCCACCTTATATTGTTGTGTATAAATTAACTCTGTATAACCTTATGACTAAATGTTCTACATTTCCAACACAAATATATGTAGGGTCGTCAAATAGTATATTAAGTAATATATGATCTCTGAAGTATGTATATTCCACGTCTAAGAGGCGTTTCTGAAGCATATTTGTCTGCTTGTGACTGTAATGATGCGTGTGAGAACATTTTTGTTTATACATAATTATACATATTTTCTTATCCTTAAAAATGTTTATTATTACCTGAACTGTCATACTTATGTACTGTAAAATTAAGACGTTATAAATAAAGTTTGGTAAGATTTTTATATATTATGAAAAATGATGGCATTTTACTTTTAAGCAAAAGTTATATTTTATTTGTTGACAATCTTCCTATAGTTTGAAAAGTGAAATTTAATGATTACAGTATATTTTTCTGACCATGTAGTTTTTTTATGAAGAATATTTTTTTCTCTAAATACGTTTTATAAGAAGTTTTCTGTTTGTATTTAACTTCTGAAGACACACTGTATATAGAAATAAACTGAGGACCTCTACCTTGAAGTTGATTAATTGACATTTATTTGGATTTATTTCCAGTCAACTTTCAATATACTACAATTTTTAATAATACGTGATAATTGGATGCAGTCTTTAATAGCAGTAACTCCATCAAAGCTTATAATACCGGCGACTCCACCAAGACACATAATATAAGAAAAAATAGGTAAAAAATTTTCCCCATTCTATAAGAAACGATACAAGCTATGTTATTTGAAAAAAAATTCTGACCACTTTGAGATATCACGTAACTAATCCAATCTCTTTTCAATTTGTCCCACGTTCCGAATAAAATGTTTCAATTTTTTTATAATAATACCGGCTCCTCCACCAAGGCATAGAGTATATGAGAATAGGTAAAAATAGTTTTTGCCCATTTTCTATGAAACGGTAAAAGCTATTTTAATGAAAAAAATATGGGACCACTTCGCTATCCCCCTCAACAGGATCCAGTAAAATGGTTGAAATTCCTCGAGCCGTTTCCGAGTAATCGGTGAACAAATATAAAAAAAACAGATACAGACGAATTGAGAACCTCCTTCTTTTTGAAGTCGGTTAAAAATATCGTGATTCGGTGTTTGCGACCGAACTTCTCTGAAACGGCTCCACCGATTTTCATGAATTTTTATATATATTTGATAGGAACGAAAAAATTGATTTGTAAATATAATTTAAAAAAGTCTAATATCATAATAAATTATAGTTATGAGTTCAGTACTGTACTGAACGACAATAGGTTGTAAAATATATTTCATGTCCATATTCAGAAAAAAAATTGATTTGTAAATATAATTTTAAAAAAGTCTAATGTCACAATAAATTATAGTTATGAGTTCAGTACAGTGGCAATGATTAAATAATAACATATTAATAGTCTGAGAAAATTAGGTTTCAATAAATGTTGTTGATAAAATAACACATATGTGTTATAAGTGAATCAATAGTTGAATTAAATAGAAACATTAACCCCGAACCCAAGTCCTGAGGGAAGAAACAAAGAGTCATCAAAAGCTAAGGCCCCAAAATTTTAAACATTATTTAATAAATTCTTAAATATAAATAAAAATAAAATTTGAACAAAATCTCATGTCACGGTGTTTGTGGTCGAACTCCCCCGAAAGGGCTCGACCTATTTTTATGATTTTGTTGTTTGTATGTTTGATATGTATGAGAGTAGGTTGCAAAGTATACTTCATGTTGACAGCTGATTAGATCCAGAAGAACAAGAAGTGAAAATTGGTGTACTTCTCTCCAAACAAATAATAATGAGTATATATTCTGCAAAAATTTAATCAACTCATGGGGGTGAGGAGGGGAAATGTTTTTTTCCAAAAATTTACAATTTTTCCGGAAACTGAATTAAAGAACTAAGAGGTTGAGTCCTTTTTTAAATGAAATAATACGTGAGTCGCCATTTTGTCAAAATGGATGAAAAGGGAGTTACTATTGTTTTAGAAAGAATTTAATATATCTGGTGCGTTCCCGTAATTTGTTTAGGGTATTGTTTTCAATTTGATTGAATTACTTCATTGATTTTTAAACTTCATTGAAAATTACGTCGCTATTTTTTGTGTAACGTTTTGTCCAGACGAAGCTCTAAAAACTGTTCCTGCTGTTGCGGGGCTAGCCTCTGAAGAAAGAAGAACCAAGAAAACACCATCTGCAGAGCTTCGACGTAAAAGGTTAGTGATTAACTTTTATTTGGTGATTCATTTACGCGACGGCACGTGTTTATTGATTGTTCCGCTAACGGTCCTTCGTCAATTATATACTTGCATTGAACCAGCATTGAACTAAAACCGCAACATCTAATTCATACATTTTTTTGGATATTCTATGGAATGTGCCATCGAAGATATTTCATAATTTGGTCCATCGAGCCGGATGCAATTTGAGTTAATTTCGTGCAAAGTTTATCGATGAAACCTTTGATTTTTCGTTGCAATTATTATTGAAAACCACATTGCATTTTCGTATCTTTATTTGTTAAAAGAGAGAGCAAATTCGGGATATTCACATTCCGTTGGAAATAAAACGCATATTTTTTTGCCGCGTTAAAAAAATTAAAAGAGCTCGTTTTGATTGTTTTGGTTATTTGCAAAATTTATACGTTGAATTTATTTGACGTTGGGTCAGATAATTCGTACTTACTACTTCAACAGGAAAAAATTGTAGATTTTTAGAATAGTATTTTCGTTCGATCGTGTTAGATTTGTTTAGTGGCGTTACAGTGATTTTAATTTATTGTTAAGATATCAAAAACCGCTGAAAATTTAAGTAAATTTAAAAATCATCGACAATCGGAGTTTAAAAGATTAGAAGATATTTATTTTGCTGCCAAGAAAGCCTTAAGAGGTGACGACGTTGAATTGTTTTTTTTTGCATGATTGATATGGTTGATTCAACCCCATCAGAATTTTTTAAACATCACAATTCTATTGTAGGTTTTATTTCAGATGCAAACGATGATTTTAACTTTGAGGATGACATTCGCAATAAATTTGAGAAATTGTTCTATTCAATTAGGTCTATTTTTGCTAAACTGAAATCTGTTCAGAATTCTACGCCACAAAATATAGCTCGGGAACAGAAAAGTGTTGCTTTGCCGCGAATTGATTTGCCTTCATTTAGTGGAGACATATTGGAATTTGGTACTTTTATTGATTTGTTTGATTCATTAATTCACAATAATGAAAAACTCAGTACTATGCCGAAGTTCAAATATTTGCAGTTAGCTTTAAAAGGGCCTGCTTTTGAGGTTATTAAGAATTTTAAACTAACACAAAACCATTACGTAAGTGCTTAGGAAACACTTTTGAAAAAATTCAAGCGAACCCGTTTAATCGCGGAGTCTCATTGGTCAGCTTTAGAACAATTCCCCCAACTAACTTCAGAGAGCTTTCAGAGGTTCGGAAGTTATTGGATGACTTCAGTGATAATTTGGAAGCACTAAAGAATTTGGGTTTACCAGTAAATCAGTGGGATTTTTGTATCGTTCAGATGATGTTGAAACGAGTTCCAAAGAATTTAGCAGCTAAGTTTGAACTTTACCATGGTACTGTGACCGCTCAAGATGACTTTCCGATCCGCTCGGAAGTTGTTGATTTTTTGTCGAAGCATTGTGATGCCTTTGAACATGTTGAATTATCCCGCAAGGCAAAGCGAAGTGTTGACAAAAGGTTACCACTGAACTCAAAGCAACATTCTTCCGGTTTCAGTACATCTTTGTTTGTCACTAGGAATAGAAATTGTTTAGTTTGTAAATCCGATCATGCGATTTACAAATGTTCTGAATTCCTAAACAAATCAGTATCCGCGCGGTTTAAGTTTGTTAAAGATTTTAGATTTTGTGCAAACAACGCCATCACACATTGCTTCATTTTGTAAATCGTGGTGATTCAGGCATTCGGTCTGAATCTAGTGCTCCCTCCGCAAACCTGGCTTCCACATCTGGTGGATCCAGTACCATTAATACTGTTGAAAGTCCCAAAACTTCTCTACCGCAGACTTCTTGTCATAGTTCACTTTTGTCATACAATTCAAATGTGTTGTTATCTACCGCTTTAGTTGAGGTATTAGATAAGCACGGTTCTTATCAAACTTTGCGATGCCTGCTAGATTCTGGTAGCATGACATCATTCATTGCGAGCAAGGCTGTGAAACGCCTTGGCTTACGACCTATGCCCGCTTCGATTCAACTCAACGGGCTAGGTTCTGTGCAGAGTACCTCTGCTGAGGGCTCTCTTACCCTTTGTCTTCGCTCTATAGTAAAGCGCGAGTGCAATTTTGTTGTTGATACTATTGTTTTACCCCTCATTTGCAATGATATGCCTGTTGCGCCCATTAATATAACTAATATGGCATATCTAACCAATTTGAAACTTGCTGATCCTGGTTTCAATAGCCCAGGCGCTATTGACCTTTTGTTAGGTTAGGTTAGGTTACATCCTGTGTTTGGTTACATCCTTATGGGTAGAGTGTCTTCGAGTTCTGTTAACTCTCACTCTCAGTCAGTCATAAACCCAACTTCGCTTTTTTGTTAAATTGAAGATGTAGTATCATTAGATGATTCACTCCAAAGGTTCTGGACAATTGAAGATGTTCCTACCGCACTGGTTCAGTCCTCTGATGATCTTATTTGCGAAAAAATATTTTCCGAGGGATGCAGGAGATTGGATTCAGGTAGATTCATTGTGCCCCTTCCTTTTCGAAATACACTTCCTGCTTTTGATGGAATGTATAATCTCGCCTTACAAGGTTTCTACTCTTTAGAAAGACGTCTTCTACAGCAACCAGATCTCTACAAACAATATTGTGATTTTCTCAAAGATTATTTGGAGCTGGATCATATGGAGTTGGTTCCCTATCCATCATCTACTTCTTCTGATTGTTACTACATACCGGATAATTGTGTTTTGAAACCTGATAGTAGCACAACCAAACTTCATGTAGTGTTTAATGCATCCGTTAAGATACCTCATCGGTTATCTTTGAATGATTGTTTAACGGTCCCAAATTGCAGCAAGACATTATCGCTGTTTTGTTGACCTTGCACAATTTAGTTTTGCCTCGCCTGCTTGCTATAGAAAACTTTTCTTGTTGTGAACTTCACGCATTTGGTGATGCTTCTAAGAGAGGTTATGCCGCTGTTGTTTATTTTGTGTTCGAAACCGCATCTGGATTTCGTCAAAGTTTTTTTGTGTTGTCTAAATCGAAAGTTGCCCCTTTGAAAACTTTGGCACTTCCCAGATTGGAATTGTGTGCTTCAGTTCTTACCGCTAAGTTGGCTCATTATGTTTATGAGCAATTCAATAATCGTTTGTTGTTCAAGGTGATTCGTTGCTGGTCAGATTCCACGGTAGTCCTTTCATGGCTTAGTTCTTCCCCGCACCGTTGGAAAACATTTGTCAGTAATCGAGTTGCTTACATTCAGGAAAAATTTCCTTCTTCTCATTGGTTTTACATTCAATCTTGTGATAACCCCGCTGACTTGGGTTCCCGCGGCACTTTGCCATTAGAGTTATTAGGCAATACACTTTGGTGGAAAGGCCCACAATTGTTGATTACCGCTTATTTGCCACATGCTTGCTCAGACTCAAGCATGTCACCGCTAGTTATGACTGAAGCCCGTATAGTGGCGCTTCAAGTCACCGCTTCACCAAATTTATTTGGTACTTTGTTCATTCTTCTATTAATCGCATTACCCGCATTATAGCTCATATTTGTCACTTTGTTGATAACGCTCGCAATCCAGACCGTAGGGGTTCTGGATCATTTTTGGCTGCTGAGTTATATCAGGCTCAGCTTCGCATTGTTCGATATGTTCAAGATCAATATTTTTCTAAAGAGATTTCCCTTCTCCGAGAACGAAAACTTTTGCCCAAATCGCTTCGTAAGCTTTCGCCGTTTCTTGATGAACAGGGAACTCTTAGAGTTGGTAGTAGATTGGCTAATGCTCTATTGCCGTTTGATACTAAATTTCCCGCACTGCTACCAAGTAAAAGTCGTTTGACTAATCTAATTGTCGAAGATTGTCATGTCACCAATCTTCACGCAGGAATCCAAACCGTTCACTTTCTTTTGCAGCAACGATTTTGGATTCTATCAGCAAAGAAAGTAATTCGTAGTGTCATTTCTAAATGTGTTTCTTGTTAGAAGCTTAATCCTTCTGCTTACCAACCCCATTTCCCGCGTTTCACAATTGAAACTCTTTTCTCATGTTGGAGTAGATTTTACTGGTCCCTTCACTATAACCATGGCTAAAACTAGAGGGTCGAAAACTTTCAAGGCTTATCTGTGCCTGTTTAAGTGCTTTGCAACGAAAGCTGTTCATCTAGAACTCGTATCAGATTTGTCTGCTGATGCATTCTTGGCAGCTTTGCGACGATTCATTGCACGTCGTGGTCGATGTAGCCGTATCTATAGTGATTGTGGTACTAATTTTATGTGTGCTCACAAGCAGATCTTGAAAGCTTTTAGAGCTACTGCTGCACGATAAACGATTTCTTGGCATTTCAATCCCCCTTCGGCTCCTCACTTTGGAGGACTATGGGAGAGCGGAATTAAATCCGTTAAAGCTCACTTAAGACGTGTCGTTGGAGATCAAATCCTAACCTACGAAGAACTTTCTACTGTATTTGCGCAGGTCGAAGCAGTTTTAAACTCGCGACATATAACCCCTTGTAGCAACGATCCATCGGATCTTACCGCCTTGAGTCCTGGAATGTTTCTCACAATGGAACATTTAACAGCACCTCCTGAATCTGATTTCTTATCTGTCCCATCTAATCGTCTCAACAGATGGTAGTTACTGCGTCGATTGCTTCAGGCATTCTGGAAACGTTGGTCGCAAGAATATTTACATACTCTTCATCAACGGAGCAAATGGACTGATCCCTCAGGGGTTGTTAAGCCAGGTACTCTTGTTATTTTGAAGCAAGACACTTCTCCTCCTTTGAATTGGCCATTAGGACGCATTATTGACGCACATCCTGGAGGTGATGGTGTTGTACGCGTTGCTACAGTTAGAACTGCAAGTGGTACTTTGAAGCGACCTCTTGTAAAGCTTTGTTCACTGCCAGTGGACCCTTAGTTTTGAAATTAGTAATTCAAGGCTGGCGGAATGGTGCGTTCCCGCAATTTGTTTAGTGTATTGTTTTCAATTTGATTGAATTACTTCATTGATTTTTAAACTTCTGCACCTTTTCCAAAACCTTCCGTCGCGCTAATGCTAATTTCAAGTGTTTTTTGCGTGTAAAATATAGACAGTATTCGTGATTCGTGTTTTGTACTCCGAACTATACGGACACTTTTGATTCCGTCTGAAGAGACTGCCGCTTTTTGTTGTTATTGTGTTACGATTCCGCGAGTTATTAGTTCCGATCGTAACAACCGCTAAACCGCTTTCATTTTGTTTCTTTTGTGTTTACAAAAGCGCATCATTTGTTGTTAAACCCGCATTTTTGTTTGCTCAATCAATGAACATTACGTCGCTATTTTTTGTGTAACGTGTTGTCCAGACGAAGCTCTAAAAACTGTTCCTGCTGTTGCGGGGCTAGCCTCTGAAGAAAGAAGAACCAAGAAAACACCATCTGCAGAGCTTCGACGTAAAAGGTTAGTGATTAACTTTTATTTGGTGATTCATTTACGCGACGGCACGTGTTTATTGATTGTTCCGCTAAAGGTCCTTCGTCAATTATATACTTGCATTGAACCAGCATTGAACTAAAACCGCAACATCTAATTCATACATTTTTTTGGATATTCTATGGAATGTGCCATCGAAGACATACCAATATCAGAAATAGAAAGTAATACTGGTGTGAATCTTGATATACATACTCTTCTAAAATCAACAGAGTTTTATCAAATTGTGAACATTCAGGTATACGATAGGGGGCAAGCGGTGAATGTTTCAAGAAAAAATGACTATTTTGGGAACCGAAAATAATAGATATGAAAATTATAATATTAGTTCCTTAAATTTGATGGGTCATTATACGAAAACTCTGTTATTGCAGGAAGACGATGGGTGTCCGCAATTTTTTAGCAACAAAAAATATGCAGGCGCGAAAGTTGGTATACATGCACTTCTCCTGAAATGACCAGAAATGAATTAATAACTTAGCGATCATCACGTAGCCGATAAATGGAATGTGGAGTATTTATTCACTACATGAGAGGTGATAAATTGAATTTGTTCTTAAATGTTTGCCAGTAGTGAGGGGTTGGGGTCACTATCAGATTTAGTGCAGGCAATATCTTTAAAAATTAGAAAATGTTGAAATTTTCAAATGATAGTTAAGACCTATAAAGTAACAATAAATTCCAAAAAATGAAAAAAAAAGTATAAACCTTCAAACCTTAAGAATATTACATACACCAAAACATCACAATAATATTTGACAAAATTATCAAAGTTATTGTGTCAAAAACATAAAACGAGATAATCTAAAAAACGCCAAAAATAAAGATATGAGTGAAAATACAAAAATGTGAAAAAACGTCAAAAATGTCATAACCCTCAAAAATATCATAAATGTAAAAAAGTATAAAACATCAAAAAAGTTAAAAATAGCAATAAAACGTCAAAAAACCTGAAACGAAAACTAGCTCATCATATTAAATCCGAAAATAATGTATTTTTAGAAGAATTTGTTGCCACATAATTTTCCCCCATGAATGATAATGTTAAAATGGATTTGAAAAAAATCTAAAAATTTAAGTGATGTGAATATTACCATCTTAAAATTTTTTTCAGATAAATATGTCAAATAACCTGACTCGCCTAGCGTGCGCCAAGATAGGAGTGATTAATGAGGGCATTATTTGTAATGCTGGGCCATTATGAATAATGGCAAGCTACGTCGGGCCAAGTGATATTACCTGAACTTCATTATTTATCAAACTGCCTGGGCATTATGAATACTGCTGTGATAATGGAGGGGATGGGAGGCTTGGTCCAGCTGAAGGTAGGTTTTAGCAAAATAAACGCTAAAAAACTCAGATGCTTGGGAGGGGGGGAGTTGAGCCCCTTTGGATTTGCCACTAGTTGGGCAAAGTATAATACAGATGCGTTAAGGGAGGAGGAATACAGGGGAGGACAAATGCCCTGCGATGACTGACTGCTGACTCCAATTGCTTCACTGCTCACTACATCGTGTTCCTTATTTTTGTTTACTTACCATTTTGTGTAATTTGTCTTATATTTTTTATTTGACTTTTAACAGCAAAGAATTTGATGGTTTCTAAATGTAGAACCCTTTCATAATAAGTACAAATTATTAACCTTATTATTTAAATTGTGTGTTTTTAATCATAGGGAAGATGGTCTACAAAACGAAGAAGTTTTATGTTACTAGTTTTAAATTTTGATTTCATGTCAGAAAAAATAATGCCAATAAAACATGTTATTTTTTACTTTGACTTTATGTATGGGCTATTTAATGATTTAAATAGATATTATGCTTTCGTCAAATCATTTTTCCAAAAGCCCGGGCATTAGGAGTAGTGTTCAATTAATCACTTGGTTCATAACATATACAGGGCTTTCATTTCAAAACTAGCCACCCAAAATAACTTATAAAATATATTTAAAAGAAAAATAAAAAATAACATTTTAATTTATATTTACGGGGGACACATTTTATACGTATCAGTTACCCTGCATTCCAACCCTTAACCGGGGGTGAATATTACTAATAAAAGTTTAAATACTCAGGGGTATTATCTGAAACCTCTTATAAACTATTATAAACAATTTAAGTTCATTGCATGAAATGAACTTTGTTAAAACGCAATGAACATAAATTTAAACAATATTGTGAATAGTAACAAATCAGAAATAATATGGATAATAATCCCTTAGAGGGAGTGTGATGCCATACATTGTATGGTCAAGTCGGGATAATAATAACCAGATATAGTTTTGGTAGATAAAGTCTCTCGGAAAACAACATTAATTGACATAGCAATTCCTAACAACAATAATATAAATATCAAGCAAGCTGAGAAAATAACCAAATATAGAGATTTGGAATTTCAAATAAGGACTCAGTGGGACATGAACAACACACGAACTGTACCAATTGTTATGTCAACGACAGGACTAGTCCCAAAACATCTATTAAACAATTTAAAATACCTAGGTCTGGACGAACATCTTTACAAACAAATGCAACAAGCCGTCCTGTTAGGAACAGCCCGGACGGTCCGTAAATTCACGGGAAACTGCCGCCACGACTCCAACCACGGGCCTGAAAACCTGGCAAGGGCTCCCACAGAGCTAAACCCTTTTGATATCTAGGATATCTGGGCACTCGTAGCGTGCCTTAGAGGGAGTGTGATACCATACATTGTATGGTCAAGTCGGGATAATAATAATAATAATACTGCCCGTGTGGTGGCCGGGTTAGAATAGCACCACGGTATCCACCGCCTGTCGTATGAGGCGACTAAAGGGGCAGCTGTCCGCTGACCTACTACCTAGCTTTCCTTCCTTCTCCACAACCCGCACGGGATGATCTGGTTTAAATCATTTCATCTGGGAAGTGACAACCCCACGGGTCCGAGTTACCTGGGTCACCAGGGTCAATTGGTGACACCACCCATGAAAATGGAGCTAAGGAGTAGATGCCTCGGAAAAGAGCCGCTGCCTGAGGATCGCCAGGGCATGTCTGGAGCCGGCGCTGGACATGACAGCATGCGGGACGTCGGTGGCAGGGAGCTGAGGAGGCGGGTCCCTGCCGTCCAAAGAGCTACAGCCCAAGAACCAGAAGAACCACAACAACACTCACCAATACAGTCACAACAACAACGTGACCATCACCAACGGAGTCAAACGAGAACGAGAACTCCACCCGCAGAAAGTGTTGCGCAGGATCAACAGCCAGCGCTCACTCAAGCGGGACCGAAAAGACAGCGCATGAAATGGACTGGCGCAATGAATGAATTTATAATGCGCACGTTTTACAGAATCACGAACCTTGGCCAGGACAAGACTGGATATCGCCAAATACTCTATCAAGAGTTCTGTCGTGAGTACCCAGAGCTTCAAGTTACTGAACAGAGAGTCGCAGATCAATATCGTGTCATCTTGAGAAATGGCCTTATTTCGCCTGAACAACTGGACACAATAAAGAGCGAAGTGGAGCGCGAACTATTTGGTCGAAATACAATCGATCCAGAGCCTGAAACACCTTTGGCACAAAGAGCGGACGAGACTCAAGAACTACAGCAAGAACAGCCAACCAACGCTGACCTGCTTGAGAAGATCCAAGCAGAAATGGAAGGAGCTCTTAGAGAGTATAATGGAACAGATCCACTGACTAGACCAGCTCTTCCCAAACTAAGATCATCTAAGAAACTGGGTATCGTCTTGCAGGCTATGAACAAATTTATCTTGCCAACCTATGTTTTAGGTGCTAATACGTTAGAGTCGCTACACACAATCATCTACTGTGCTGCAACTTCCATCTGCAGAATAATTGGGGTCGCAGTAAAACCAAAGCAAGACCCTCCCCAATTTAGACAAACCCCTCGAATACCCCCTTGGCAAAGAAGACTTGAAGGGAAAATCAATTCTCTTCGGAAACACGTTGGAAGACTGACCGAGTACCAACGAGGAGTCAGGAACAACAGAATAAGGCTTGTCAAGACTATCATGGACAATAACCGAATACACTCCCAGTGGGATGGAGAAAACATCACATCTCAGCAGTGTCTGGACAGTCTACGACAAAAGCTCTCCGTCTACACAAGTCGATTGAGAAGGTACAAAACCAGTAACCAACGGAAACTAGACAACACACTCTTCCGACAATCAGAAAAAGGGTTTTATAGAAAACTTAACAACAACAATAATAATGAAGCCCCTAGTTACCCCAGTAAAACAGACATCGAGGAATTCTGGAAAACACAGCTCTCCACAACAATCTCCTATAACTCCAGAGCCAGCTGGATTAATGAGGAGGAGGCTGCATCTCAGAACTGTGAGGTCATGCAACACCAACCATTTACAACGGAAGATACATCCAACATAATGAAGAACCTCCATAACTGGAAAGCACCAGGACCAGATGGTGTACAAAATTACTGGATAAAGAAACTGTACGCAACCCACGAAACACTAACAGCCCTTATAAATGACGTAATTGCCCACCCACCCAAGATGCCTAGTTTCCTTACGCATGGTGCTACATACCTCTTACCAAAGGACAACCTATGTGCACAGGACCCAGCAAAGTACCGACCAATCACTTGCCTTCCCACCATATACCAACTCATAACATCGTGCATTAATCATCGCATTTTCAAACATTGTGAACTGAACAACATAATTACTCAACAACAAAAGGGATGCGCAAAAAATTCGATGGGTTGCAAAGAACAACTGATAATTGATTCCGTTGTCTGCAATCAAGCCCACGTCAAACGACGAAATCTCTACATGGCATATGTGGACTACAAAAAGGCCTTTGATTCAGTTCCACATGATTGGCTCATTAAGGTGCTTAAACTCTATAACGTGAATAATTGTATTATTAACTTTTTAGAACATGCCATGGCCACCTGACAAACCAAAATCTCACTGAATGAAACCAACTGTTCGATACAAACTGACCCTATTCCAATCAGAAGGGGTATATTTCAGGGAGACTCTCTTAGCCCGCTGTGGTTCTGCCTTGCCATGAACCTTCTCTCAAACAAACTGAACTCAACTAATTTTGGGTTCAGTCTCAAACACAACAACGTACACGCATTAAAGATAAACCATTTGTTATACATGGACGACTTAAAGTTGATGACAGCTACAAAACAACAGCTGCATGATATGCTTAAAATAGTAGAAGGGTTCTCTAGTGACATCCATATGAAATTTGGTCTAGACAAATGCCGAATTATTAATATAGTTAAAGGCAAAATACAGCAGGGGCACTTCGAAATGGGAGATGGCACCTCAATTGAATCTATGGGGGAAGGAAATACTTATAAATACCTTGGAATAAAGCAAGCTCAACGTATTGATCACATGACTATGAAAAAGGACCTAACAGCAGAGTTTTATAGAAAGATAAGACGACTGTTGAAAACCAAACTAAACAGTAAAAATCTGTTTCAGGCTATTAACACCTATGCGTGTTCAGTGCTCAGTTACTCTTTCGGTAGGTATAGTTAATTGGTGCAAGACTGACATTGAACAATTACAACGAAAAGTTCGAGTTTTACTAACAAAAGCTCAAAATCACCACCCAAAGAGCTCTGTCGAACGTACAACTTTGCCACGGTATGAAGAAGGAAGAGGATTGACAGATCTAAGTAAACTATTAGATCAACAAATTTCTATTTTGCGTAGTCATTTCCAGAAACTGGCAGAATTTTCTGATCTACATAGAGTCATGTGCCAGGTTGATGACTCAACACCACTGCGACTGACACAACAACATGTCCAATTACACCACCAGACCACAGTTCAGAAACTGCTGAAGTGGAAAGAGAAGCCCCTTCATGGAAGACATATAAATGATGTCAACCAAGATTATGTCGACAGTGCAGCGTCGAACTACTGGTTGATCTCTGGTCATATGTTCCCTGAAACGGAAGGCTTTATATTGGCAATCTAAGATCAAGTAATTCCAACTCAGAACTACCTAAAGTACATCGTTAAAGACCCTTGCATTAACAACGATAGATGCAGGTACGGTTGCCAAACATCTGAATCTATCCAGCATATCACAGGAGGTTGTCAAGCGTTCGCTGCAACTGAATACAAAGAACGACACGATGCTGTGGCAAAAATACTTCACCAGGAACTAGCACTGAAACATGAATTATCACAGTGGGTAAGATTACCATTCTATAAATATAAACCAAAATCTGTTTTAGAAAATAACAAGTACAAGCTGTACTGGGACCGCACGATACTGACCGATCGGTCTGTTGCTCACAATAGACCAGATATAGTTTTGGTAGATAAAGTCTCTCGGAAAACAACTTTAATTGACATAGCAATTCCAACAACAATAATATAAATATCAAGCAGGCTGAGAAAATAACCAAATATAGAGATTTGGAATTTCAAATAAAGACTCAGTGGAACATGAACAACACACGAACTGTACCAATTGTTATGTCAACAACAGGACTAGTCCCAAAACATCTATTAAAAAAATTTAAAATACCTCGGCCTGGACGAACATCTTTACAAACAAATGCAAAAAGCCGTCTTGTTAGGTACAGCCCGGACGGTCAGGAAATTCTTGAGAAACTGCCGTCATGACTCCAACCACGGGCCTGAAAACCTGGCAAAGGTTCCCACAGAGCTAAACCCTTTTGATATCTAGGATATCTGGGGTTTAGTGAATTTTCCCCTAATTTAGAGGGAGTGTGATGCCATACATTGTATGGTCAAGTCGGGATAATAATAATATTAAATAACCAGAAGAACCACAACAACACTCACCAATACAGTCACAACAACAACGTGACCATCACCAACGGAGTCAAACGAGAACGAGAACTCCACCCGCAGAAAGTGTTGCGCAGGATCAACAGCCAGCGCTCACTCAAGCGGGACTGAAAAGACAGCGCACGAAATGGACTGGCGCCATGAATGAATTTATAATGCGGACGTTTTACAGAATTACGAACCTTGGCCAGGAAAAGACTGGATATCGCCAAATACTCTACCAAGAGTTCTGTCGTGAGTACCCAGAGCTTCAAGTTACTGAACAGAGAGTCGCAGATCAATATCGTGTCATCTTGAGAAATGGCCTTATTTTGCCTGAACAACTGGACACAATAAAGAGCGAAGTGGACCGCGAACTATTTGGTCGAAATACAATCGATCCAGGGCCTGAAACACCTTTGGCACAAAGAGCGGACGAGAGTCAAGAACTACAGCAAGAACAGCCAACCAACGCTGACCTGCTTGAGAAGATCCAAGCAGAAATGGAAGGAGCTCTTAGAGAGTATAATGGAACAGATCCACTGACTAGACCAGCTCTTCCCAAACTAAGATCATCTAAGAAACTGGGTATCGTCTTGCAGGCTATGAACAAATTTATCGTGCCAACCTATGTTTTAGGTGCTAATACGTTAGAGTCGCTACACACAATCATCTACTGTGCTGCAACTTCCATCTGCAGAATAATTGGGGTCGCAGTAAGACCAAAGCAAGACCCTCCCCAATTAAGACAAACCCCTCGAATACCACCTTGGCAAAGAAGACTTGAAGGGAAAATCAATTCTCTTCGGAAAGACGTTGGAAGACTGACCGAGTACCAACGAGTCAGGAACAACAGAATAGAAAGGCTTGTCAAGACTATCATGGACAATAACCGAATACACTCATAGTGGGATGGAGAAAACATCACATCTCAGCAGTGTCTGGACAGTCTACGACAAAAGCTTTCCGTCTACACAAGTCGATTGAGAAGGTACAAAACCAGTAACCAACGGAAACTAGACAACACACTCTTCCGACAATCAGAAAAAGGGTTTTATAGAAAACTTAACAACAACAATAATAATGAAGCCCCTAGTTACCCCAGTAAAACAGACATCGAGGAATTCTGGAAAACACAGCTCTCCACAACAATCTCCTATAACTCCAGAGCCAGCTGGATTAATGAGGAGGAGGCTGCATCTCAGAACTGTGAGGTCATGCAACACCAACCATTTACAACGGAAGATACATCCAACATAATGAAGAACCTCCATAACTGGAAAGCACCAGGACCAGATGGTGTACAAAATTACTGGATAAAGAAACTGTACGCAACCCACGAAACACTAACAGCCCTTATAAATGACGTAATTGCCCACCCACCCAAGATGCCTAGTTTCCTTACGCATGGTGCTACATACCTCTTACCAAAGGACAACCTATGTGCACAGGACCCAGCAAAGTACCGACCAATCACTTGCCTTCCCACCTTATACCAACTCATAACATCGTGCATTAATCATCGCATTTTCAAACATTGTGAACTGAACAACATAATTACTCAACAACAAAAGGGATGCGCGAAAAATTCGATGGGTTGCAAAGAACAACTGATAATTGATTCCGTTGTCTGCAATCAAGCCCACGCCAAACGACGAAATCTCTACATAGCATATGTGGACTACAAAAAGGCCTTTGATTCAGTTCCACATGATTGGCTCATTAAGGTGCTGAAACTCTATAAAGTGAATAATTGTATTATTAACTTTTTAGAACATGCCATGGCCACCTGACAAACCAAAATCTCACTGAATGAAGCCAACTGTTTGATACAAACTGACCCTATTCCAATCAGAAGGGGTATATTCCAGGGAGACTCTCTTAGCCCGCTGTGGTTCTGCCTTGCCATGAACCCTCTCTCAAACAAACTGAACTCAACTAATTTTGGGTTCAGTCTCAAACACAACAACGTACAAGCATTAAAGATAAACCATTTGTTATACATGGACGACTTAAAGTTGATGGCAGCTACAAAACAACAACTGCATGATATGCTTAAAATAGTAGAAGGGTTCTCTAGTGACATCCATATGAAATTTGGTCTAGACAAATGCCGAATTATTAATATAGTTAAAGGCAAAATACAGCAGGGGCACTTCGAAATGGGAGATGGCACCTCAATTGAATCTATGGGGGAAGGAAATACTTATAAATACCTTGGAATAAAGCAAGCTCAACGTATTGATCACATGACTATGAAAAAGGACCTAACAGCAGAGTTTTATAGAAAGATAAGACGACTGTTGAAAACCAAACTAAACAGTAAAAATCTGTTTCAGGCTATTAACACCTATGCGTGTTCAGTGCTCAGTTACTCTTTCGGTAGGTATAGTTAATTGGTGCAAGACTGACATTGAACAATTACAACGAAAAGTTCGAGTTTTACTAACAAAAGCTCAAAATCACCACCCAAAGAGCTCTGTCGAACGTACAACTTTGCCACGGTATGAAGAAGGAAGAGGATTGACAGATCTAAGTAAACTATTAGATCAACAAATTTCTATTTTGCGTAGTCATTTCCAGAAACTGGCAGAATTTTCTGATCTACATAGAGTCATGTGCCAGGTTGATGACTCAACACCACTGCGACTGACACAACAACATGTCCAATTACACCACCAGACCACAGATCAGAAACTGCTGAAGTGGAAAGAGAAGCCCCTTCATGGAAGACATATAAATGACGTCAACCAAGATTATGTCGACAGTGCAGCGTCGAACTACTGGTTGATCTCTGGTCATATGTTCCCTGAAACGGAAGGCTTTATATTGGCAATCCAAGATCAAGTAATTCCAACTCAGAACTACCTAAAGTACATCGTTAAAGACCCTTCCATTAACAACGATAGATGCAGGTACGGTTGCCAAACATCTGAATCTATCCAGCATATCACAGGAGGTTGTCAAGCGTTCGCTGCAACTGAATACAAAGAACGACACGGTGCTGTGGCAAAAATACTTCACCAGGAACTAGCACTGAAACACGAATTATCACAGTCGGTAAGATTACCATACTATAAATATAAACCAGAATCTGTTTTAGAAAATAACAACTACAAGCTGTACTGGGACCGCACGATATTGACCGATCGGTCTGTTGCTCACAATAGACCAGATACAGTTTTGGTAGATAGTCTCCCGGAAAACAACTTTAATTGACATAGCAATTCCCAACAACAATAATATAAATATCAAGCAGGCTGAGAAAATAACCAAATATAGAGATTTGGAATTTCAAATAAAGACTCAGTGGAACATGAACAACACACGAACTGTACCAATTATTATGTCAACAACAGGACTAGTCCCAAAACATCTATTAAACAATTTAAAATACCTCGGTCTGGATGAACATCTTTACAAACAAATGCAAAAAGCCGTCTTGTTAGGGACAGCCCGGACGGTCAGGAAATTCATGGGAAACTGCCGCCACGACTCCTACCACGGGCCTGAAAACCTGGCAAGGGCTTCCACAGAGCAAAACCCTTTTGATACCTAGGATATCTGGGGTTTAGTGAATTTTCCCCTTAAGGCACTCATAGAGTGCCTTAGAGGGAGTGTGATGCCATACATTGTATGGTCAAGTCGATAATAATATATTTATTTCCTTTTGACAGTTATAAACTATATGGAAAAAGTCAGTTTTTTTACATGGATACATGAAAATAAAAGTACATACATTTGTGTAAAATTCTAAATATATAAATAAAATAAAGATATAAAACAGGAAACAGTGATTTTAATGCAGACTCATATGTTAATAAAGTCACTTATTTTATAAAAGCACTTTTCAGTTAAAAATAATTTCAACTTGCGTTTAAATAAATGTCTCGTAGGAATCATTTTTAGTTCCAGGGGAAGAGCATTATACATTCTAGGGGCCATGTGACTGGGAAAACGCTTTGTAATTTGAAGTTTTCCAAATGGAATAAAAAAATTATTTTGTCGTCTTGTATTAAAACTATATTGCTGTTTGTTTTTTACATACACGCAATCGTTGTTTGTAAATACTTGTAAACATAATTATAATATGAGTAATGACGGAAATGTTAATACTCTTAGTTTCTTGAAAACGTCTCTACAAGAATCAAATTTTGAAAGACCTTTCATTGATCTTAAAACTCGTTTTTGGGCTATAAAAACATCATTAGCCAACGATGATAATCCCCAGAAAATACCGTATCGGAGTCTGCTTTCAACCTGTGCATAATAGAGCTTCAGCAATTGATCAGTCTCTAGTACATATCTTAGATTTCTTAGATGATAGGAAATCGAATTTAACTTTGAAATCAAATATTTACAGTGTGATTTCCAATTTAGATTGTGATCTATATGTCATCCAAGAAAGATAGTTTCATCTAAATTAGTTGAAATTATAGGAGATAGATTATTAACTTGAAATGACAACACATTATATTCTCGTTGATTATGATGAAATCTCAAAGCTTGTGTTTTTGAAGGGTTAAGACATAAAATGATTAGCTGAAAACCATTCATTTGAAGAAAATAACGATTCATTACATTTATCTTGTAATAACGTGTCTGATGTATCAGATACGACTAATGAGGTATCATCAGCTAATGGAAAAGCTGTGGAACCTTTGGTGTGTCACAAATATAAAAACACAGTTTTTGTTGAAACGGCGTTGGGTGTTTAAAATAAAGGTTTGGTGTTAGGGTGCAAAACTGTGTTTTTACATAGGTATCATCAGCATACATCGTAAAGCTTGCCTATATCGAAAGTAGATCTAGGTGGTTGATATAGATTAAAAATAAAATTGGTCCTAATATTGACCCTTGAGGAACTCCTATATCTATTTCAGCTGTATGGGAGTAACGATTATTAATGTCAACAAATTGTGTTCTCTTAAACAAAAAAGATTGTATCCACGATAGTGGATAGCCTCGTATTCCATAGGTATACAATTTTTCCACAAGTATGTGATGATTGACACAGTCGAAAGCCCTACTAAGATCACAAAAGATCCCAACAGGGCACTCCCCTGCTTCCAAATACTCAATTATTTTGTTGCAATATGCAAATACAGCACTATTTGTGGATCTGCGGTTTAAATAACCGTGTTGATTTTTTGAAAATAAATTAGTTTTATGAGCGAATGACATCAACCTATTTAAGAAACAATACTCGAATATTTTAGAAAAAGATGATGGTACTGATACTGGTCTATAATTTTCAAGAGAGAGGTGGGAATGTTTTTTATAAATAGGTTTAACTTTACTACATTTTAACATATCTGGAAACGTTCCTGTAGAAAATGATAAATTCACTAGAAATGTTAGAGGTTGAAGAAGTTCAAATAAACTTTGTTTGAATAGAGCAGTTGGTACTTCATCTGATTGCAAAAAAATGCAAAATAATTCTGATTTTAATTGACAGACTACAAATTTATAATTCAAAATTGCAAACCAGCGACTCACAGGGAATAAGAACTTCAAAAAAAATTGTGATTATTACGCAATATAAATTGCTGTGTATGCGATCTCATATAGAACAAGTTTGCCGTAAAATTGTAAGGGTAGAAACATTTGTTTTTTATTTTATTTTTGAATTCTGCATTGAATTCTAAGTATTTTTCTTGTACAATGTCCTATACCGAAAATTAATACTTATTAAGAAAATTACATTTCTTTCAAAATTGAAGAAAACAATCATCAACATATCAAATTAAATGTTAAATGTTGTTAACCATTAACTTCATTATCGTTTGTGGCAGGATTCTTTGTATTTCGGCTCCAATTGTATTCTTTAATTCCTTCATATTTTCCGGCTTATTGAAGTAGATTTTCGATTTCACGTAACCTAAAAGGTAAAAATATAACGGGCTTAGATCTGGAGACTTAGCTGGCCATTCGATATTACCTCTCCTTGCGATCCATCTACTTGGGAAAATTTTGTCAAGATAATCTCGCACTGTTCGCGAATAGTGCGGGGCGCTCCATCCTGTTGAAACCATACCGAATCTGCCAGTATATTGGAGTTTTCACCATTCGGGTAAAGTTCTGTTAAACAGCGTATTATGTCATTTTGTAATAGGTCTAAATACGTTTCCGAGTTAAGTGTTCCTTCAATAAAAAACGGACCTACAATTGAAGTACCCACAATTCCGACCCATACGTTAACTTTCGTGGAAAAATGTGTATGAATTTCCATAATTCAATGTGGGTTTTCTGATGCCCAATATCGAAAATTGTGCCAGTTTACTAAAGCATTTAAACAAAATGTTGCTTCGCCAAAAAAAACTATCTTACTTAAAATGTGCGGATTGGCATTGCATTTATCCATCATTATTTAGCAAAATTCTACTCTCCGGTCCAAAGCATCTTCAGTACGTTCGAAACTAAATGAATTTTGTATGGGTGCCAGTTATTTCCATGCAAGCATTTTGGAAAACAAGATTTACTTATTGGTTGTTCTGTTGTTCTGCGGCTATTTGTCTACTGGATTTGTGAGGATTTTCTTGTAAATCGAGCAAAACATTTAATTGTGTATCTTCTGGAAAATGTTTGGTTTTGTAATTCTCTCTTACTACGAAATTCTAGAAATATTTTTTTTTATTTTACTTACTACCGATCGTGTAATAGGCCGCGCCGGGTACTTCGCAAACTTCAACTTGTGTTCGAGAGAATTATACTTTCTCATTTAAACTGACACGTAAATCTTTACGAACAAAATGTACTAATATGCGTTGACTTAATAAGCCCAAAATATATTTATGCCTTATGGACTACACCATGTAACCTTTTTTCAACTTTTTTTGACAACCCTGTATAATTATAGATAATTCCAATCCAACCTATGTACCAACCATCCTGTACATACGACTGCCCACGCACAAATATAAATTTGTTAGTTGCCTTCTGTAAACTATAGGACGGAGAATCCATCCCATATTTACGGAGTCAAATCCGTCCTATATTTCAACCACAGTATATAACTCCTTGTGGGCTACCCCATAAATTATTTCATTTTTAACATTTTATATTATCGCCCTGTGTAACATTAATTCCTCTCCAAACTTTATGCAACTTCTTATGGACTATAAAAAAAAAAATTTTTAATCACACTGTATAAATATAATTCAACTCCAGCATATATTTCAACCAACCTGTATATAATTTGCTTATGTCCACATCATATAAAAGTTTTTTAATCACCCTATATAATTTTAATTTCACATTTTTTCCAACATTTTTATACCACCAAACGTCCAGTCCACCCTATATTCCAACCATCCTGTATATACGGCTGCCTACGGACCACTATCATTCTAGTCCGTCCAATGTTTCAATCTTCATATAAATGCAACTCCTTCTATCACTTTACTTTGTGATTTTGTTTGCTATAACTACACACCCTGTCTATAAACGCACCAAATAGCAGTTTAAAGTTTGACATGTGTTGTCACTGAATTTTCTATTAGGCCGGGAGAATGTGACAACTAAAAGCACCGTCTTCGCAAAATTGAAAAATTTGCATTTAAATGGGTATTTACCCGGTATACAAACAAAACGAGCTTGGTACTCATTGATTTAAGGAACCGAAAATACTATGCTTTACTACCTAAATGCTAGAGATGTACATAGAAAATTTTCAAATTCGCAATTAAAACGTCCAGTGCCTAAAATTACCGCACTATTATGTTGGAATTAAAATAATTATGAGGAAATGTCCGTATGTCATTTCGATGAAATTTTTGATAAGAATTTTGTAATTTTCGGCGATTTTCTGCAAAACTGCAAGTTGGGCGTAGCAGAAAAGTATATGAGATCACCTAAAGATCTTCCTTAATAGATAAACGTTAAAAAACTATACACATCCATAAGGAGTTATCGAAAAATCGACTAAAATATTAGGGATATTGGTCGATTTCCATGCACGCATGTGTTCATTCACAAATTTTATCACTTTGTCAATAGAATTCTTTTCCAAAATTTGAAGTTTCACCAATCCGGATATATACTCTATTAAACAAGACCATATTCATTCAAAACAGTGCACCACAGGAGAAGAAATCAGGTAACATATATACAAAAAAAGCGAAAAAAAATAAGCGACGAATTGATAACCTCCTCCTTTTTGGAAGTCGGTTAAAAAGGGTTTCCATTCATGCGACTAAAATACTGCCAACAATTATAAAAACCAGATATAAATAAATAGGTTCAAACCAACAAACACCTTAATTTTACCGTTGTTTTCTTAACTTTAGAAATAAATATTTTTTTAATAACTGTTAATTTTCGGTATAGGGTATTGTACATGAAAAATACTTAGAATTCAATGCAGAATTCAAAAATAAAATAAAATCAAATGTTTCCATTTCATTTTCCATATGAAGTAGATGGTCGCAATTTATTTCTGGCCCACCCTGTATAAATGAGTTTATCATCACAAAAACCGCAGTCCAAAAAAAACCGAAGCGGCCCAGCGTTTTTCCATAAAACCAACACCTGAATTTTAAATGAATATGTTCCAACCCACGCGTCCACACTATATAATAACATAACTGAATTAAATTGCCCCTTTTTAAACATTCAGGTTTATCATTCTAGAGAAGCAATACAAAGACTGATTGATATAACAAATTTTCCAAGAACTGTTTTTATGATAAAATCTTAATTGCCACACTTAATGAAAAAAAAAATAATTAGTTGATTATCATATATTTTTAATAGGCCGCATTGGTCGCAAAAAATTAATAAATTATGAATTACATAAAATAATATTTCTACAGTTGATATCCTAAATAATAAATAGATTTATATCAGTAGTAGGTAAATCATTGCAATAAAATACAGTTAAAAATCTTCTTATTTCTGCAAATTTAAATGTTATGTTTTGAAACATTAATATTTACATATCACATGTAAAGTCGTTACTTGCATTGGTAGAAAGTGTAGCAGATTCATAAATCAGGCAACATCGATGGAGGACAGTACAACACCTGAAATGCTCGGCAAATGAGGTCCTTACGTATCTTGTATATCTACTACTATATATAAATATATTTATATATATAAAATTTTAAATTACAAAAATTCTTTCCCCTCTAATGTAAAACCGTTACAATAACTACCCCTCATCTCATATATAAAGCAATCTGACAGAAATATCATCTGATAGACCTGGAGGTCAGACAGCCTCTTAGACTGTACGGAGGTGACAACTTAACACCTATATATATATTTACATCCAACTACCCTCTGAGCGTCCGTACATTAACCAATCCCTATCTTCAGAGCGTCCATGAGATACAAGGCGTCCGTATACGGACGCTCTGTTGTATTCCTATTGAAAATTATTCTGATGCTCTCTAACAACATAATGAAGCGTTCTACAAAAATTGTGTAGGACGCTCTAGAGATAGCGGACTGTTTAATATATTCAAATGTCCGTATATTATTGGTTCAACCAGTTGCCCGCGAGGTGAATTTGCCGTATATCAAATTTTGTATATTCGATTTCAAAGCGTCCGTAAAATTGGCAACATTCGTTGCGTTTATTTCCGCGGGAAGATGTTAGTAACGTTCAGACTTCATATTTTATGAACAAAACAGCGGATGTATCTAAACTTTGTCAAACTTTAAAACATGCTCGTAATTTCTTTAAAAGAAGGATTCTGAAATCCTCAATATTTCTGAGTAAAACGAAAGTCACCCATTTGAAGGCGTCAAAAAATAAGTGAGATATAATAAGTTATAGGTACGTATTGGGTATGTTTTAACATTTTGACGCCGGATTACTTTTATTTTGCAAAACTAAGAATACGTAAATACATATTTCGCTTCGTTAGGTGCTGGTGGTGTGAATTATTTGACATTTGTGAAAATATTACTAGCTAATATTTTTATTAAAACTTTAATTTTGTGAGGATACAGTTTAATCAATAAAAATAACTTAACGCAATCAATAGCTAGACGCGAAGGAAGCGGGCTGTTATTATTTGATTGATCTAATTTATGAGGTTTTAGTAAAACATTCCGTATTTAGAATTTAGCAGTTAGTCCTGAATGAAGGTACGGAGCTAGTCTGAAAGTCATTTAAGGTCACTCTTGAAGTTTAAGGCTTGGTAGCTATTAAGGTGCAGACTCATCTATACTATTATAAAATTGTAAATTTGTCTGTTTGTTTGTTTGTTTGTTCGGGCATCACGTAAGAACTGATTTTGATGAATCTTTTTTAATCGAACAGCCTATAGTTTGATTTGACATCTGGTAGACGGTTTTATCTCCCTAAATTGACAGAAACGGTAGATATAGCGAAAAAACTTCTACCATGTTTGCTGAAAGAATTACTCAATTGGTTCCAGCGCACGCACAAAATATTAAATACTGGCATCAGCTTAGCTTAGCTTATTCAAATTTCGGAATGTGCTAATGTAACATATTTCGAAATGTAATTATAAAAATGTCTTATGTAAGCAGTTAGGTTTGAATTATGTACATAAGATATTATAATTATGAAATGGGTTGAAGAAATGTTAGAAGCAGTTGTTTATAGAGGGTGGTTGAAATATAAGATGAAGTGGAATATAGTTTATGGTGTGGTTAAAAACTTGTTTAATATCTATAAGTATTTGTATATATAGGATGGCTGAACATATAGCGGAGTATAATTAGAGTTATATAGGTGGGTTTAAAAAATATTATAAAGAAATGTTATGATCTACAAGCTGTTCCATTTACCGGATGGTTGAAATATAGGGTGGAGTAGTATTCTAAGGATACAGGGTGGTACAAAAATGTTATATTGGGTGGCAAATAAGTGGTTCCATATAAAAGGATGTTGAAATATAGGGTGATGTAGAGTTATAATTATACATGGTGGGTAAAAAATGCTACAACATTTTTTTTATACAGCAGTACCTGAAAAATGGAGCGCTGTAAAGTTATAATTACACAGTGTGATTCAAACAAGGTTAGAAAAAATTGCAAATGAAAGTGGTTTAAATGAAGTGTAGAGACAAATTATACTTTATAATGTTGTTGAAAAAATATGAGGAAAAAATGTGAAATAGCGTAGTTCATAATTACTTGCAAAAATAGGATAGTTGAAATATAGGTTGAAGAAGTGTTATGTTTAATTATTTAAAAAATGTTATATTGGTTACCAATAAACAGTATCGAATACAGGGTAGGTATAATACATACAAGGTGATTCAAAAACATGTTGAACAAAATTATTATATAGGTTGCCCAATAAGCAGTTGCAGTTTTGGTGAAATATATTGGGCATTGATGGATTTATAGTTCAGTGTGGTACAAAAAATTTTGTACTGGGTGGCCGATCAGTAGTGGCATATAGAAGGTGGTTGAAATAGCGACTGGAGTAGAATTATAATTAAACAGGTTGGACACATTTTTTGTAGGACTGAACATGTAAAATTATAGTTCATACAGTGTGATTAAAACAATGTTAGAAAAAGCTGCATATAAGGGATGGTTGAAATATATGGTCGAGACAAATTATACTTTCAATGGTGTTTAAAAAATGGTTATATAGCGTAGTCCATAAGCAGTTGCGTATATAAGATAGTGAGTTATAGTTAAGTATTTAAAAAATGTTATATTAGGTGGCCTCTAAGCTGATGCACATACAGGGTGGTTGAAATATTTTGTAGCCTTAAATTATGGTTATACAAGATGGTTAAAAAATAAGTTATAATATTTGACAAGACGGCAGTAGTGTATACAGAATGGTTTTAATGTAGATGGAAGTAGAATTAGTTATACAAGGCAGTTAAAAAAAAGTTGAATAAAATTGTTATATAGGGTGGCCAATAAGCAGTTGCTATTTGTGTGAGTGTTTAAATAAAAGTTTAGTGTTAGGCTGCAAAACTGTATTTTTACATTTGTGACACATCAAGGGTTACAAGTTGCATTCTATAATATGGAATATGTGAAATATGGGGAGAAGCAAGAATATAGTTTTATAGTGTGTTTAACAAATGTTAGATAAAGTTGCATATAAAGGGTGATTAAAACATAGGGTAAAGACAAATTTTATTTTAAAAGGTGGTTCAAGGTTCAAAAAATATCAGAAATAATTGTTATACAGCGTCGGCCATAAGCAATTGCATAGCTGAAATATAGGATAGAGAAGAGTTATAGCCAGGTGTTCAAAAAACTATATTGAGTGAAAAATAAACAGCAGCATATACAGGATGGTTGCAATATAGGGTGAAGTGGATTTACAGTTATTCAAACAAATGCCGACCAAAATTGTTATATAGGGTAACCCATAAGTACTTGCAGTTTGGCTGAAATATATTCGTTATTGGTAGACATTCCGTATGCAGGAGAAACCGCGGATAACGGCTAGTTTTTAATAATGCCAAAAGTAGAAGACATCCAAAAAAATCGTTTACTGACAAAAAAATTTCATTATAAATATATTTTTATAAATATAGAAATGATATCTTTCAGACTAAAAAAACTTGAAACAGCAGTTAACCGTTTGTTTAGTATAAGTGCCAAGTAACTATGTAATGGTATTTGCAGGAATATCAGTATCAGTAATAATTCGGTACGATTTTGACATGGCACGGCAGAAAATTGTTATTGAGACGGGTTACATACTGTACAACTCCCGATTTGGAGTCTTTGTGAGATAATTTTACCTGAAACTCCTAATCGTCGAAATTTGTTTGGCGATAAAATATTAAATTCAGTTATATGTGGTAAATAAATAATTATTCGAACTTTCAATTAGTTGAGGGGAGCGCAACTGATGAAGATTCCCGACTAGAAACCATATATTGACTTCAATGGATTGAAAAGACAATGTCATAATGTCAAAAATGACAAAAAAAATAAAAGATATCAAAAAATGTCAAAAATGTCATAATATTTCAAATGTAAAAATGTCAAAAAATTAAAAACTTCAAATATATTTAGCTCTTCATACTCAATCCCAATATTTTAAGAAGCGGCAGTTGCCATATAAATTTCGCTCTTGAATGATAATGTTAAAACGGTTTTCACAAAAATAATAAAAATGTTCATCATGTGCAAATTACCAAATTAATTTTTTTTTCAAGATTAGCACGTCAAATACGCCGATTTGTCTAGCCCGTGCCAGCCGAGACGGGTCAGCTAGTCTATCATAAGCCCATAACAGTAATTAGCAACATAATTTTAAAAATGTTTCCAAGACTGAATTTCTCAATAAAACCTTTGTTCCAAATTTTGTAAAGAAAGACCTTTAAATTTAATAAGGTGCATGTATAAAATGTACCCATTCTCCCGCTTTATGGTGCAAACTATAAGACCTAAAACTTGAAAAAAAAATAGAAATATTAGGCCACACTTGCACTTCACAGGAAATCAAGGGAAAACTCTAATATTAATTTTGTGACTCAATTAAAAACATTAAACAAAATAAAATTCATATTTTCGTTATTAGGAATACAAGTATATTTTTTTATAATTTTAGATTAATTTGTTTATAAGATATTAATGAAAATTGTTTTCTGAATGATAATTGTGGAATCTCTGTTTTTTATTTTTTCTGAGTTCTTTGGGAATAACACCATATAAATGGTATTACACAAAATAAACAAGAAATTAAAAAATTAAAAGGATTTGCAATGACAAATATCGTAATTTAATATTTTATCGCGAAATGAAGTCCGACATCCAGGAGTTTCAGGAAAATATTAAATTCAGTTATATGTACTATATACAAACATAATTGTTCTAGAATTCAATCAGCTGACGGGAGCGCAACTGATGAAAGTTCTGGACTAGAAACACTATATTGTCTTGCACTCAATGGATTAAAAAATCTCGAAAAGTTAGTATCAAATCACAATTTGACATTAATGTTTGACAATAAAACTGATGTAACTAAGGGATTTACTGCAAATTTGATATATACAAGGTAGCACAAAAACATTTTAAAGATCATGTAAAATAATAAAAGCTTGTTTCAAATTGGAAGAATTTGAAAGAGCTATCGTTAGAATTTCATGTGACCTTCCTAGGTACGACTTCGCCAAAAATGAGACCAAAGAAAGCTTTGTTATTTCACATGATCTTTAAAAAAAAATTGTGTTAACCTGTATATATGAAATTTGCAGTAAATCCTTTAGTTACATCAGTTTTATTGTCAAATATTAATGTCAAATTGTTATTACGATATTTGTCATTGCGAATTTAATTTTTTAATTTCTTATTCATTTTGTGTAATACCATTGAAAACAGGCTCTGATTTACACCTTGAAACGTTTGGACTTTTGAAATATACAGCCTTTCAAGTTTAAGTGGTGTTATTCTCAAAGAATAATGAAAATATACAAAAATCAACAAATTCCGCACTTTATGACCAAAAATAAAAAAAAACTCCTGAGATTAATTTTGGGAGTAAATTATAAAATTAAATGAAAATTAAAAAAGGAATATTTTTTCAATCGCATCGTATAATATTAGAAATGCAATGCTTCGTTATGCGAAATGCGAGTATAAATTGGTGATTTTTTTAATAACTTCATTAATGTATATGTAAAAAAATATACAAAATTCGACCAATTACATCCTTTTTTTAGTAGGAATAATTTGGTCATACTAACGATTCCGAACAATCTTTGAGATTTGATACCATATAGATGAATCAAAGTATATACTATTCTAATATTCCACTTTCAGACAAGCAGGAAATGAGTGCATTTTCTTATACTTAGCCTAATATCTTTAAACTAAGCGTCTTAAAATAAATATTAACAAATTATACATTTTTATTTCGAACACAGAGCCTTTTTATTTTCTCTACTCCATTATTCGCTTAATTTTTATAAAAATATTTATTTTATTTTGTAATTTGTCTCTCAAAATTAAGATTATGATTTTAGCTTTATTTTGCCAATCAACTTTTTGTGAAGCCCCATATAATCTTTTGTCTCAATTTTAGACTTAGTAGTTTGGAATATAAAGGCAATAATGGGTCAAATTTTAAATAATAAATTATTAAGTCTAAAATAATAAAATATAATTGTATTTTTGTGATGATTCCTTTCATTTGGTAAGTTATCAGTGTACTTCAAAACACAAAAATTTTATTTAGCATTTAAGTTTATAAATTACTGTTAGAATTTGTTTTTTACTTTTGTTAATGGGTCGAATTTTGCATATTTTTTAAATATCTTTTTAATAAATTATTTTAACAACATAAAAAACATATACCTGTATTTATATCAGAGTTTTTTCCTTATTTTCAAGTCAAGTTAGACCTTATATTTGTAATGTTTTTCAAAATTTTACATAGTGTAGTTTCTCATATAAAAGGGGGAAAAGTGGATGTTTTATATTTGTGTTAATAAATTTTAAACAAATAAATTTAAAAAAATAAAAAAGTATATTTGTAATTCTCATAATGAGCCCTTTAATTTTATATATTAAATGATATGTTTAATTAATTAATTATTTTCAATTTATTTCTATAATTTGCCCCCCAAAATTAATATTAGGGTTTTCCACTTTTTTCCTATAAAGTTCAAGTGAAGCCCTATACCTCTAATTATTTTCAAAATTCGTCGCATGGTTTCGGAAATAGAGGGGGAAATGGATAATTTTATTATATTTTTGTTAATATCTTTTAAACAATTGATTTCAAAAATATTAAAAATATATATAAATGTATTACTCATAATGATATATCGCAAGATGCGTTTACAAAAAAGTTTATTTTTTTATTTATTGTTTAGTTCTATAGTTTACCTCCCAAAATTAATATTAGGAGTTTCTCCTTATTTTTTCAGTAAATCTTAAGTGGGGCCATATACGTCTAATTTTTTCAAAAGTTTGCTTTGATATATTACATGATGAGTTAGAAACGATTTTAATTCTATATTTTCCATTTAATTTTGTAATTTGCCCCGCAAAATTAATATTAGCGTTTTCTCCTTACTTTTCCTGTAAAGTTCCGGTGAGGCAATATATCTCTAATTATTAAAATTTTACGTCTTACAATTTCGTAGATAAGGGGGTGAGGGTATGGGTAAAATTCTTTATATTTTCAATAATATAATTTTTTTGAAATATGAAAAAAAAATGTGTTTGAATTCTTTATAATGAGCCCCTTGATTTAATATTGATATAAATTATCCGCTCCGTCCCTGGCGAGTAACGTAAAACATTTCATTCCAACACGACATCAGTCGCTGGGAGGATAAATAAAACAAGGACTGAAATCTTCTAATGAGGACAAAAACTTAATCTCGAAATAACTCGACAACTGAAAAGTTGACACTCAAGTTTGCTAGAATTCGTTCTGGATTTTAAAAGGAGCGGCCCAGCATCAGAGAGTTAGTTATGGTGTAGAGTTTATTTCATGTTGATTCGAATCAGCTGTTGTGAATATTTGATGTAAATAAAAGTTTCTAGAAAGTGATAGTGAATATTAGTTTTTAAATTTATTGAACCCACGAAGCTATTGCAATATATTACATGATGCGTTAGAAACAAATTTAATTTTATATTTTTCATTAGATTCTGCTACGTGTATGCCAGAATTTATATTAGGAGTTTCCCCTTATTGTTCTTGTATAATTCAGGTGAGCCCTATATATACAATTTTTTTCAAAACTTTACGTCTCAAAGTTTCAGAGATACGGGGGCACGGGTATTTTTTAAAATTTTTGTTAATATCTTTTAAACAATATTTGAAAAAATTAAACAATATATATTTGTATTCGTCATAACGAGGCTTTTGATTTAATTTATTACATGATGCGTTAGAAACAATTTTAATTATATATCTTCTATTTACTTTTTTTCAACATTTTATGTGTTATAGTTTCGAGATAAGGGGGAATGGGGAATTTTTTTGTATATTTTTGTTAATATCTTTTAAAGAAATTATTATTAAAATATGGAAAAAAAAACATATTAATATGAAAAAAAAAACATATTTGTGTTCTTCAGTATGAGCCCTTTCATTTGTTGTATTACATGATACGTTAGAAAAAAATTCTTTTAATTCTATAATTTGCCCTCCAAACTTAAAATTAGAGGTTACTCCTTATTTTTCCTGTAAACTTTAGACTATTTTAAAAAAATTTAGGCTCAATAGTGTCGTAGATGATGTGGGAATGCTTATTATTTTAATTTCCCCCCAGAAGAACCCCTAAAATCAAAATTTCTTCTTTAAGGATATGTAATCGAGATCGGGTCACCAAACTATACACGGATACCAAATTTTAGCCTTTTCCGTTGAGTAATTTTGGAGACAATTGCTGTAATGTGACGGAGAAATTAGGAATGATATTATATGGGTATCCTTATATTGTATATACGGAACCCAGAAAATATATAATATCATTAATTAATATTAATTGACTTGTCTTTTAAAAATTATAAATTCATCAATATTTAGGAGGTTTGTATCTTAAATATAAAGAAAGTAAACCTCTCTGTTTGAGCTAATAATAACAACGGTATAAAATGTCAGAGCTCAAATCAAATTCACTACAAGGATTAGGAATGAAAATATTGAATATTTCCTGAAATCATTCAAACATAATTATATCATGGTGTGTTGGTAACCACAAGAACCTGTTTAGAACATTATCAGTTTATGTTTTTTATAACTACTAAATAATAAAAACAATATTTTTTTTCTGATAGACTATCTATATAATTTATAAAGCATTAAAATGAATTTAAAAGAAAGATCCCGGATAGGTTGTTATGTAATTATTTCATTTTCTTTTAGATAGAAAATTTATCCAAATTTGATAAATTACTTCAGTAGTAATATTACATTATTAATTATATTTAATTACGAATATTCACGATTATATAATCCTAAACGCGCGATATGCAGAGACGTCTGAAATACTAACATTGAGGAATCACAAATATAAAATTTACCAAGAAAACAATCACCATTTAATGTGCTCCTGAATCGGCAACACCGCAGGACGCTCTGAAGTTGATAGAACCGATAATATATTTTATATAAGGACACTTGGTTGTGTGCTATATGGGAGAACGCCTCCTGCTTGGAATGTTGCAAATATTATATATATATATATATATATATATATATATATATAAATATATTTGTTTTCGCGGGCACTAAATGTTTTAGGTGGGTTCCGGGAATTCATCCGCGTAGTTGATAACTGATCCCTGCCGGGATCGATGGTAAAATGACGACGTTTCGGCAGAGTCACATCTGCCCTCTTCAGGTCGGTTCGCATAATTCTTGTAGCCTTCTGCTTTCGCTTCTAATTACTCGAATAGTAAGATTTTCTGAAGCGCGCGCGCTGTTATATAGTCGCGGCTCGGCGCCTATCAGTTGGCACCGTGAACGGCTGCGTGTGATTGGCCCTTGGCGCTCAGTGGGCACGGCTCCATCCTGCTGATTTGTTATTTCCGGTTGAGTTGTTATTGGACGGGTCCGGGCCGGTACGGTGTTTAATAGGATTTTCCAACAATTCGAAAAGTTCTGAATTTCATTGCGTGCATTTAGACTGTGAGGCCTCTTCGCTATTTCAACTGCCTCTCTTACGAGTCTTGATTTCGGGTGTTCTATATTTGCCAGTACTCTGGTGTTCTCAAAGTCTATTCGGTGTGACATCGTGGTAGCGTGTTCCGCAATGGATGTTGTTTTTTCCTGCTTTCTTACAGCGTTCTGGTGTTCATCACGTCTAGCTTAAATTCTTCTATTAGTTTGCCCCACATAGATTTTATGACAATCTGCACAAGGAATCTCGTACACTTCCTGTTGTTCTAAAGGGATCCTCGTCTTCGGAGTCCTCAACACCGTGCTTATTTTTCTGTCTGTATTGAAAATAGTATCGATATTGTCTCCGTAGAATTCTTGCAATACTGTCCGTGGTCCCCTTGACATACGGTAAATAAGCCTTGGTTATTGGTGACTCATGCTCCTCCTCTGTTTGTCTCGGTTTTGACTTTAGGGCTCTTTGTATATTTCGGTCTGTAAATCCGTTTTGTCTCAGAGCTGTTTTTAAACTGTCCATTTCCTGTTTGATGTTATCCTGGTCAGCTAGCCTTTGTGATCTGGTTACTAAAGTCTTAACGACGACTTGTAGTTGGGCTGGGTGGTGATGAGAATTAGCATGAAGGTATCTGTTGGTGTGAGTTGCTTTCCTATATACTGTATGGCCAAGGGTTCCATCTTGCTTCCTATTTATGAGAACATCAAGGAATGGCAGTTGATTGTTGGCTTCAACCTCCATGGTAAATTTTATTTTGTGATGGATGCCATTAAAGTGATCTAAAAAAGTATTCACAAACGTATCATCCACATAACGCAACCACAAACTGGGTTTAAGAGTTGTTGTTCTTAGTGCCAACTCCTCAAAGTTCTCCATAAAAAGGTTCGCTATGACTGGTGAGAGTGGCGATCCCATTGGAGCTCCTTCCACTTGTTTGTATCGTTGGTTGTCGTAAACAAAATAGGTGTTCATCAGACAGTGCCTTGTTAAGTCTACAAGGTGTTGAGGTGGTTTGTATTTTTCTATTATGATATCCGAGGCTTCGTCGATAGGGATGTTGGTGAAAAGGGACACTACGTCAAAACTTACAAGAAGACACTCTGGTTGTAAGACCGTTTTTTAAGAATTTCGATGAAATGTGTCGAATTTTTTACATATGAGTCTGCCCACTCTGCAAACGGTTGAAGTTGTTGGGCTAGGTATTTGGCTAGGTGTTGTGTTGGGGATCCCACAGAGCTTACTATTGGCCTCAAAGGTGCACCTTCTTTATGCACTTTTGGCAACCCATAGAATTTCGGACATCTCCATGACTTTTCACGCGGAATGAGTTGCAGTTGGAGATTTTTCTGGATCCTACTTGCTTGGATTTTGGCCTTGGTTGTTTTCTCTAGATAAGTTGTTGGGTCAGTAGTAAGTTGTTTATATGCTGGATCTTGTAGCAATATTTGAATTTTGTTTGAATAATCCGCTGTATCTAAAATTACAGTCGCATTTCCTTTATCAGCAGGTAGAATGACAATGTCCTTGTTGAGGCGCAGTTGTTTCAAGGCCTCATTTTCTTCTATAGATAGGTTCCTTTTGGGTGGTTTAGACTCTCTTAGAACATGTGTGTCACATCTTGTCTAATTATTTCAGCGGTGTTCGCATCTCGCGTCTAATTTTGAAACTGCTGTTTCCACGCCACATATTATGCTCTCTGTTGGTATGTGAAAGGGAGCAATAGCGTAATTGAATCCCTTAGCCAACACGCCAATCGAGGAAGTGTTCAATTGGACCGAAGATAAGTTATAAACGGTTTTATTCGTTTCCAATTGCCGTGAGGTTAGACTGTGACCGTTATTTTCCGAGACAAATTCGTTTTTGAGCTTCTGTTGGAGCTTCAATTTGTTAAATTTTGCCTGTTGTTGCATTGTTGTTAACTCTGCATTCGTTTCGGCCCTAAATTCGCTAATCTCATGGAATTTATCCCATATTATCGGGTGGAGTGTATTGCTTACCTGTAGGTGGATATCTAGGAGTTTAGTATTAAGAATATCCAAATATCTTCTGACATCACGTATGGTTTCCCTAAGTAGGGCACAACTAGCTTTCCATAAGATATTCTGTGTTTTTTCTGTTGTTCTTCCAGAACTTTACCGTCATGTTTTTCCTTCATCGCGGCATCGTTGTAAAAAATGTAGATCGCACAAAAGTTTGCTTCTTTTCGAGCGTAATTTCTCAAATGTTTTACACAAATGAAAAGTATTCTCCCCGTAGAGATTCACTATATTTGTTTTTAAGATTTCGCGGACACTAAATGTTTTAGGTGGTTTCCGGGAATTCATCCGCGTAGTTGATAACTGATCCCTGCCGGGATCGATGGTAAAATGACGACGTTTCGGCAGAGTCACATCTGCCCTCTTCAGGTCGGTTCGCATAATTCTTGTAGCCTTCTGCTTTCGCTTCTAATTACTCGAATACTAAGATTTTCTGAAGCGCGCGCACTGTTATATAGTCGCGGCTCGGCGCCTATCGGTTGGCACCGTGAACGGCTGCGTTTGATTGGCACTTGGCGCTCAGTGGGCACGGCTCCATCCTGCTGATTTGTTATTTCCGGTTGAGTTGTTATTGGACGGGTCCGGGCCGGTACGGTGTTTAATAGGATTTTCCAACAATTCGAAAAGTTATGAATTTCATTGCGTGCGTTTAGACTGTGAGGCCTCTTCGCTATTTCAATTGCCTCTCTTACGAGTCTTGATTTCGGGTGTTCTATATTTGCCAGTACTCTGGTGTTCTCAAAGTCTATTCGGTGTGACATCGTGGTAGCGTGTTCCGCAATGGATGTTGTTTTTTCCTGCTTTCTTACAGCGTTCTGGTGTTCATCACGTCTAGCTTGAATTCTTCTATTAGTTTGCCCCACATAGGTTTTATGACAGTCTGCACATGGAATCTTGTAGAATCCCTGTTGTTCTAAAGGGATCCTCGTCTTCGGAGTCCTCAACACCGTGCTTATTTTTCTGTCTGTATTGAAAATAGTATCGATATTGTGTCTCCGTAGAATTCTTGCAATACTGTCCTTGGTCCCCTTGACATACGGTAAATTAGCCTTGGTTATTGGTGTCTCATGCTCCCCGTCTGTTTGTCTCGGTTTTGACTTTAGGGCTCTTTGTATATTTCGGTCTGTAAATCCGTTTTGTCTCAGAGCTGTTTTTAAACTATCCATTTCTTGTTTGATGTTATGCCTGGTCAGCTAGTCATTGTGATCTGGTTACTAAAGTCTTGACGACGATTTGTAGTTGGACTGGGTGGTGATGAGAATTAGCATGAAGGTATCTGTTGGTGTGAGTTGCTTTCCTATATACTGTATGACCAAATGGGTTCCATCTTCCTTCCTATTTATGAGATCACGTCAAGGAATGGCAGTTGATTGTTGGCTTCAACCTCCATGATAAATTTTATTTTGTGATGGATGCCATTAAGGTGGCCTAATAAAGTATTGAGGTGTTCCCTCCCATGAGGCCAAATCACAAATGTATCATCCACATATCGCCACCATAAACTGGGTTTAAGAGTTGTTGTTCTTAGTGCCAAGTCCTCAAAGTTCTCCATAAAAAGGTTCGCTATAACTGGTAATAGTGGCGATCCCATTGGAGCGCCTTCCACTTGTTTGTATCGTTGGTTCTCGTAAACAAAATAGGTGTTCATCAGACAGTGCCTTGTTAACCTTTAACTATGGACGCGCGGTCTCACAGACCGCTTGGGATTTCAAAAATCGCGTTTACCCCACTTCCCCGCGTTCCCCGTACCTGCCGCGCTTAGTAGCTTCGGTTTTAGTGTCAAAACGTCTGCGAAGGCGAGAGGTTGTGTCACCGGCTGTAAATTGGGTGAGTTATTTTGTTTTTAATTTCGATCGCGGTATGTGAGACCGCATGTCCATGGTTCCCTTACAAAAAATAATAAATGCGATTTTGTTTGTTTTAGGTAGTTTATAATCAAAATGTCACAAAACATTAAGCCAAGTACTTCTGCTTGTAAACGATCTTCAAGGTCACCGTCGCTATCACAAAAGCATGCAAAAATATTACGTGTCAACGATCCTTCTTTTGAAAACGAAGTCAGTACCTTACTTTTAGCGTCAGATCAGTCAGATAATGAAGACAACATTAGTGATTGTTTAGTGTATGAAACAGACATCATAGAACAACATAATAGTGACCAAGAAAGTGCCGGAACAGATAGCAGACAAGACTTTAGGAATGATAGTTCGGATGATGATAGCTCAGACAGTAACGTGCCACTTTCAAATATTCAAAGAAGACTTGAAACTTCAAACTCACTACCTAATTATTACTACGGCAAAAATCGTTACAAATGGTCTATTAATCCACCATCTAAGAGGGTAAAAACTCCTCAACATAACATTGTTACCTGTCGATCTACTTCTCGTTTGACCAAGGACGAAAACAAGGATCCTATCAGTATTTGGGACAAACTTTTTGATATAGATATGCGGCAGACTATTTTGATATGGACCAATATGAAAATTTCTGAATTCAAAGCAAAGTTCAAGCGTCAAGATAGATCTGAATTAAAACCTTTAGATATGGTAGAGTTGAATGCTTTTCTTGGATTATTGTATTATTCTGCTGTTTTGAAATCCAATCATGAAAGCTCGAGCTACATTTTCGCTACAGATGGTACAGGCTGTGAAATATTTAGGTGCACTATGTCTGAGACTAGATTTTGATTATACTACGATGCCTACGTTTTGATAACCCAGTTGATCGTCTAGAGCGACAAAAGACTGATAAGCTAGCAGCGATCTCTTCGATTTTTGAGAAGTTTGTCACAAACTCTCAAAAATTATATACAGTTGGCGAATGTGTCACTGTAGACGAAATGTTGGTGAAATTTCGAGGGAGGAGTCATATGATCTCTTATATGCCAAAGAAGCCGGGAAAATATGGACTGGTTGTTCGTGCTTTATGTGACGCTAAAACTTTTTATTTCTACAATGGCTATATATATTCTGGCAAAGGGTCTGATGGGATAGGATTGCCAGCCGAAGAGAAGAAATTTCTGGTTCCAACTCAGTGTGTTTTGCGTTTGACGAAACCGATTCAAGGATCAAACCGAACGTGACAGCAGACAATTGGTTCTCATCAATTGAACTTGTTGATGAACTAGCTAAGAGAAAACTGACATATGTTGGAACCGTGAAAAAAAATAAAAGGGAATTACCAAAAGAATTCCAGCCACACAAGTCTCGTGAAGTTGGTTCTGCTTTGTTTGGGTTTACGAAAGACAAAACTCTGTGTTCGTATGTCCAAAAATTGAACAAAGCTGTGGTTTTGGTATCATCAATGCATCACAGTAACACCATCGACGATCGCATCAATAAACCTGAAATTATTCAGTATTATAACTCTACCAAAGGAGGAGTGGATGAGACAGACAAGATATGCTCTATTTATTCAAGCAGTCGACGAACTAGAAGGTGGCCTATGGTTGTGTTTTTTAGAGTTCTGGACTTGTGTGGTGTAAATGCTCATATTCTACACAATCAGCACTTGTCTAATAGAAAGAGGAGATTTTCTCAAGAAGTTAGCAAGATCCTTGGTCGTGCCTCATATGCAAAGACGCGTCATCAACTCAAATTTGCCCAAGGAATTGAATTTGACACTAAAGCGAGTTTTAGGAGCAGACTTATCTTCAGAAGAGCCTCCTTCTTTGGAAATCGAATCCTTAAAGCGAAAGACCTGTAGAATCTGTCCACCTAAACTAAAGAGGAAGACTAACTACACTTGTGTTAGTTGTAAACAAGCGATATGCCTTCAGTGTTCCAAGCCTTTGTGCAATGAATGTCAATAATTTTACTGATTTTTGACCCATGTCCAGTATAGTTTATAGTTACAGATAATTACCCTTGATGAAAAAGTTATTATTTTTCAAGTTATAGTTTTTTTTATCCTAAATTTAGGCTAAAAAGTGCCTTAAAATATTATTTATATAAATATATAAGAAAAAAAGTTTATATAAGCAAACTATTGTTATATTCTTTGATTTTGATGTCTCTAATGTACTAAAACAATTGTTTACTCCTTATAGCGGTCTGTGAGACATGGACATGTTACAATATTGTGACGTCCACAGTTAAAGGTTAAGTCTACAAGGTGTTGAGGAGGTTTGTATTTTTCTATTATGATGCCCAAGGCTGTCGATGGGATGTCGGTAAAAGGGGAGACCACCTATTTTGTTTACGAGAACCAAACAAAATGCTACAAGATCCAGCAATAAACAAATTACTACTGACCCAACAACTTATCTAGAGAAAACAATCAAGGCCAAAATCCAAGCAAGTAGGATCGACAAAAATCTCCAACTGCAACTCATTCCGCGTGAAAAGTCATCGAGATGTCCGAAATTCTATGGGTTGCCAAAAGTACATAAAGAAGGTGCACCTTTGAGGCCTTCAACCGTTTGCAGAGGGGGCAGACTCATATGTAAAAAATTTGACACATTTCATCGAAATTCTTAGAAAAACGGTCTTACAACCAGAGTGTCTTCTTGTAAGTTTTGACGTGGTCTCCCCTTTCACCGACATCCCTATCGACGAAGCCTTGGGTATCATAATAGAAAATACAAACCTCCTCAACACCTTGTAGACTTAACAAGGCACTGTATGATGAACACCTATTTTGTTTACGAGAACCAATGATACAAACAAGTGGAAGGCGCTCCAATGGGATCGCCACTTTCACCAGTTATAGCGAACCTTTTTATGGAGAACTTTGAGGAGTTGGCACTAAGAACAACAACTCTTAAACCCAGTTTATGGTGGCGATATGTGGATGATACATTTGTGATTTGGCATCATGGGAGGGAACACCTCAATACTTTTTTAGATCACCTTAATGGCATCCATCACAAAATAAAATTTACCATGGAGGTTGAAGCCAACAATCAACGGGACACAATATCGATACTATTTTCAATACAGACAGAAAAATAAGCACGGTGTTGAGGACTCCGAAGACGAGGATCCCTTTAGAACAACAGGGAGTGTACGAGATTCCATGTGCAGACTGTCATAAAACCTATGTGGGGCAAACTAATAGAAGAATTCAAGCTAGACGTGATGAACACCAGAACGCTGTAAGAAAGCAGGAAAAAACAACATCCAATGAGGAACACGCTACCACGATGTCACACCGAATAGACTTTGAGAACACCAGAGTACTGGCAAATATAGAACACCCGAAATCAACACTCGTGAGGCAATTGAAATAGCGAAGAGGCCTCACAGTCTAAACGCACGCAATGAAATTCAGAACTTTTCGAATTGTTGGAAAATCCTATTAAACACCGTACCGGTCCGGACCCGTCCATAACAACTCGACCGGAAATAACGAATCAGCAGGATGGAGCCGTGCCCACTGAGCGCCAAGGGCCAATCACACGCAGCAGTTCACGGTGCCAACCGATAGGCGCCGAGCCGCGACTATACAACAGCGCGCGCGCTTCAGAAAATCTTAGTATTCGAGTAATTAGAAGCGAAAGCAGAAGGCTACGAGAATTATGCGAACCGACCTGAAGAGGGCAGATGTGACTCTGCCGAAACGTCGTCATTTTACCATCGATCCCGGCAGGGATCAGTTATCAACTAGGCGGATGAATTCCCTCCCGGAAACCACCTAAAACATACATATATATATATATATATATATATATATATAAATTTAGCTGTAGTATAAAGTGAGGACCTACTGTAGAGCACATGATGTGAGTACCGGCAGAAGGAATAAAAATTAAAGGAATTTTTTTATCCAGCAAATATTAATTCTAAAATAGCAACAATTTTGTCACTAATATACACACAAAAAATGTAAGATAAGATTTTTTTGTTCCCTAAATATATTAAAACGAAGTGAGGACCTTATAACCAACTATTCAACTTAGGCCCAACAATAATTTTAATGTACTACTAACATTCTGAGGACAGTATATAACTTGGACCTACCAAAGCGAGAGCTACGCATAGTTGCAACATTTAAGTAGTTATGCATATCCTGGCGATAACGTCCTATAAATCTACGCATGAAGTGAGGTCCATAGATTTTTATTCCGGCAAATTCACAGTTCTTTTGACTAGTCGTTATATGTTTACGTTTTTTTTATTTTGTGGCGATTCAGGGTCAGACGTTCTGACTCAGAACGGTACGTTTGAAATAAATTCATTTAAACATAAGATATTTTGCTCAATTAATATCTCATTAAAGTAATAATTCCTTGGATATCCTTCATACAATATACAGTTTGAGCCATAAATATAGCTAGATAAGACATATATTGTTTTTTTCCTATTAACGAGTCACCCTATATGAACCATTCGTACTGCAAATTTAATAAGACAATAAACAGATATATGATCCGTCTCTTGATACTCAATAGGATGTTAAACTCATTGTAAAAACTATACACATTGAAAAAAGGTAGTTTTTTATACTACCTTGTAATTTAAATTCTCTCCGTCAACTTATGTTATAACATTGCTACGTTAACAAATGTCAGTGTTATTATATTGTTAAAATTGTATGACTAGTTTTCGAGATATAGTGTGTTAAACATCGGAAATGTTTCCATTTTCTTATCAGATTTCTCATAAGAGACGTGTATTATTTCCGTACATTGCTGGAAAGATAATTTTCGCATTATTTGACAAAAATATTAAATAAAACAATTACCATTAATTATCTTTGATTACAGTGTGTTTCCAATATATGTAACATGTTTATTACAACGATGAATACATAAGATGTAATCGCAGAATTAATAAGAAATGAGTTCTTGGACATGTTCATATATTATACAGTGTAAGTCGTAAATATGGCTATAGTGGGGATATACCATTTTTTACCATTAATGAGTAACCCTGTATAAACTACAATACTTTAATTTGTACAATTTTTGCAAACCTGTAGAATTTAGTGTGACGAGTCGTTGATTTCTATAATTTAATATAAAAATTCCAGGACGCATGATTTATACAGGGTTACCTATTAATGGAATAAATAATAGATGCCCCCTTTAGCAATATTTACAACTTACACTGTATAATGTATGAATACGTCCAAAAATTAATTTCTTTAATACTATATTAACTGAGCAATTAGATCTTCTTATGTATTCAACATTATAATGAGAAAATGAGTTTTCTAAAAAACATGTACGTATATGTGAAACACCCTGTAATAAAAAATTATTAATAGTATTTTTTTGTGCAATATTTATGTCAAACAATGTGCAAACCACGTCTTCTGCAATAAACGGAAATAAAACACATCTATTATGAGAAATCCGATACGATAAAGGTGACATTTCTGAAGTTTCTCTATATCTGGAAAACTAGTCATACAATTTTAATAATATTCTGCTCAGTAAAACACCGAACATTTGTTAACGTAAAAATGTAAAAACATTCAAAGTTGACGGTGTTTAAAACTACGGGGTAGTATAAAAAATACATTTTCGCAGTATGTATAGTTTTTGCATTCATCTAAACATTCCGTTGAGTATAAAGAGACGGATAATATATCTATTTAATGTCTTATTAAAATTTCAGCACGAATGGTTTGGACAGGGTGAGTCAGTAGGAAAAAATAATATATGCCTTGTCTAGCTATATTTATGGCTCACACTGTATATTATATAAAGCACTTCCAAGAAATTATTAATTTAACGAGATATTAATTGTGCAATAACATCTTCTGATGTTTTCAACGTTGTAATAAAAAAAATATTTTTTCAAAAATCACATGTTACGTATTTTTTAAATACTCTGTAATCCACCAAAACTTATGGCAATTGTTTTGTGAAATATTTATCCCCAGTAATGCACAAATCACAATTTCTCCAATAACCGGAAATAAATCTCTATCACTGGAAATCTGATATCAAAAAAGCGGCATTTTAGATGTCTCGAAAACTAGTCATAGAATCTGTTTGAGCCCACGAACTCTTTTTGTCAGAAGGTGAACTTCTACAACATACCAAAATTGCAAACAATTTGACGGAAGCCCATTTTTCCATAAGAAAGGTGCCTGGTTCTTTAAAGAAGCAACTTCCAGCCCATATAATAGTGCTTTCTATAGTTGAACAGATTTGAAGAAAAAGGAGAAACAATATCAAGAAGAAATCGAGCAAATGTTAGTGAAATCTTTTGATGAAAAACGTAAAATAGAATTAGAAAATCTTTTAACTAATATTGATGAACAATTAATGCAAATAGTAGCATCAGTTAATGAAACAGTTAATGAAAGAATGCAAATAGTTGAGTCAGACATAAAAGAGATAAATGATGACATTAAGACCATAAAAAATACCATGGATACTCTTGAAACCAAAGTAGATGACCTCGATTCTATCCAAAGCCAAGTAAAATTTGAAATCAGTTCAATTCAAGACCCATTTCAAGACCAAGTCAGTTCCATTAAAAAACAGTACAAAGTGAAGTACAAGATAAAATCAGTGTCATCCAAAACAAGGTAGAAACAGAAATTAAAAAAATGCAACAGGACTTACAGCAAGAAAAATCCCAGAACACCATTAGTACCAAAGGTTCCGTTAGCAAACCACCCACATTTGATGGCAGTTCATCTTGGCCCATGTATAAACGGCAATTTGAAACCGTGGCTACAGCTAATGGATGGTATAACCAAAAAAAATCTACCTCTCTTGTAATTTCCTTAAAAGGTCCGGTCTTAGAACTCCTCCAAAGCATTCCAGTCGATGAACAAGGCAATTTCGACAAGATCATCGCCATCCTGGACAAAAGATACGACATCAATCCCTGAGCCAAGTATACCAGGTGCAACTAAGTGAAAAAACGCAAAAATCCGGAGAGAGTCATCAAGAATTCGAAGCAGAGATCAGACGGTTAGTTCACTTGTATTACCCAGACAGCATATGGGGGCGAATGCTGACCCTCCACCAGCCCCCAGGACAGAATCCATGAATCCATCCGGGGATTTTACCGATACAGCACCGGCGCCGCTGTGTCCATTGCCAAGTCCGGGGTTTTGAGGGCATCAGAAATCCTGAATTTGCCCAACAATGACATTAGAATTGCCAATGGTCAAGATATAGCTTGTTTCGAGCCAGTAGAGACCATCATCAATGGCAAAGAAGTGTACCAGACATCGGGGAAGAAGACAGGTCCCAGTAAAGAGTTCCTATAAGAGTTCGTTGACAATTTGATGCACCTTACACCACAGGAACAGCAGAAAGCCAAGCAATTTATCGCAAAGTATTGGCAAATTTTCAAGGTAAGATAGAACCACCGGTCGCACCAAGATCATTCAGCACCGAATAGACACCGGAAAGGCTCAACCCATCAGAATACCACCTAGACGACTACCATTAGGGCAACAACAAACAGTCGAGGAAAACATCGAGTTATTGAGCCATCCATAACCCCATGGTCTGCTCCCGTCGTGCTAGTTAAAAAGAAGGATGGAACCACCCGATTTTGCGTGGATTACAGCAAGCTGAATGATGTCACGAAGAAAGATAGCTATCCACTCTGACCACACTAGCATGCTCCCGTTGGTTCTCCACACTAGAACTAAAGAGTGATATTGGCAACTTGGTCTACACGAAAACGGCAGAGAGAAGACAGTGTTCTCCACTAGTTAAGGGCTGTTTCAGTTCACGGTCATGCCCTTTGGGTTATGTAATGCTCCCGTAACATTCGAGAGGCTAATGGAGTATGTCCTGAGCGGGTTACCATGGAGAACGTGCTTATTATACCTCCATGACATTCTGGTCATGGGTAAAACCAGAACTTCAGAATTAATAACGCCAACCTGAGACTCAACCCGAAGAAAGTGTTCCATGTTCCAAAAAAAGTAGAGTTTTTGGGCCACGTTCTTTCCGAGTCAGGAATCCGCACCAACGAGGACAAGATAGAAGCCATCCGTGATTGGCCAGTCCCAAGAAACAAGCATGAACTCAGAAGCTTCTTGGGCCTATGTTCCTACTACAGGCGATTTGTTGAGGGATTTGCCACCATTGCCGCGCCTCTTCATCGGCAGACCACTGAGAAAGAGACCTTCCGTTGGAATCATGATTGCGAAATATCATTCAGAGACTGAAGGCAGCACTATGTTCCAGCCCAAACCTAGTCTTTCCTACACACTCCGGCAAGTTCATTTTAGACACCGACCCTAGCAACACAGGTTTGAGGGCCGTCCTATCCCAGGTGCAAGATGGTGAATAGAAGGGATCCAGTACTACAGCCGTGAATTCTCAAAACCGGAAAGATATTATTGCGTCACCACAAAAAACTTCTTGCAATAATAAGGGCTGTACACCATTTCCACAAATACCTCTATGGTCGTCATTTCTTAATCCGAACAGATCATGCCGCCCTCAAATGGCTACTGGACATGAAGACACCGGAAGCACAACTGGCCAGGTGGATGGAGAAATTACAACAATAAGATTTCAAGGTGGAACATCCTGCCGGCCGTTTGCACAATAATGCCGATACCCTATCAAGAAGACCCTGTAGAGTAGAATGCGGACATTGTCTGAAGACCGAACAGCGAGAAGGTATCTCCATCGGACAGATCTTAGTGCAGGCCAATGAAGACTGGACAACGGAACCGTGCATTTTGTCGCTCAAAAAGAGAGGGGCACCCAGACCACGATGGGACGAAGTAGCTAGATACTCGTGCGTCCTGAAATCGTTATGGGCCCAATCGGACTCTCTAAGAGTAAAGAATGGTAAGCTCAAGCGAATCTGGGAAAGCACTGACGGTCGAGAAACCAAGTCCCAGCTGATAGATCCAAAAAAAAGGTACCAGCCATCCTAACCGAAGTACATGATGGGATTATCGGGGGTCATCTGGGTATGAATAAAATCCTAGACAAAGTTCGCCAGCGGTACTACTGGGTAAATTACTTCGAAGACGTCAGAGCTTGGTGCCGGAAATCTTTCACCTGTGCAGCCATCAAGGGCCCGAAGACCCGGACCAAGGACAGAATGTAGCAGTACAATGTGGACGTCCCCTTTGAGAGAATTGCCATCGATATCGCCGGTCCATTTCCCGAGAGTGAGAGGGGGAACAAATACATTTTGGCTGCAATGGATTAGTTCAGTAAATGGCCTGAGGCATAGACGATTCTCAATCAAGAGGCAGTCACGGTAGCGACGGTGCTGGTAGAACAGCTATTCAGCAGGTTTTGCGTCCCGTTGGAACTACATTCAGACCAGGGGCGTAACTTCGAATCAAATGTATTCCAGAAGGTCTGTACGATGTTGGGGATCAGGAAAACGGGAACAACACCATTGCACCCACAGTCAGACGGAATGGTGGAAAGATTCAACAGGACCTTGGAACAAGACCTGATTGGGATGAGCATATTCATCTAATCCAGGTCTGACTCCAGCCAGGGTCCTATTCGGAAAAGAGCTGCGATTACCCTGTGATTTGGCTTTTCGCTCTCCCGAAGAACCTTCCCAAGCCATCAACGATTATGCCGACCGGCTCCGAATAACATGCTGGCAATACACGAATAGGCCCGAACGCAGATGTTGGCCACCAGTGACCAGATGAAGACATGATATGACCTCAAACCCAATTCAGTCGGGTTGCAAGAGAGGGACAAAGTCTTGCTATACAACCCCCAACGGAGCAAGGGTAAATCTCCAAAGCTTACGCCCGCTTAGGATGGTCCATACGAGGTGGTCAAGAGGATTAATGATACCTCAGGGCTAAGTTGAAGGTGGTCCATTTAGATCGACTCGCTTCTTACCATGGAAAGGATGTTTCTGACCGGGACAATCAGAATTAAAAGGAGGGCAGAGTTATAAATTATCTATTCTGTCCTTGGCGAGAAACTTAAAGCATTTCATTTCAATACATCAATCGCTGGGAGGACAAAAAAATTAATCTCGAAATAACTCGAAAACTCTAAAATTGGCACTCGGTTTTGCTGGAAGAATTTGATGCGAATTTTAAAATGAGCATCGGGGAGTTAGTTATTTATTGCGAAGAACTTATTTCATGTTATTATTGTGATATTCGAATCAGCTCTTGTGAATATTTGATGTAAATAAAAGTTTCTAGAAAATGATACTTAATGAATATTAGTTTTTAATTAATTGAACCCTCGGAGTTTATAACAATATCTAGCCTCAAATATATTATTCCTGAAGATTGTCAAAGAATAAACGGAAATTAGAATTTTCAGTTTAGCCGTAAACATCGACCAAAGAAATTTACTACTTACTTAAACGTCAATGGAAATAACATGTATATTAATAAATAGAATATATATATATATATATATATATATATATATATATATATATATTGTACAGTATTCAAGTAACTAGAAGGCAGAAGGCTACGAGAATTATGCGAACCGACCTGTAGAGGGCAGATGTGACTCTGCCGAAACGTCGTCATTTTACCATCGATCCCGGCAAGGATCAGTTATCAACTACGCGGATGAATTCCCGGAAACCACATTTAGTGGCCGTGAAAACTTAAAAACAAATATATATATATATATATATATATATATATATATATATATATATATATATATATATATCACTTTGATTCAATTCACTTTTTAAAAAAAATTATTTATTTAGAAACATACAATTTTAAAAGTGAACAATTAAAATAGTTAAAGTACTTGAATAACTTAATGCTATAAATGATATTATTTGAATGACAGTATTTGAATGACAACACGAGAACGTTTCCAGTTGCTTTTATAACATTAACAAAAGTGCTGATGCAAGTCAGCGTTTTTACTGGGTAAACGGACTCGTGTAGGTTTCCGGGAAGTTGTTTGCATATAATTCAAGATGAAATTTGATATCCCTGAGAAGTCACGTACGCTTTAAATTCCGTTGACTTCTCGACTCTGTGAACTAAGTGCTGATATATTTTGCATATAACAACTCCCCTTACATATCAAAAGTTGATGCTATAACATCAACTTTTAGGAACAGAAACACAAAATAATATAAAATGATGTTTGAATGGTATGAAGAATAATAAGTAATAAGTGTATAAAATATGAATAAAATAATAGGTAAAAATCAAATTGATATTTGTAAAATATAATCAAAATATGAGCAATAAAATAATACGAGTAATAATTAAATGTTTAACCTAACATATCAAAATAAAATATAAAGTAAAAGCAAATGTGAATAAAAATAATGTGTAGAAAAATAAAAAGGTTAATAATATAAATCAATATTAAAAATGGTGTTTTTAGAGAACATCAAGGGTATACCTAAACTTGCGTCTCTAAGCTTTGTTCTGTTTTCAAAACAGGCCTAAGCTTGGGGAAGAATTTGAGTCTTGGCTGAGGCACTGAAGTCTGGTCAGGATTGCAGTCCTTTGGAGGTTATACCATCCTCTTTTTGACAGCTTGGAAGGTGATGAGTGCTGCTATGATCATGAGAGCAGCTATGGTTGTATAGGTAAACCAAGAGATATTTTTGGTTACAAACGGCTGGTTTATGAGACCATCGAGGTCTCTGGAATATTGTTCCAATTTGTGATTTGCTACGTCTAATTCTTCTACGTTAAGCGTGTTCAGCTTCAGGGGCTGAAGTTCAGGAATTTTAATTTTTTCTGGCACTGCGTCGCAACAGTTGAACGGCACTGTTACTGGTTGGAAGGTTTCTAGAACATCGGTTTGTTTACCAGATTCAGCTTGAACTTTTGTAATTCCTATAAACGCACTACACTCTGATTGAAGAGTCAATATGGAGTTGAGGGAGATTGTAAGAGTTTTTGGGTTTGTTTGAGCGCAATTCACTGTAACACTTATGGGTTCAGAAGTAATTATGAGCCATGTATTGGGTTCTAGTTTTTGAACGTTGTATCCTTGAGTGAATATTAGTGAGCTTTTACAGTTGTCGGGTACCTTCTGGACATTCTTTAGAAGTTGAGCTTCACATAACGCGTTTGTGTCAATAGGATATGCGTAAAGTTCAGAACACAGTTTCTTACGAGTGGATAACGGTTTACACGCACTTAAGTCTTTGATCGGAATAAACATTAAAGAATCATCATTCTTTGCAAGATATTTTTGAGTGAAGGATAGCATATGATGTAAACCTGTTCTTTCATCGTATATAGGGATAGGATATAAATGAAAGACTGTGTAAGGATGTTGTTCGACTAAAGGGATTCTTAACACAAATATAAGATCGGTATATGTTTGAAATGCCTCTAGTTCAATGATTTCCAGATATTGTGCGATGCTCGAGTACTTTACAGCCAATGGAAGGTTACTTTTGACTAAATTTTGCGATACTTCCTGTAATGAGGTAATAAGATGTTCTGGTGTTAAAATTGAAGAGTGAATTATTTTCAGACGCGCGAATGTGATAGAATTTAAAACATCATTTAAATTATCTTCTAAGTAGAGATAATTCTCCATAAGTTTTTCACACATTTCAAGTAGTGCGAGTTTTGATTCGACGTAGGCGACCTTATCATTAATTTTTCCGATAGTGTTTTCCAGCTTTATCATGTTATCGTTAAAAAGTTTCTCGTCAATTCTAAGATTTTGGATAGTTTCGTTGAAGTTTTTAATTACGGATGTGGTGACACTTATTTGGTTTTTTTGTAAGTTCTCAATTTGAAGTTGGCCTTGATTTAAGCGGTTTATGCTTTCGGAAAGTATTTTCCGTCGGCGGCGTCTAAATTGCCGGTGATTGCCTTAAAAAGGGTACCTGCCCCATCAAGTATACCTCGTTTGTGCCTTTTAGTGTCCATGTGAATGTCAGTAAATTTCTGTTTGATTGAGTTAGAAATTTGATTGAGAAGGTTAATGTGGGTTTGTACGTCTGCGCGAAAGTAGTTCATAGCGAAAGAATTGAAGTTTGTAATATTCTGTTATTTGTTGTAAATACTTGTTCTAGTGTAGAAATGTTTCTGTGTACTAAAAGTGTCCATTTATCATTGGATACAGTTATTTCTGCTTCGTTATGGAAGTAGATACCTAAAGTATTATTTATTGGTTGTATTTGAAATTGGGGTATTGCTGACCCGAACAGCAGGCAAAACTTGAAACAGAAATTAACTTTCTGAGAACGGTTTCATTCGGTCGAAATTTACTTTTGATTTTTGGTTAGTTTTAGGGTTTAGTACCGTTGCGGAGTTTCTGTGAATCTCCAGGATTTCGAAAGGACCATTGAATTTATTTTGGAGTTTGTCCTTGATCTGGGATTCTTTAATATAGACTTTATCGCCTATTTGATAGTTAGGGAGATTTTCAGAAACGTGTTCATCAAATCTGACTTTCGCTTTATGTTTTTGGATTTCCGTTCTTTCGCGAGCAATTTTATAATAGTGAGAGATACGATTATTGAGATCTCTGATGTACTTAGTTATCAGGGCTTGTTGGTTGTAGAGAGTTTCTGGAGTCCTACTCGAAGTATGTCCATAAACAAGTTCGTAAGGGGTGAATCCATGAGTTTTGTTTACAGAATTGTTATATGCAATGATTGCATAAGGGAGGATGTTAAAAGGGTGTTCGTCAGGATTTTCTAGTTTATGGATTCTAATCATCTCTAATAAGGTCGAGTGGAATCGTTCTAATGAACCATTTGACTGGGGATGTCCCACACTAGAATAAGATATTTTGATGTCAAATAGTTTGCATAAATCTCTCATTAGTGTGTTGTCGAATTCCCTGCCATAATCACAATGTATCCGTAATGGAGTACCGAAGTGTTGGAAATAGAGTAGTAAGGTACTAACAACAGTTTTTGCGGATTTGTCGGTTATGGGGTAGGCCTGAGAGAATTTTGTTAGTTCGTCCCGGATAGTTAATGCGTAGTTTTTTGCCGGGACTTCTAGAATATCGATGTTGACGCGTTCAAAGGGTGTCCGTGGGGTTTCAGTAATGACAAGTGGGCTGTCGAGATTTTTCCGGTAAACTTTTGCTCTCTGGCAAGATTGACAGTTTTTGATAAAATTGTCAACGTCCTTAGTCAGTCCTTGCCAATTGTATTTTTCTTTTATTCTGCGGATAGTTTCATTGATACCTCGGTGTATATTATTTTTGCCGTTATGGAATTGGTCGAGGATGATGGGTATTTGGTCTTTCTCAACCGTTTGGACGATATTTTGGCAAACTTTCCATTTGATATCGATTTCGGAAAAGATAAACGAGAGCATTTCCAAAATGGGCAGTTCAATGTTATTCTCAACACAGAATACTTCATTTTCAGTGAACACATCTCTACTATTATACAAAGATGCAAAAAGAATCTCGTTGACTACTTCTGGGTCAGAAGGGAGAGGGACGATGTAATAGCGTCTTTTTCTGACACTTTTGCTTGCAAAGACATTTACTCTAGGGGTACGGAAATCAGCATTTTCCTCAAAAATGTCTTCGATGATGTCATGGTGAAAATTTTTCATGAGAGAGCCTTGGGGAAATACTAGGATGTTTTTGTTTCCTCGGTCTAGGAGTTGGCAATTAGAAAATTGAATTTTGTCGTAATCTATGAGAGAGATGGTTTGATATCGCTCGACAAAAGTTTTAAATTCTTCGGAGATTTGATGGAGATTAATGGGACTTCTCGTCTGGGGTTCTTGTGAGTCATCGTCAGTTTCGTTTGTTGGGAGTACTGTAAATGGTGTTAGATGATTGTTTGCTTGAAATGATATGTATTCATTAAAGTTGTTAACTTTAATGCGAGAGAGCGCGTCGGCGTTTTTATTTACTTTGCCGGGTTTGTAAATTATTTGATAGTCGTACTCCTCGAGCTTAAGGCGCCATCTTGCAAGTCTACTTCCAGGATCCTTTATAGAAAACAGCCAAGTTAACGGGCGGTGATCGGTCAGAAGTAAAAACTTACGGCCAAAAATTATCGGACGAAAGTGTTTAACCGCCCACACTATTGCAAGGAGTTCTCGTTCTATGGTTGAATACTTAGTTTCAGCATTGCAGAGAGTTCTGGAGGCATAGGCTACGGGTAAATCTTTACCTACGGGGCCTTGAGAGAGCACTGCGCCGATAGCAAATGAATTGGCGTCGGTTGTAAGAATAAATGGCTCTTCAAAATTAGGGTATATGAGTATGGGAGTAGAAGTAAGGGCTCTTTTTAATTGGTCAAAAGATTTGACACATTCTGAATCAAATTGGAAAGGTGTGTCTTTTTGAAGTAATCTTGTCAAAGGTTTTGAAATCTTGGCGAAATTGGGGATGAATCGCCTGTAATAACCAGCTAACCCTAAGAAGGACTTGATATCTTTTGGGTTTTTTGGTTGGGGAAATTTAAGATACAATCTACCTTTGAGGGGTTAGGCTTCACGCCTTCGGGAGTTATAAGGTGGCCAAGATACGCGACCTCTTTGCGAAGAAACTCGCATTTGTCGGGTTGGATTTTTAGATTGGCTTTTCGCAATCGTTTGAAAACTTCAGAAAGTCGGGCTATGTGCTCATGTATAGTCGGAGAATAAACGATAATGTCGTCCATATAGACTAAACATCTCTCGTTTTGAACACCTAAAAGAATATTATCCATTACCCTTTGGAAGGTGGATGGAGCGTTTTTAAGACCGAAGGGCATTCTAACAAATTCGAAATGGCCATTATCAACTGTGAATGCTGTTTTTTGGATGTCTTTAGTATCGATTTCGATTTGGTGAAACCCGGAAGCTAAGTCGAGGGTGGTGAAGTATTGGCATTTGCCAAGTTGGTCAAGTAAATCCGAAATGTTCGGTAGGGGATATTTGTCGTCAACGGTAAGTTCATTTAATTTACGATAATCGACGACGATTCTCCATTTTTGGGTACCAGATGCGTCTAGTTTTTTGGGAACTACCCAAACCGGGGATGACCATGGCGAATTAGACGGACGTATAATGCCTTGGTCAAGCATCTTTGATATCTGACTTTTTACCTCTTGTTTGTGTATTTGGGGGTACCGATATGACTTTGTGAAAGAGGGTTTTGCGTTATTAGTGTCTATCGAATGTTTGATTTCGTTTGTAAAGGTCAGTTGGTCACCTTCTAAATAGAATATGTCGGAATATTCGAGGCAAAGTTGAGAAATAAGTTCGGCTTCCTCCTCGTTCAGATGTTCTAACCGAAGTTGTTCCATAATTGTAGTTTGTCTATCAGGCTGGGTCAAGTTTTGAGAGTAATTTTCAGAAAGAATGTTTACAGAAAAATTGTTTATCGGTTCGAGTTCCAAATTGTCGAAACTAACAGTCTTTGCATTTAAAACTGAAGTAAGGAATTCGCCTTTTTCATTAATTTTAACAAGTGCACGGGGAAGATACACTTTTTCTATTTCGGCAGATGATAGGAAAGCATCAGTATTAGTGAGGTTACATTTTAATTTACATATTTGTTCTGTTCGGGGTTCTAAACAGATTGTATTAACCGGGATGCAGTTATTGAAAGTTGAAGGGTTCTGAGTACGCATGACAGTATCATCCGTAACTTTGTAGAGAGGTAAAGTTTTAAAATTAGTGACAAGTTGTTTGCTGTTAAAGTCTATAACGCAGTTATAGTGTTCAAGGAAATATGAACCCAGTAATCCGTCGAATTCAATGTCGATGTTGCAAATATATACCTTGTGTGGGTCGGCGACATTGAAAGGTACAAGGGTGGATTCGTTGATTAAGATTTTCTGATCGGTGATTCCTTGGATGACTACGTTTTCGGGAAATCGTTGTTTGAAGCGTTGGCAGGTTTCAGGTTTAAAAATTGAAAGTCCTGCACCCGTATCGATAAGAAGTTTATAGGTGTTTGAAGAATCAGTAATATAATAAAGATTCTTCGAGTTGACGGAAAGAAGGGGTCTTACAGAAAGTTCTGTTTTGGGAAGTTGACATTGGGGCTGAAGTCGTCCAGATTCATTGTCTGAATTTGGGTTTGAATTTCTGAAATTTCTTGGTCTGGGGGTTCTGACTGAGTGGGGGTCAAATGAAAATTTACTTGAGAAGAATCAGGTTCGTCAGAATAAAATTCGTATAACTGTTCAGTATTGAAATATTCTGGTTCATTGTTTTGTTCGAAATCATTAGGGTGATAATCTTGTACGTTTCTGTACTCATCGGGTAAAGAGGTGTAATGATTTTCGTTGTGAGAGTAGTTATAGTCATTGTGATATGGTCCGAATTGCAGATTGTTCAAGTGATGAGTCTTTGGTTGTTGGCGTTGTTGATGTTTAAAGAAACTCGGGTTCGGTCTGTAATTGCCAGACATTTGGGGTTGTCTACTGGTAGATGGACGAAATTGTTGCTGTGAAAATTGTTGACTGGGATTAACATTTGTAGATTGATTAGCAGGTTGATTGGAAAAATGAGGGCGGTAATTCGAATAGTTCTGATTAGAATTCGGGTTGTGTTGAAATTGTCTCATTCTCAATAAGCATTCGTTGCTTAAATGGCCCATGCGTTTACAAAAAGAGCATTGTTTTGGAGATGGACCGTTATTTGGTTTACGAGGGGGTTGTTGGAAACTTCTATTACCTGAAAATTTCTGGGTTTCTAAATGCGAGAGTTGTAGTTCTCGTTTAATTCTGGAAATGGCAGTGAGAATAGTGCATGGGTCGCTAGCGCGTACGAAGTTGACCAATTTTGGGCTCTAAACCCGTGAGGAGGCTATTAAGAGCCATTGACTCTATTAAGTCAATCTGTGCTTGTTTTTCTTTGATAGTTAAATTTTGTTTGTTTATAGCTGCTAGCATTTTCGCTTGATGCGTCTGGAGTCTAGCAGAGAAAGTGAGAGGGGATTCATTAGGAGTTTGCCGCATTCGTTGCAAGTCCTGTATGAGAGCCGAGAGATCCCGAGGATCTCCAAAATGATTTTCTAGGAGGGTTTGAATTTCGGCTAGTTGACTAGGGTTTCGCGAATTAATTAACTCAGCCGCTCTACCGCGTAACTTATTTTTTATATGGAGAATTAGCAATACTTGCTGATTATCCGTTGCCATGCTGTAAGCAGTATTACAGGAGCATATGAAAGTATTCAAAAATATCGGATTACCCTCATATTCGGGAATTATGGCAAATATTTGAGATAACTTATATGGTTCTACGGTTGGTGTAGCTGCTTGTCTAGTAGTGGCCATTTTTATAATTGTATAGATTCGCACAATAAATAAAAATTAAATGTTGAGGTTTTAAATGTAAATGGTAAATATCTAGTTTATCAAAATCCAATATCGAGCAATGTTTAATAGGGTAATAACAAATTTGAAATAGGAATGTATAAATGGTAGATGAATAATAAACTTGAAATAATGTTTCAAATACTTCGAAATATGTAAGTCAAAGTAATAAAATAATATGATTATGTAAAATATATAGTTTCAATATTATTTAGGAATGTCAGGTTATGAGGAATAAAATATTATATAAATGAAAGAACTGGTGGTCATTCAAAAAATAAAAAATAGTTACTTTATGTGATTCTTACGTTATTATTCCTCGCATCGGACTGTTCTCCGCGTCACTTAGCACTGGTTAGCCTGGTTGCGTGTTCCCTTGCTAGTACTTGGTAGTTGTTGTCCTTTTCAAGTAGGTTTTGTCCACAATGATTTACAAATCTCCACAGTTAGTTAGTATTCACGTGTTCTAACTGTGTTGGACAATCCTACTGACTGCGCCAATTTTATATTCACTTTGATTCAATTCACTTTTTAAAAAAAATTATTTATTTAGAAACATACAATATTAAAAGTGAACAATTAAAATAGTTAAAGTACTTGAATAACTTAATGCTATAAATGATATTATTTGAATGACAGTATTTGAATGACAACACGAGAACGTTTCCAGTTGCTTTTATAACATTAACAAAAGTGCTGATGCAAGTCAGCGTTTTTACTGGGTAAACGGACTCGTGTAGGTTTCCGGGAAGTTGTTTGCATATAATTCAAGATGAAATTTGATATCCCTGAGAAGTCACGTACGCTTTAAATTCCGTTGACTTCTCGACTCTGTGAACTAAGTGCTGATATATTTTGCATATAACATATATATATATATATATATATATATATATATATATATATATATATATATATTTAGGTAGAGCACATTATGTGAGAAGCAAATATTGATTCTAATATAGCAACAATTTTGTCACTAATATACGCACAAAAATGTAAGATAAAATTTGTTTGTTCCCTAAATATTATAGGCTTGTTCATAGTAGCCAGTTGCCAACGATTCCAACGGTTTGAGAAATTCTACTCCAATCGAGCTTTCGCCGAGTTAACTACCGAGCTCGCTGATTGGCGTTGAATTTCTCAAACCGTTGGAATCGTTGGCAACTGGCTACTATGAACAAACCTATTAAAACGAAGTGAGGACCTGATAAGCAACTATTGAACTCAGGCCTAACAATAATTTTAATATACTACTAACATTCTGAGGACAGCATATAACTTGGACCTACCAAAGCGAGAGCTACGCATAGTTGCAACGTTTAAGTAGGTATATTGTGGCGATAACTTCCTATAAATCTAAGCATGAAGTGAGGTCCATAGATTTTTATTCCGGCAAATTCACAGTTGTTTTGACTAGTCGTTATATGTTTACGTTTTGTTATATTGTGGCGATTCAGGGTCAGAAGTTCTGACTCAGAATGGTGCGTTTGAAATAAATTCATTATAGGGCGATTTATGGAGTAATGTAGTGCGGTGTATATTTACGGTGATTTTAACTATTTTTGGTTAGGGTATTGCTGTAAACTCACTCTAATATTTATTATGGACAGTGGTGCGTTCCCGCAATTTGTTTAGTGTATTGTTTTCAATTTGATTGAATTACTTCATTGATTTTTAAACTTCTGCACCTTTTCTAAAACATTCCGCCGCGCTAATGCTCATTTTAAGTGTTTTTTGCGTAAAATATAGACAGTATTGACATTCGTGGTTCGGATCCCTAGCAGTTAGGACGCTTGGGAGATTCGTGTTTGTTCTCCGAACTTTTCGGTCACGCTTTGATTCCGTCTGAAGAAACGCCGCTTTTTGTTGTTATAGTGTTACGAGTCCGCGAGTTCTTAGCTCCATTCGTAACGACCGCTAAACCGCTTTCATTTTGTTTCTTTTGTGTTTACAAAAGCGCATCATTTGTTGTTAAACCCGCATTTTTTGTATGCTCAATCAATGAACATTACGTCGCTATTTTTTGTGTAACGTGTTGTCCAGAAGAAGCTCTAAAAAACTGTTCACGGGGCTAGCCTCTGAAGAAAGAAGAACCAAGAAAACACCAGAGCTTCGACTTAAAGGTTAGTGATAACTTTTATTTGGTGATTCGTTTATGTGACGGCACGTGTTTATTGATTGTTCCGCTAAAGGTCCTTCGTCAATTATATACTTGCATTGAACCAGCATTGAACTAAAACCGCAACATCTAATACATACATATTTTTTTGGATATTCTCTATGGAATGTGCATCGAAGACATTCCATAATTTGGTCCAATCCGAGCCGGATCCAATTTGAGTTAATTTCATGCAAAGATTGTCGAATAAATTACATAATTTGGTCCAACTCCGGGCCGGATACATTTGAGTTAATTTCGTGCAAAGTTTAACGATCAAAGAAACCATTGATTTTTCGTTGCAATTATTGTTGAAAACCGCATTGATTTTCGTTTCTTTATTTGTTAGAAGAGAAAGCAAGTTCGGGATATTCACTCATTCCGTTGGAAATAAAACGCAATTTTTTTGCCGCCTAAAAACTTACAAGAGCTCGTTTTGTTTGTTTGGTTATTTGCTAAATTGTTTTGAATTTATTTGACATTTTGTCAGATATTTTCGACTTCAACAGTAAAAAATTGTACATTTTTGGAATAGTATTTTGTTTTCGTTCTATCGTGTTAGATTTGTTCAGTGGCGTTAGTGATTTTAATTTATTGTTAAGATGTCAAAACCCGCTGAAAATTTACGTAAATTTAAAAATCATCGACAATCGGAGTTTAAAAGATTAGAAGATATTTATTTTGCTGCCGAGAAAGCCTTAAGAGGTGACGACGTTGAATTGTTTTTTAGCATGATTGACATGGTTGATTCAATCAATTCAGAATGTTTTAAACATCACAAGTCGATTGTTGGATTAATTTCAGATGCAAACCTTGATTTTGACTTTGAGGATGACATTCGCAATAAATTTGAAAAATTGTTTTATTCAATTAGGTCTATTTTTGCTAAACTGAAATTTGTTCAGAATTCTACGCCACAAAATATAGCTCGGGAACAGGAAAGTGTTGCTTTGCCGCGAATTGATTTGCCTTCATTTAGTGGAGACATATTGGAATTTGGTACTTTTATTGATTTGTTTGATTCACTAATTCACAATAATGAAAAACTCAGTACTATGCAGAAGTTCAAATATTTGCAGTTAGCTTTAAAAGGGCCTGCTTTTGAGGCTATTAGGAATTTTAAACTAACACAAAACAATTACGTGAGTGCTTATGAAACACTTATGAAAAAATTCAAGCGAACTCGTTTAATCGCTGAGTCTCATTGGTCAGCTTTAGAACAATTCCCCCAACTAACTTCAGATAGCCCTTCAGAGGTTCGGAAGTTATTGGATGACTTCAGTGATAATTTGGAAGCACTGAAGAATTTGGGTTTACCAGTAAATCAGTGGGATTTTTGTATCGTTCAGATGATGTTGAAACGAGTTCCAAAGAATTTAGCCGCTAAATTTGAACTTTACCATGGTACTGTGACCGCTCAAGATGACTTTCCGATCCGTTCGGAAGTTGTTGATTTTTTGTCGAAGCATTGTGATGCCTTTGAACATGTTGAATTATCCCGCAAGGCAAAGCAAAGTGTTGACAAAAAGTTACCATTGAATTCAAAGCAACATTCTTCACGGTTCACTACATCTTTGTTTGTCACTAAGAATAGAAATTGTTTAGTTTGTAAATCCGATCATGCGATTTACAAATGTTCTGAATTCTTGAACAAATCAGTATCCGCGCGGTTTAAGTTTGTTAAAGATTTTAGACTTTGTTTTAATTGCTTGAGCGATTCTCATCAGTCGAATCGCTGTAAATCTTTATCCACTTGCCGCAACTGCAACGCCATCACACATTGCTTCATTTTGTAAATCGTGGTGATTCAGGCATTCGGTCTGAATCTAAAGCTCCCCCCGCAAACCTGGCTTCCACATCTGGTGGATCCAGTACCATTAATACTGTTGAAAGTCCCGAAACTTCTCTACCGCAGACTTCTTGTCATAGTTCACTTTTGTCATACAATTCAAACGTGTTGTTATCTACCGCTTTAATTGAGGTATTAGATAAGCACGGTTCTTATCAAACTTTGCGATGTCTGCTAGATTCTGGTAGCATGACATCATTCATTGCGAGCAAGGCTGTAAAACGCCTTGGCTTCCGACCTATGCCCGCTTCGATACAACTCAACGGGCTAGGTTCTATGCAGAGTACCTCTGCTGAGGGCTCTCTTACCCTTTCTCTTCGCTCTATAGTAAAGCGTGAGTGCAATTTTGTTGTTGATACTATTGTTTTACCCCGCATTTGCAATGATATGCCTGTTGCGCCCATTAACATGGCTAATATGGCATATCTAACCAACTTGAAACTTGCTGATGCTGATTTGTTAGGTGCCGATATATTTTCTCAAATTTTGTTGGATGGACGCCTTCTGGGAAAGGAAGGTGTTCCTGATGCTATTAACACTGTGTTTGGTTACATCCTTATGGGTAGAGTGTCTTCGAGTTCTGTTAACTCTCACTCTCAGTCAGTCATAAACCCAACTTCGCTTTTTTGTCAAATTGAAGATGTAGTATCATTAGATGATTCAATCCAAAGGTTCTGGACAATTGAAGATGTTCCTACCGCACTGGTTCAGTCCCCTGATAATCTTATCTGCGAAAAAATATTTTCCGAGGGATGCAGGAGATTGGATTCAGGTAGATTCGTTGTGCCCCTTCCTTTTCGTAATACACTTCCTGCTTTTGATGGAATGTATAATCTCACCGTACAACGTTTCTACTCTTTAGAAAGACGTCTTCTACAGCAACCAGATCTCTACAAACAATATTGTGATTTTCTCAAGGAGTATTTGGAGCTGGATCATATGGAGTTGGTTCCCTATCCATCATCTACTTCTTCTGATTGTTACTACATACCGCATCATTGTGTTTTGAAACCTGATAGTAGAACCACCAAACTTCGTGTACTGTTTAATGCATCCGCTAAGATACCTCATCGGTTATCTTTGAATGATTGTTTGTTTATCGGTCCCAAATTGCAGCAAGACATTATCGCTATTTTGTTGACCTTACAGAATTTAGTTTTGCCTCACCTGCTTGCTATAGAAAACTTTTCTAGTTGTGAACTTCACACATTTGGTGATGCTTCTAAGAGAGGTTATGCCGCTGTTGTTTATTTTGTGTTCGAAACCGCATCTGGATTTCGTCAAAGTTTTTTTGTGTTGTTTAAATCGAAAGTTGCCCCTTTGAAAACTTTGGCACTTCCCAGATTGGAACTGTGTGCTTCAGTTCTTACCGCTAAGTTGGCTCATTATGTTTATGAGCAATTCAATAGTCGTTTGTTGTTCAAGGTGATTCGTTGCTGGTCAGATTCCACGGTAGTCCTTTCATGGCTTAGTTCTTCCCCGCACCGTTGGAAGACATTTGTCAGTAATCGAGTTGCTTACATTCAGGAAAAATTTCCTTCTTCGCATTGGTTTTACATCCAATCTTGTGATAACCCCGCTGACTTGGGTTCCCGCGGCACTTTGCCATCAGAGTTATTAGGCAATACACTTTGGTGGAAAGGCCCACAATTGTTGATTACCGCTTGTTTGCCACATGCTTGCTCAGACTCAAGCATGTCACCACTAGTTATGACTGAAGCCCGTATAGTGGCGCTTCAAGTCACCGCTTCACCAAATTTATTTGGTACTTTGTTAGAAGAACATTCTTCTATTAATCGCATTACCCGCATTATGGCTCATATTTGTCACTTTGTTGATAACGCCCGCAATCCAGACCGTAGGGGCTCTGGATCATTATATTATATTATATCAGGCTCAGCTTCGCATTGTTCGCTATGTTCAAGATCAATATTTTTCTAAAGAGATTTCCCTTCTTCGAGAACGAAAACTTTTGCCCAAATCGCTTCGTAAACTTTCGCCGTTTCTTGATGAACAGGGAACTCTAGAGTCGGTAGTAGATTGGCTAATGCTCCATTGCCGTTTGACACTAAATTTCCCGCACTGCTACCAAGTAAAAGTCGTTTGACTAATCTAATTGTCGAAGATTGTCATGTCACCAATCTTCACGCAGGAATCCAAACCGTTCAATTTCTTTTGCAGCAAAGAGAGTAATTCGTAGTGTCATAGCTCACTTAAGACGTGTCGTTGGAGATCAAATCCTAACCTACGAAGAACTTTCTACTGTATTTGCACAGGTCGAAGCAGTTTTAAACTCGCGACCTATAACCCCTTGTAGCAACGATCCATCAGATCTTACCGCCTTGAGTCCTGGTATGTTTCTCACAATGGAACCTTTAACAGCACCTCCTGAATCTAATTTCTTATCTGTCCCATCTAATCGTCTCAACAGATGGCAGTTACTGAGTCGTTTGCATCAGGCATTCTGGAAACGTTGGTCGCAAGAATATTTACATACTCTTCATCAACGGAGTAAATGGACTGATCCCTCGGAGGTTGTTAAGCCAGGTACTCTTGTTATTTTGAAGCAAGACACTTCCCCTCCTTTGAATTGGCCATTAGGGCGCATTACTGACGTACATCCTGGAGGTGATGGTGTTGTGCGCGTTGCTACAGTTAGAACTGCAAGTGGTACTTTGAAGCGACCTCTTGTAAAGCTTTGTCCACTGCCAGTGGACCCTTAGTTTTGAAATAAGTAATTCAAAGCTGGCGAAATGGTGCGTTCCCGCAATTTGTTTAGTGTATTGTTTTCAATTTCATTGAATTACTTCATTGATTTTTAAACTTCTGCACCTTTTCTAAAACATTCCGTCGCGCTAATGCTAATTTTAAGTGTTTTTTGCGTAAAATATAGACAGTATTGACATTCGTGGTTCGGATCCCTAGCTGTTAGGACGCTTGGGAGAATCGTGTTTGTTCTCCGAACTTTTCGGTCACGTTTTGATTCCGTCTGAAGAGACGCCGCTTTTTGTTGTTATAGTGTTACGAGTCCGCGAGTTCTTAGCTCCATTCGTAACGACCACTAAACCGCTTTCATTTTGTTTCTTTTGTGTTTACAAAAGTGCATCATTTGTTGTTAAACCCGCATTTTTTGTATGCTCAATCAATGAACATTACGTCGCTATTTTTTGTGTAACGTGTTGTCCAGAAGAAGCTCTAAAAAACTGTTCACGGGGCTAGCCTCTGAAGAAAGAAGAACCAAGAAAACACCAGAGCTTCGACTTAAAGGTTAGTGATAACTTTTATTTGGTGATTCGTTTATGTGACGGCACGTGTTTATTGATTGTTCCGCTAAAGGTCCTTCGTCAATTATATACTTGCATTGAACCAGCATTGAACTAAAACCGCAACATCTAATACATACATATTTTTTGGATATTCTCTATGGAATGTGCATCGAAGACATTCCAGACAGAAAGTCAAAAATTTTAAGGAATGCATTTTATGAGGAGATATTAAGTATTCCCCAATATGAAACCACGAAAGGGCTTGTTAAAGAAGAAATTGATTTCCTTCTTCTGAGTAGGTAGTTTTTAGATTGTTGCTTAATAATTGCTTTTTTATAGTGTCAATAATTTCCAAAAAATAAGGCTCTCTTGTGTTTTATTTGCCATTATAACGTCCTTATTGTTATAAAAATCTATCCAGTCCGTCCCTGGTTTCATTCCGTGAGACATCAATCGCTGGGATAGAAAGAAAAGAGCTAGAAGGTTCGGATGGGAAAAAAACGTATGTCGAAATAACTCGACAACTGTAAAATTGACACCGAATTGTACGAAAGAATTCGATGCTGATTTTAAAAGGAGCGGCCTATCATCGCAGCAGTTAGCGCGGCGAAGAACTTATGTTGAATTATTATTGTGATCTTCGAATCAGCTGTTGTGTATATTTGATGTAAATAGAAGTTCTAGAAAGTGGTAGTGAATATTAGTTTTTAAATTTTAATTAATTGAACCCACGGAGTTTATAACATTATTTTATTGTAGATAGCCATAAATTATTTGAAATCCCTAATGATGATGGCGGAATATTTTCTTTTGTAAACCAAGAGACAGATACAGATACAAAATAGTGGCGACAATTACGAACTTGAATCAAATTATTCTGAGGACAGTCAATCGGACAATTCACGGGATTCTGGTTTAAGAGAAGAGGCGGTAAGTTATTTTCAACATTATCTAAGTTTTGATAAAGATAAATTAATAGTTTATGATTAGAGGCCCAGTAGCGCTTATAATGAAGTCTAGAACTGCGTCAAAGTTAATTTGAACTTTTTACAATACAGGGTGTCTTAAATACCGTGTGCCACTATTGCTACCTCCAAAAGTATAAGTACTACGACGTCATCGGTTAAATAGAAATGTTGCCGTTTTAAACACTCATCCGAGATCTTTTTGTTGTGTCGAAATATTCCTATTAGTTTCAGAGATACAGGGTGATTTGTGAAAAATTACTAAATTAATTTTATTGCATACTTCAAAAACAATTGAGTTCCGAGACATAGTTCAAATTTGAAAGTTTTGTAATTTTTTTCCTTCTACAACATGGTGTCCTCAAATTTTATTTTGATTTTTATTGGTAACTTAGAGAGGAAATTTAATTTGGTACACAACCATATATTACACTGGTACATTTACCACGTATCTAACCGAAAAATCCATCATAGGGATTTTAAAAAATCATTTGTAAGACTCTGTCTTAGATATATCTTTTATAAATAAAACTTTTTACGTTATTTGGACTAAAACTATATTTATAAAACTATGCAAAAGTAACACAAAACTTTAACAGTTTTATTAAACTTCATACTTTTGTTTAAAAATGAACTTTGAAACATTTAACTAAAGAAAAAAAACAATTGTTAGTGTTGAAAATGACCACCAATGCTTCGTAAACCAATTTTGAGCATTTTAACTCATCTTTTTGGAATGCTTTTCAGCAATCTGGAAGTAATTGCATTACATGCTTGTCGAAGTCGCATAATCAGATGGCCTAAAATTCGCGGTCTAGTTCGATACACCCCATCATTAATAAAACTCCAAATAGAGGAATCTATGTGGATAATATCTGGTGATCACGCTGGCCAGTTGATAGGCCCGTTATGGTAATCTATCCGTTGGTTTTAAAGATGTTTAAAAACCTTACGTATTGAAAACTTAAAATTTTGGAGAACAGACAATGGAAGGTCATCTAAAAAATTTTGAGGCTAAGTAGACAAAAAGTTAAAACAAAATAACAGTCAAATTTTCTTGAAAGAAAAGAGAACGTACCCACAAGTTTTCGGTCTAACATACCAAGCCACACATTGATACCCAGCCTTTCCTGGAAATCAGTTTCACGATGAAAGGGTTCATTGCCTTGAGTCCACCGGTAATGTATATTGCGGTAAACAATCTAATATTGTAAAATCGACTTTAATCTGACTATAGGTTGTTTTTACAGGCGTTGTGGGTCTTAAATGCTGCACTTTTCTACAGCAATAGTGTCTAAAGCTCTTGCGATCCAATATTGCCGAAGCATTTGTCACACTAGTTTCTCTTTATATTTCCCTTAAGAAAACGATGTTATCATTTAATAATGTACATATTCTCAGAAAATACAGACCACTTATTAAAAATATTTATACATTATAATTAAAAGGAAAGGACCCCGCACATTCCTTATGGAAAGTGGCCCCCGGTGGATTTGGCTGAAATTTTGATATTTTGTAGATCTCAACAAAATGAACAAACGTCTTCATTGCCGCAAGTCCGATGACTGATGGTTTTCAAGTTATGGTTAATTTTATATTTATGGTCAGAGTATACCAGGAAGAGCTGAGTCGATATGTATATGAGGAATTAATGTGAAAATTAATATACAGGGGGTTTTCGAGGAGCCTGTTTTAGTTACAATTTTCAATTGTCTACGACTTCCGGTTCTACCGGAAGTGGACCCAAACTTTGTTTTTTATATGGAACATCCTGTTTTTTGTAGCATTTTTAGAATCTTTGATGAATTTTCAAGATAACGTTATTGAAAACATCATATGTCTGAAGAGGTCCGGTTAAAAGTTATTTCAACTTTTTGAAAATTTTGACAGATCCAGCTCTTCACAAAATATTATTTTTGTGGAAGCAAATAGGGCCAGATCAAAAATTACCAGAATTTGCCTGAATAAAACTTAAAGCTTCCTAAATCTTTCAAAACTGTTAAAAAAACGGACAGCTCAAAAATTGGTAGTGAAATAATATAACTCATTTTTTTCAAATGGCAACTCCATTTTTCCTCAAAACCATTGGAATCTAGTGCTTACAAGACTAAATGAAACAGTTTTTATATACATTATTTAGTTATTAGAGATATAGAATAGAATTATTAGTAGGCTTTTTTGAAGGAACCGTCAAGAGACGTATATACATTACTTTACTTCCTTAACCATGTATGTAGAATTTGATATGGTTATAAAAAAAGTGTGTGAAACGTTTCCATTGCGATCTCCGTATGGACCAAATCATACTGATAACACCATGACGCAGATCATTTCCTGGCGATCTACATTTGTTGTTAGCGGTGCAGCATTGACAATATTTATTATTCGACCCCAGGAGTGATATCGGGAGAACGAGGGGGCCATCGATAAGGTACATTACTCTCTATCTAACGATCTTCAAAATGACTGTCTAAAAAGTTATTCACAGGTGCAATATCATGAGGTCGTGTTGAGACCACAGCTGATTTTAAGTCAACTCTAATGGATGTAAACCATTTTCTAAAATTTCGAGATATCTCTCACCTAAAAATAATGTGTGGATTAGTATCACTCCAGTAATGTGGTTGACTATTCCATAAATTTTGCCTCATCCGTCCAAATCATTTTGTATAGAAAATGTTCGTCTCCCTGAATTTTGATTATTATGAATTCGAAAGATCATTCCGTCTTTGAGCGTCACCTGCTCTTAATTCTTCACTAATGAGAATGCTAACGGATGGTTCTTATGTTTTTTTAGGATCCTCTGAAAACTAATCATAGATATTCCCACATCTCTTTCTACATCTACTGAGGAATTTTCTGGATATGCTCTTAAGCATGCGAAGACTGTAACTTAATTCTCTTTATTATCTACGACAGGTTTCCCTTTTTCTTGCTTTTTCACAAACTGTACATCTGTTTTGTAATTGTGAATGAGCCTCGTCAGCGTGTCACGAGTGGGTGTTGGTCTATCCGAGTATCGCGAACGGAACTTAGTTACTAGATCTTAAACGGGACATGATAAATGCTTTCCATATAATTGTGCTTTAACTCCAAATTATTAGCAAATATTGTTTGATGACACTTCAGCATTTGATTGTTGTTGTTTCTTGATTTGTTCAAAAAAGTCTAGTGATAATTCAGATATCTCTCATAACCACAAAAATCCTTTAATTTAGGTATGGGGATTCAAACATAAAATCCATTTGAAAAAAATGAGATAGCCGAATTCGGGGCCAATTTCTGAACACTCTGTATATTCTTTTGAAAAGTTTCCAAAGATTTAGGAAGCTTCAGGTTTTATTCGGGAAAATTCTGGTAATTTTTGACCTGGCCCTCTTTGTTTCCAAAAAAAATATATTTTTTAGAAAGCTGCATCTGTCAAAATTTTCAAAAAGTTTAAATAACTTTCAACTGGAGCCGTTCAGACATACGATATTTTTAATAAAGTTATATTGAAATTCATCGTATATTCTAAAAAAGCTTTAAAAAACAGGGTGTTCCATTTATAAAAACAAAATTTGGGTTCACCTCCGGCAGAACCGGAAGTCGTAGATAACTGAAAAACTCCTCGAAAACCCCCGGTACACTAATTTTCAGATAAATAGTCCTAGTAGTTTCTGAAATACAAATCGACTCAGCTCATCGTGGTATATCCTGACATTAAATATAAAATTAACCATAACTTGAAAACTATCGGTAATCGGACTTTGCGGCCCTGAAGACATTTGTTCATTTCGTTGAAATCTACAAAATAGGAAAATTTCAGCCAAATCCACCGGGGGCCACTTTCCATAAGGAATGTGCGGGGTCCTTTCCTCAAAGAGAAACCAGAGTCTTATAAGTTTCTGAAAGAATATTACTGCATAGCAATAAATTTATTTGTCTTGACCTTATTTTCTTTGTAACATCTCAAGTTTTTTTGAAGGTTATTTAAACGATTAAATATTTTCATTTATACTTAAATGGTATGCCCAAAAGACAGGGCCGTACAAAGGAATTTTTTAATTTCCCGATGACGGATTTTTCGGTTAGAAACGTCGGTAAATATATCCGTATAACATGTGGTTGTGTTACAAATAAAATTTCCTCTCATAATTACGAATAAAAATTCCAGGTCCGTATTTAAAAAAATTAAGTTGATAGCGATGGCCCGAACGTCAAACGTCAGAAATAAAATTGGAAGACATCATGTTATAGACCGGAAATAATTACAAACCATTCAAATTTGAACTGTCTCGAAACTCAACAGTTTTAAAATATACAACAAAATTAATTTAGGCATTTTTCTCAAAAAACCCTGTATCTCAAAAAGTAATAGGATGTTTACAACACAGCAGAAAAAAAATTCAAGAGGAAACCCTAATAAAAATGCTCGATCCCTTGAATTTTGATTCAATTGTTGATTGTACTAAAATTATTTCCAAGTATGATCCTGAACCTCAAACTTATGGAGCCCCATCCCTGGCCAGCAACATGGGCTCTCTATTAAAAGAATGCATTGATGTTGCCTTTACATTGATTTTAAAAAGAAACCGAGAATAAAATTTAAACATAAAATAAACTTTACGAGACATTATTATCAGTGAGTGGCGTTATGAAGTTTCAACTATAGCGAATCACGATCTGCAGCAAAAAAAATGGAACAAACTCTCGTTAATACCTCTTGCTCTGTTAAGAACTTATTTGCTTGAAGAGTCAGAAGAATTACAGAAGATGTTATGCCTGAATCCAAATAATGAGTGAGCATTTAAGATACTTCAAGAAATTTGTTATGTTCAACTACTATTATTAAACAGAAGAATTGGCGAGCTGCAGCGAATGACTTTAGCGACATATGTCTCCCACATAAATAATAACTACAACTATACTGAATTTAACGCAGCTATAAGCGATGGTGAAAAACATCTAGTAAATTACTTTAAAAGAGTAGTTATTAGAGGAAAACGAGGAAGAGGAGTTGCAGTATTATTTTCAGAAAATATGGTGGATGCTATTAACGCACTTTTGCAAGTAAGATATAATATCACAGAAAAATCCATACTTATTCGCAAATATGAAATCGCCAAACTGTATCAGCTGATTAATCTGAATCAACAAGATTTGGAACAGTTAGCAAATTTTATGGGTCACACAACAGAAATCCACAAAATCTACTATCGGTTGCCAAACGATGTCTACCAAATGGCAAAAGTATCAAAACTGCTTTTGTTAAACGAAAAAGGAGAATCTTCAAAGTTTAAAGGCAAGACTCTGGATGAAATTGATATTGATTTAAATATACCAGAATATGAATCAGATGAAGAAAATATTGAGGATAAAATCGACACTACCTCGGATACAGAATCAAGTTGCCAGAAATATGACTACAAAAATAAAGAAAACAATTCAAAGGTATTTATTTGCTATTATTTTTAAAACAAAAATATATCCAGTGTGGCTCATTTCAACTGGGACCACCTCTGGAAATCTTTATTAGTTGGCCGATTTTGGTACGAGTTTTTTTTAATTAGAGCATAAATGTATATTTTATCCAAAATTAGAATTTTTAAATCTGAAGTAAAGGCCTACTAAATTAAAGTTCCTAACTTAAAATCTAAAAAGTAGGCTAGGGATTATTTTAGTAAAAATTTTAATAAACGGTTGTATTCTCAGTAATTTAAAATGACTTTACGAAACAACAAAATACGAGAGCAATTTGTCAATTTTTAAAGAAAAAAAGTAACTGTTGAAATTGTTCTAAAAGAGATAGAAGCAAAGATTTGAGCACGTGTTAGCTTTTTAATTTAAATATTCAAATTCCTAAATAAAATACCCATTTGTATGATTTCTAATTTAAAAAAAATTGCATAGAAATCGGTATACTAATGAAGAATTTATAGAAGCGGCACCAGTCGAAATGGGTCTCACTGTACATTTGTTCCTTGCTTTGGCTAGTAATTGTTGTGAGATAAGTGATATTTTAAAATGACACTCTGAAATTCAAAATATAATTTTATAAATACAGTTCAGTAGTTCTCATACATTAAATTATGCTATTAATATTTTATTCTTTCATTTATATATTTAACTTTTTTGTAGACAATACCAAAGAGTACCAGAAAACCTAAGAAAAGGTTTTTAGAACCCTGGACAGACAAGCAGAAACAGGTTGTCTTAGATTATTTTGAAAATCATTTCAGAGAGAAAATTCCAGTAAAAAAAACGAATGTCTTCAGTTACAGAATTATACCCGGAACTATTTATTAATAATAGCTGGGAGAAAATTAAAATTTTTGTTGTGAATAATTATGTGAAAAAAGTGACAGAAAAAAAAAACATTGTCTTGTAAAAAATATATTTTTTTAACACACGAACTGTTTTTAAGTTTATTGAAATTTACCTATTTTTCCAACTTTCTTGTATATAATTGTACAAATATTAATATGTCTAAATTTAAAGAAACAACTTCCAGACCGATATAATAGTGCTTTCTATAGTTGAACAGATTTGAAGAAGAAGCAGAAACAACATCAAGAAGTAATCCAGCAAAGATTAGTAAAATCCTTTGATGAAAAACGTAAAATAGAATTAGAAAACCTTTTAACTAATATTGATGAAAAACAACAAAAACTTGTCACTGCAATGGAAAATAAACAACAAAATCTTGTTTCCACGATGAAAAGTGAACAACAAAACTTAATGAAGTTGAGTCAGATATAAAAGAGATAAATGATGACATTAAGACCATAAAAAATAGCGTGGATACTCTTGAAACCAAAGTAGATGACCTAAATTCCATCCAAAGCCAAGTAAAATTTGAAATCAGTTCAATTCAAGACACAGTTCAAGAACAAATAAGTTCCATTAAAAAACAGTACTAACCGAAGTACAAGATAAAATCAGTGCCATCCAAAACAAGGCAGAAACAGAAATTAAAAAAATGTAAAAGGACTTACAGTCAGGAAAATACCAGAACACCATTAGTACCAAACGTTACGTTAACAAACCACCCACATTTGATCGCAGTTCATCTTGGCCCGTGTATAAACGGCAATTTGAAGCCGTGGCTACAGCTAATGGATGGGATAACCAAGAAAAATCTACCTCTCTTGTAATTTCCTTAAAAGGTCCGGTCTTAGAACTCCTCCAAAGCATTCCAGTCGATGAACAAGGCAATTTCGACAAGATCATCGCCATCCTGGACAAAAGATACGACATCAATCCCTGAGCCAAGTATACCAGGTGCAACTAAGTGAAAAAACGCAAAAATCCGGAGAGAGTCATCAAGAATTCGAAGCAGAGATCAGACGGTTAGTTCACTTGTATTACCCAGACATCATATGGGGGCGAATGCTGACCCTCCACCAGCCCCCAGGACAGAATCCATGAATCCATCCGGGGATTTTACCGATACAGCACCGGCGCCGCTGTGTCCATTGCCAAGTCCGGGGTTTTGAGGGCATCAGAAATCCTGAATTTGCCCAACAATGACATTAGAATTGCCAATGGTCAAGATATAGCTTGTTTCGAGCCAGTAGAGACCATCATCAATGGCAAAGAAGTGTACCAGACATCAGGGAAGAAGACAGGTCCCAGTAAAGAGTTCCTATAAGAGTTCGTTGACAATTTGATGCACCTTACACCACAGGAACAGCAGAAAGCCAAGCAATTTATCGCAAAGTATTGGCAAATTTTCAAGGTAAGATAGAACCACCGGTCGCACCAAGATCATTCAGCACCGAATAGACACCGGAAAGGCTCAACCCATCAGAATACCACCTAGACGACTACCATTAGGGCAACAACAAACAGTCGAGGAAAACATCGAGTTATTGAGCCATCCATAACCCCATGGTCTGCTCCCGTCGTGCTAGTTAAAAAGAAGGATGGAACCACCCGATTTTGCGTGGATTACAGCAAGCTGAATGATGTCACGAAGAAAGATAGCTATCCACTCTGACCACACTAGCATGCTCCCGTTGGTTCTCCACACTAGAACTAAAGGTCATGCCCTTTGGGTTATGTAATGCTCCCGTAACATTCGAGAGGCTAATGGAGTATGTCCTGAGCGGGTTACCATGGAGAACGTGCTTATTATACCTCCATGACATTCTGGTCATGGGTAAAACCAGAACTTCAGAATTAATAACGCCAACCTGACACTCAACCCGAAGAAAGTGTTCCATGTTCCAAAAAAAGTAGAGTTTTTGGGCCACGTTCTTTCCGAGTCAGGAATCCGCACCAACGAGGACAAGATAGAAGCCATCCGTGATTGGCCAGTCCCAAGAAACAAGCATGAACTCAGAAGCTTCTTGGGCCTATGTTCCTACTACAGGCCTTAGAACTCCTCCAAAGCATTCCAGTCGATGAACAAGGCAATTTCGACAAGATACGACAAAAGATACGACAATAAAATCCCTGAGCCAAGTATACCAGGTGCAACTAAGTGGAAAAACTGAAAAATCCGGAGAGAGCCTTCAAGAATTCGAAGCAGAGATCAGACGGTTAGTACACTTGTCCTACCCAGATCTGCCCGAGGAAACGAAAGACCAATTTGCCACACAGAGTTTCATAAACGGTATAAGGGATGTGGAAGTACAAAGAAATCTAAGACTTAGTGGCATCAAGAAAAGTAATGAAGCTTTACTTTGGGCCTTGAAAGTAGAGGCAGTCATGAACATGTCCAAACCGAGAGTGCGAGCAGTTTCCTGCAGCCAGGACGAACCAAAACCATCCCTCCAGGTAATGTTGTCCGGAATCCATAAACTTCTAGAACGATCACAAAGAACTGACCACAGAGGAGCATGTTACCGGTGTGGATGGACACGGCACTTTCAACGTGACTGCAGAGTCAGACTACCTAAACGATCACCGACCAGAAGTAACTAACAAAACAGTCAAATGTCCAGGAACCGTCAGCCAGTCAGCATAAGGGCGCGAATGCTGACTAACCCTCCACCAGCCCGCAGGACAGTATCCATCCGGGAATTTTGCCGATATAGCAGCAGCCTAGTCATCAGGGGCACCATCAATGGCCGAGCAATTACCATCACCATCGATACCGGCGCCACTATGTCCATTGCCAAGTCCGGAGTTTCGAGGGCATCAGAAATCTGACCAGTTACCAACAACATCCAGCTCAGAACAGTCACCGGTGAGTTCATGTCAATACAGGGTGAGGCAGATGTAGTACAGTTGGGAGACAACCGAATCCGGCATAGGGTCCTTGTAGCGAATATTGAGGACGATTTCATACTGGGTATGGACCTAATCAGTCGGCATGGATTTATGTTCGACCCGAGATAAGATGTTCTTCGGTTCCTGAATGAGGAATTTGTATTGACACGGCCTGTCAACAGTTCAGCCACCTATATAAAAATTGTGGCAAAATCCTCAGCCAGAATTCCCAGTCGAACGTAACAGATTATTCATGGGCAGCTAGATAGCAATCCTAGGAGCTGCGTTGGAATGGTGGAGCCCTTACACTAAGCTCATGACTACTTAGTTGGGCGGGCTATAGTTAAAACCGGACGAGGTATACCAATTAGAGTCCTGAATTTATCCAACAATGACATTAGAATTGCCAATGGTCAAGAGATAGCCAGTAGAGACCATAATCAATTGCGAAGAAGTGTACCAGACATCACTGAAGGAGACAGGTCCCAGTAAAAGTTCCTACAACAGTTTGCTGACCATTTGACACACCTTACACCAGAGGAACTGAAGAAAGGCAAGTTTATCACAAAGCATTGGCAAATTTTTAACATCAAGATGGAACCACCGATCGCACCAACAAGGGTTGTTTCAGTTCACGGTCATGCCCTTTGGGTTATGTAATGCTCCCGCAACATTCGAGAGGCTAATGGAGTATATCCTGAGCGGGTTAACATGGAGGACGTGCATAGTATACCTCGACGACATTCTGGTCATGGGTCAGACATTCGACGACCATCTGAAGAACCTGGACGAAGTATTCTCCAGAATTCATAACGCCAACCTGAGACTCAACCCGAAGAAGTGTTCCTTGTTCCAAAAAGAAGTAGAGTTTTTGGGCCACGTAGTTTCCGAGTCAGGAATCCGCACCAACGAGGACAAGATAGAAGCCATCCGTGATTGGCCAGTCCCAAGAGACAAGCATGAACTCCGAAGATTCTTGGGCACACGTTCCTACTACAGGCGATTTGTTGAGGGATTTGCCACCATTGCCGCGCCTCAACTACAACAGACCACTGAGAAAGTAATCATAAGGGCTGTAGACCATTTCCACAAATACCTCTAGGGTCGTCATTTCTCAATCCGAGCAGATCATGGCGCACTGAAATGGCTGCTGGACACCGGAAGGACAACTGGCCAGGTGAATGGAGAAATTACAGCAATACGATCTCAAGGTGGAACAACGTGCCGGCCGTTTGCACAATAATGCCGATGCCCTATCCTATCCAGAAGACCGTGTAGAGGAGAATGCGGACATTACCTGAAAACGGAACAGCGAGAGGGTATCTCCATCAGATAAATCCGAGTGCAGACTGGACTGGACAACGGAACAGTGCCTCCAGGACCAAATGGCTAATCCAGATATCGAACCAATCCTGTCACTCAAAAAAAGAGGGGCACTCAGGCCACAATGGGACGCGGGAGCTAGATACTCGGGCGTCCTGAAATCGTTATGGGCCCAATGGGACACCTCTGAAGACGGAACAGCGAGAGGGTATCTCCATCAGGCAGATCCGAGTGCAGGCCAATGAAGACTGGACAAGGGAACAGTGCATCCAGGACCAAATGCTGATCCAGACATCGAACCACTCTTGTCACTCAAAACGAGAGGGGCACCCAGACCACGATGGGACGAGGCAGCTAGATACTCAGGCGTGCTGAAATCGTTATGGGCTCAGTGGGAGTCTCTAAGAGTAGACAATGGAATGCTCAAGGGAAAGCGCTGATGGACGAGAAACCAAGTCCCAACTGGTAGTTCCGAAGAAAAAGGTACCAGCCCTCCTGACCGAAGTACATGATTACCGGAAGCCACCTGGGCATGAATAAAACCCTAGACAAAGTTCGCCAGCGGTACTACTGGGTGAATTACTTCGAGAACGTCAGAGCTTGGTGCCGCAAATGTGCCTCCTGTGCAGCCAGTAAGGGCTCGAAGACCCGGACCAAGGGCAGAATGCAGCAGTACAATGTGCGCGTCCCATTTGAGAGAATTGCCATCGATGTCGCCGGTCCGTTTCCCGAGTTTGAGAGGGGGAACAAATACATTCTGGTCGCAATGGATTACTTCAGCAAATGGCCTGAGGCATATGCGATACCCAACCACGAGGCAACCACGGTAGCGAGGGTGCTAGTAGAACAACTATTCAGCAGGTTTGGCGTCCCGATGGAATTACCTTCAGATCAGGGGCATAACTTCGAATCGAATGTATTCCAGAAGGTCTGCACGATGTTGGGGATCAGGAAAACGAGAACAACACCATTACACTCACAGTCAGACAGAATGGTGGAGAGATTCAACAGGACCTTGGAACAACACCTATCTAAGGTCGTCAGCAATAACTGCCGTACATAATAGTACAGGCCTGACCCCAGCCAGGGTCCTATTTGAAAAGGAGCTGAGATTACCCTGCGATTTGGCATTTGGCTCCGCCGAAGAACCTTCCCAAGACATCGACAATTATGCCGACCAGCTCCGACATAACATGCTGGCAATACATGAATTAGCCCGAACGCAGATGTTGACCACCAGTGACCGGATGAAGACGCGATACGACCTCAAGGCCAATTCAGTTGGGTTCCAGGAGAGGGACAAAGTCTGGCGGTACAACCCCCAACGGAGCAAGGATAAATCCCCAAAGCTTACACCCGCCTGGGAAGGTCCATACGAGGTGGTAAAGAGGCTTAATGACGTCGTCTACCGGATCCGTCGAAACCCCAAGGCTAAGTTGAAGGTGGTCCATTTAGATCGACTTGCTCCCTACCATGGAGAGGATGTTTCTGATCGGGACGATCAGAATAAAGGGGGGGCAGTGTTACGAAATTTACCAAAGCCGACCCTGTTTCATTTCAGTACGAAAACGATCGCTGGGATATAAAAAAAAGCTAGAAGGTTCGGACAGGAGAAAAACTTATCTCGATCATAACTTGACAACTGTAAAATTGACACTGGATTATACTAGAGAATTCGACGCTGATTTTAAAAGGAGGATGTAAATAGAGTTCTAGAAAAGTGAAAGTGAATATTAATTTTATAATTTTAAATTGAACCCACGGACTATATTGCAATATAATGAACCTTAAAATAGTACCTATTTAACAGCTAAATCAAGTTAAATCACCAAATAGATTTACATTTGAATATTTATTTTTAGCATTTCTTTTGCTCACATTATATTAGCTTAATGATGTTTTCTGATTATTCTCAAAGAGAATTCTTTGATTTTGATACCTATATCATACTGCATCCTTTTAATATTAATTTAAAGAAGTATAATTAAAATGAGTAAGACTAACTTACGGTTATTTTCTTCTTCTGGTGTTTCCAATTTTACTTCCTCCAAAGGAATTATATGCTGTTTATTATACTTTTTCTTGTTAATTATAATATTACCATAAACTAAAATATCATTAAATAGAAAAAACTGTCGTGACTTGGGTTTTTTCCTGCACATTTTTGTTAAAACTCCTTCTCCAACAAGCACCCGACCTGGAACTGCTAAGGGCTATAAATTTAAAACATCAATAATGGAATACTGCTGTAGTAATTTATTTCTTACTTGACCTGACCCACCAAAACAACTTTCAACCATAGCTATCCTTCTAGCATTTGCTTCACTATTTACTGAAATATTTTAAATAAAATTCTCAATTTTTTTTAAATAATTTGATAATTTTATTAGTTGAACATTTATTAGTTTTAATTGGATTTTATTTTTACCCTGCATAACCATTTAAGGAAAACTGTGACATCGCTTACATTCATTATTTGCTTAAAGAGTAATACAAACCTAATTTATCTACCATGTCGTATTTCTTCAGGTCTTGTCACACTTCTATTACTTAATTTAACCGATAAATTTGCAATAACACAATTGAAATTATTTAATGAGAAATTTAATCCAAAATGACATACGTCAAAATACGAATTCTCAGCTATCATAAAGAAAATAAGAACAGAGTGTTCGATTCCCAACAGAACATCGGAAACAGTACGACGTCAGCGGCACTATGCTCATTGGGGGTTGAACTAAGCTGCAAAGCGGGAAACTCAAATTTGACATGTGGTATATTCCAATTTCAATATTTTGATTAAACGAATTTTTAGGTTATGAAATTATTTCAATCGATTGATTCGATTGAGATATTTTCAAAACCGTATGATTTGATGTTGGTGAAAGATTATGAAATAAAACTACGTAATACTCTACAAAATTTATTCATAAATTAAAACAGAACATAACCATGTATAATAATTTATTCCAATTTTCATCATACCACTAAAACTTAACAATACTATATTCTGAGAAAACAGAGTATGAACCCCGAGAAACAATACAAATAAATATCTTAAAAACATATTTCTAAAGATTATGTACATGCCAATGTATTTTAATAAACAATGAATTCTCAACAGTAAAAACACTTCCTTCAAATATCAGTAATCAAATATACATCAAAGTACTAAATTTAAAGCTAGTCTGTGTTATATATTTATAATTTTTGAATGCCTTGAAAGTTTTTACATTATATGTTAAAAAATTGGCAATTGCTTACTGCATCAAACATTTATGCATAGAATTTGTCTTAAATTATTCATTTTAGATACCTACTCTGATTTTGTAAATATATGGTTTGCTTATCCCATGCATTTGAAAGATGTTTGATTGAGATGCTTTTGTAATGTTGATTATCCTGGATAGCAAAACTTTTTAACAAATCTATATCTTAGAAAATCCAAAGGCTAATCACTACATGATCATAATGTCATTTTAAAGTCATTTTAAACTATGTTTTATTCATGACTGCAAATCTGCCCACCAATTGAACTGAGGATTGCCCCCAAATGTATTTTTTTAAACTGGATTATTTTCAATGCAACTGTAGCATAAATATATAACATTTATTTAAAAAAATAGCATATCTGTGATCATCGAATTTTGGTAATTCTATAGATTATAGTCTAAATGTGTTATCTTGCTTTTGTTTTTGTTCTTTAGACACAAAACTTATGTACATTATTGAATTGACCAGTACTTTTTTACATGTGTTTTTTTACATTAATATAATGTACAATATGCCTGTTCTTTCTTTTTTCTGATTGATTAATAATTACTGACATCAAACTTTAGTTACCATTTAAAAAATAGTGTGAAGAAGAGATTATTGAGCATGTAATCTATATTTTAATGCATTAATGAAAACTTTGGTTTGAAATGATCTTCGCATATGAATGAATTGTTATCAAAGTATTCCATTACCATGAGTTTTAATTTTATTACATCACATTTTTTGGAATAAAACTGATTGGGAATGCAAATAAACTTTAGTTCTTGCAATGTAAATCTGAAGTTTATGTATAATACAACTGAATTTGCATTCCTGAGGCACCTTTTGTTTAATTTCAAAATTCTTTCTGGAATAAAAAAAGTTTTCAGATTATACTATTTCAAATTTAAATTTAACAACTTATAACAAATAAACAAAATTGACATTAATGACCGATATAGTAAACCATTTAAATTGAGTATGCCTAATAAATATTATCTTAGACGACTAGTTATATGGTCCACTGTTTTAGTTCCACCCCTCATGAACTTCGTGGGCTGCTATCGTTTTTTTGTAGCATACGCACGGAAATTTCCATTTGGAACCGCAATCAATTCATGCTCGTCGACCAATTGTGCTTTCACAGAAGCGTCTCTATTCGAACTGACCGTGTAAATTCCTAATACAAAATAACGAATGGTTTGCGCTAGGCACGCGGAATTCCGGAACTGAATTCCTGATCAGGAAACCTAATCAGGAAACCGAGCGTTTGCGCCCGCCCTTATACCTGTTCTGTGCCTAATAAAATACTCTGTTCTTATTTTTCTTTATGACAGCTATAGGCGAACTCCACCCTTAGAACATATACTTCTGGAGGTAGTTTTAGAAAGAGAAAGCAAAGGGTAACACTCATATCAATTGGTGGGCGGAAGCCAAAGATAATTTACAGACGATTGCTTGAATAAAACCTTCTGACATATATATCACCGTGTATTGGGCCCGCTATGTAGGTATTTGTTGTGGCGCTTTGTGTGTTGACGGTTGAAGACTTTTTTTGTTATTTTTTCAAATGTTTAATGTGATATTGGTAACAACTTAATTAGAAAAGGTTACAGTGCAAATATTAGTAGCCACTTTGTGTCGTATGCGTCCGTCGTATATCGGGATTATGGAAGGTTGAGTAAAGGAGAACACACCCTGTGTAAGAAAAAAGCCGATTTCTAGCGATCTACCGGTTATAATTGTTCCTAAGTGGTTTGAACCAAACACATTCTAGCGATCTTGGTTAATACCAATGACATCACGAAAACGTCACAAATGAGCCCTTTGTTACGTCATTGTTTGAAATATCTTCAACCGGTAATAACCCAAAGCAGTAGTTGTTTTTGATTGACTGTCACTTTCTTAAATGACATTTTAGGTTATGTATTTATTTTTATGTCAAATACATATAATATTTCAATACAAGGAAATTAATATTAATTTATATACAATGTTTGGATAGCTAATACAGTTGTAATTGATGTTTTACATTTTTGGAAATTTCTTAGACAGTTACACCAATATGTTTATATTTAAGCTAAATCTACTACATGTAAGTTTCATCTTATCACTTGCTTTGCTTATTAAACTATCTTGAGTAGTCATGTACCACAAGAATATCAATATTTTAATACTAATAACTTTTTTTGTCAGTTCTAACAACAGCTTCAATTGTTCAAAAGTTTTTCTCTGCATTCTAAATAACTTGAAAAAATGATAATCATTATACCTGAGCAGCCAGGTCTCTGGATACAGTTAGTTGTTTTGGAACCATGGAATGTTCTCTTGTAAATAGGCAGACTATATATTTATTTAAATTATATGTAAACAAAAAACTATACAGATAAAAAGTCCAATCTTCATAATCAAAAAATAAGTCACCACAAATATTTAATAACAAATTTCTGTCCATTTTATCAAAATTATCACTTGAACTATTAAATAACCAGAGGAGCTATAAAGTTATTCACATACGTGTATATACTTAAACAAAAATAATTAAACATATGATTTTGCCGTTTTCCGGTTGAACCAAATTGCATTCTAGCCAATCAGTTTCGGTTCTACTTTCATTGTTCAAAAGGGTTATGTCAAAGTACAACCACTGTCAACCAAGGGCATAACCAAAGTTATAACCGGTAGATCGCTAGAAATGGGCTAATGTGTCGGTTGGGTTTCAGCTTAGAGAGAGGGCAAGAGGTTATTTCACTCGGCTGGGAGCTGCTTCTAATGAAGTACGTTCAGCATGTTGTTCATTGGCTGCTTCCGCCCACTAAGTGAAATAGCCTTTTACTGTCTCTATTGCCCTCTCTTTCTAACGTTGCCACAATTTTATGCATGACAGGCTAAATCTAGATGGTACATGATCTAAGGGTTTCGGCTCTTGGGGACAGAGCGAAAACGTACTTCTATTCAAGATAAAACTATGAAATTCAGGCAGTGCAATATGCACCACCTAAACTAACAACACCCTTAATTTGGTTGACCTACCACCACTTTAGAGGGGGGTCGGGGGGGGGGGGGGGTAACCACTTGCTTTTACCAGAAGGTAAAAGCTCTAAGATTGCACTGCAGGCTATCTTCAGAAGAAGACAGGCTGCAGTGCACAAATATGGTGGTAAGACAAAAGAGAAGGCAAGAGGCTATTTCAATCGTTTGGGAGCTGCTTCCAATGAAAGACGATCAGCATGTTGTTCATTGGCTGCTTCCACCCACCAAGTGAAATAGCCTGTTACTGTCTCTATTGCCCTCTCTTTCTAGCCTTGCCAAGAATTTGTGTATTGCATGCTATCTCCAGAAGGTACATGCTCCAAGCCTGGCCCATGGTCTCTAAGAATTTTAAAAATTATTTTTTTTCAGTGCCATTTTGTAGACCTGTGCGATAGTAAACTTAAGTATCCAGAATATACGAATCATAGATGAGCTATTTTTTAAGACAACTTTAGTCTTATTTTCGTATCTTTCCGCTATTCAGATATACGCACTCACCTGACTCTTCTCCGCTGTAAAATCAATTATGCAACATTATACTTATTTTTGTTGTAAATTGAAATGTGGCTAAAATACTGAATATTTCATCAGGAATTTTGTTTACTAATTTAACAAGTAAAGCTCTATACTTTAAAAATATTAAGCCCTTATAGCTTTTCCGTCTTCTTCTGATTCGTATTCAGATATCTGAGAAATCGTGATCTCATGAAATCAGGTACATCTATTTATTTTAGTTTTCTATGTTTGTGAGTCTACTGCTTTTCCATATAAGTAATTAATTATTGCATAGCATCAAAAGAAAATTGTTGATTGTATGCCATAGATCTTGACAAGGGCCAATCACACGCAGCCGTTCACGGGGCCAACCGATAGGCACCGAGCCGCGACTATATCACAGCGCCCGCGCTCCTGAAAATCTTAGTAATAATTTGAATATCTTAGGAAATGAAATATCTTAGTGAATAAAATATCTTAAGGAATAGCGTAGGGAAAATATTGTAACAGCGTAGGGAAAAGTATATGAAACATGGAAAACAAATTAGGGAAATAAGTATAAAAACATGGACTAGGAGTAAGAAATTTGTAAAAATTTAACTCTGACAATTAAGACATGAAACTGACTGAAAATCTTAGTATTCGAGTAACTAGAAGCAAAACGCCGTCATTTTATTATCGATTCCGGCAGGGATCATTATATCAACTACTCAACTACGCGGGTGAATTCCCGGAAACCACCCGCGACATTTAGGCACTAAATGTTTTAAATGACGACGTTTCGGCAAAGTCACATCTGCCCTCTTCAGGTAGGTTCGCATAATTCTCGTAGCCTTCTGCTTTCGCTTCTAGTTATTCGAATACTGGCATTTAGTGCCCGCGAAAACATATATATATATATATATATATATATATATATATATATATAAGTTATACCATCGACTTATATGAAAACACCAAGCGCTGCGAAAGCTGAGTTAGCATTCGCAGGTTATAAATTGTGTAATTTCACTGTTACTTACAGTTCTGTCTTTTTTAATTGTTATAAAGTTTTAGCATTATTTTCAAGTTTATATTAAGAGTTTAAGTATTTTTGCAAGTATAAATAAAATATTTTTAAAAAGAGAATGTGTGATATCACAAATTGGCACAGTCAGTAGGATCCGTCTAACGAACCTGGAAGAAGTCATCTCTGCAAAAAAACGTAGAACAAGGCGCTTTCAATGTTCCTGTTAATGTAAGTAATGGTCAATCGTCATTCGTTATAAGTAAATATTTGATTAATTATTAATTATTTATTAATACATTGATTTTGAATAATTTGATTTTATTTGATTGATACTAATATTTTATTATTTGATTTTTATTTTGATATATTTCATTTGAATGAAATATTGATTTATTTCATTATATGACATATTTATTTTATTTCTTTTATTGACATTTGATATATTTGACATACATATTTTATTGATTTGTTTATCTATTTGTGTTCAGAACACTCTGTCTTTTTGGGTTTAAAAGAGACAGACTTTATATGTGCATATGTATATTCTCAATTGCTTGGAAAAAACTCTGCCTCAAGCGCAATCTCAGTAAGAAGAAGACTAGCTGTTTGCCTCTCGTCCATTACGGACCTCCCAAGAAACTCTCAAGGAAAAACGTTTCCCTATGTGCTCGCTAGTGCAACCCCAAAGTCCGTGTGCAGCTATTACTCACTTATTGTAAACCGCCTCGTGAGTGCGCATTGCCCAACATTATAAACTCTAGTTGTGCCTAAAAACCCAGGGTTAAGGCCGGCTACCCGCACCGAATGCAGACAAATACATGGATGGCAGATTTCCCAAGGCTTTTACTAGATCTAACTCGTAGACAAGGTAAGAGTTTTCTTATGAAGGGCAATTGAGTTTTTTATCAAAACAGAACCAACTCAAAACTACAGTCCACTTCATCAAATTCACTACATTTGTTGGTCCAGTCGAGCCAGATTGATTTATTTTGATTTATCGCTATCAATTTGGTACATTTTAAAATTCTCAAAAAATAAAATTGCATTCATAGTTAGCCATTTTATTTGTTTCCCGCGTATTATTTCCACACACCTTAGGGTCAGATAATTACGCATCTCTACAAATCTCAACACGCAAGCGTCACTCACAAAGAAGAGGTTGATTTAGAATGACATTACTTTCTAACATTTTAACCTTCAATTTACTGTGTTTATTTTGCATTTTCGTTAATACTCATATATTAATTTCTCATTAACCTCAAGAATTTATTAAATATATTTCTCGCAATTATAAAATAATAATTGTAATCTCTTAACATTGCTCTAGTTTAATTGTTAAATCGATCGCTGTTTTGTTTATTTCAATAATAAAAACTCGTTCAGTTTGTCGATGTTTACCGGACATTTTTTTGTCATTTAAGGAATTTGCCACTCATTCGAATCTGATTTATGATACAGATATACAGTTTGTCTCTATAAACGTGTAGTTTATTAATTTTGGTGAATATTAATTTACAGTAATTGATATTTTTTTCTCTTTATATCGTGTATTAATTGTAATGTTAGTGTACAGTGGAGTTCATAAATGCTGCTCTCAATTAATTAACTCGTATTAATTTTCAATATTTGTTGGTTTTTAATTTGATTCGCTTAGTTCAGCAGTTTAAGTTATTATTTGTGTTCGGCTTATATTAATTTATACTTCACAATGGCGGATAGAAAATTAAATCTTGCCATTTCTCAACGCAAAGCTGAAATTGTAATGGTAGAAGAATTGTTGAACATTGCGAAGCAATTTCTTAGTGATAGAACCATGCATAATAACTTCAAATGTAGATACAATCGCTTAGAAGCAACTCGCGAAGCCTTTGATAGGCAACAGAATATCATTCAAACTCTTATGTCGGCACAAGATAATGCAGATTTGGATGCTCAAATCAAGATAGATCGTGCTTTCTACACAAGTTTTTATGAGATTCAAGCTATTCACATGCAGCTTTTTGATAACTCTAGAGACTCACTTGAGTCCCATAACACTAGTATCTATCCCTTGCACTAATGTAAAATTCCCAAAAATAGAAATGCCACACTTCTCTGGTGAATTCCGTGAATGGCAAACATTTATTGATATGTTTGACTCTTTGATTCATAATAATGACTCGCTCTCAAATGTCGACAAATTTAATTACTTAATAGGCTTGGTTCACGGAGCTCCACTTAAACTCTTAAAATCTTCCCCCTTGACAGGTGATAATTACTTAGTTGCTTATAACGCATTGCGCAAGCGCTATGCAAATAAGCGTTTAGTTGCTAACTCTTATTGGCAGGCTATTTCTCGATCTAAAAAACTCTCCAGTTCTCAAGGACCCAGAGAGCTAGTTGATGTTTTTAGTGAAAACCTTTCAGTGTTAAAAAATATGGGCTTTCCTGTGAAGCAATGGGACTTCATTCTCTTCACAATGCTGTTCGAAAGACTCGACTCAGATACCGCTCTGAGGTTTGAGCGACACTGAGCTTCGGAACTTGAAGATCTATACTTTGATATCGTGCTGAATTACTTGGAGAGGCAATGCGCCGCTCTGGATTCTCTCAATATTATCTACACTCCCCCCAGTGCTGTTAGTAAATCTAAAGTTCATTCTCCAAGTTTTAAAACATCAAAAAATAATTCTGCCACTACATATGTCATAAATTCTCAATCTCAATTCTCTAGTAACATCATCTGTCCATTATGTAAAATCGCACACCGCGTTTATAATTACCCTGAGTTTCTCTCAAAATCTCCTCATGATAGATTTGCTATCACTCGTACCCATGGGTGTTGCACAAATTGCTTAGGATATAAGCATACATCTTCTCGTTGCTCCTCTACAAATTGCTGTAGAAAATGTTCTCGCAAGCATCATACTCTTTTGCATTTTACTGATGCCTTGCGCAACTCACACTCGCCTTCGGGCTTAACAAATACTCAGCTCGCTTCTAGTATTAGACCGGAAGAAACCTCATCTCACACTCTCAAGATTGCCTCGGCAGATCCTTGTATTAATTCTCAACCCAGCACTTCGAATATTTCTCTTCTCACAGGAGTGCGGGGTACCGTTCTCTTATCCACTGCTCTAGTGGAGATAAAGGATGCTCGTGGTCATTTTCAACCGGTTAGGGTTCTTCTAGATAGTGGGAGCCAATGTAATCTTTAACCAGTATATGTTGTAAGAGACTCGGATTATTCAAGTGCACTACACCTCTTAGTATTGGAGGTGTGGGCAGAATACATACTCAATCCTCACATATTGTTTCTTGTATGCTTCTGCCTCGCGGAGCTTTGACTCCAGTTATCGATTTTGATGCTGTAGTCTTACCTCAAATTTCCTCTGATATGCCCTCATCGGATATTCTCGTCCAGTAGATATGCTCTTAGGTGCTGATATGTTAGTTGCATTGTGGAAGGGTAATACCATGCAACCCCGATTCGGTGGCCCTGTAGCCTTGGAAACTACTCTGGGATGGATTCTCACTCTTATAGCTAGTATTTTACTAGAAGACTCTGTAAAGCGCTTTTGGGACTTAGATCAGGTTCCAAAATTGCCAGCAATTTCTTTGGTGGATAAACAGGCAGAGGACCTCTTTTCTCGTACAATTTCTCGTATACCCACAGGGAGGTTCACTGTCGAATTACCCTTTAAACATTCACACTTTCACTTCCAAGGATCTCGTGATGTAGCTCTCAAAAGATTCTTGTCCCTGGAACGGAAGATGTTAAAAGACTCTGTTCTGTATGAACGCTACAAGGACTTCATGCAAGATTATTTGAACTCTGGCCACATGGAATTAATACCCAGCCTCGAAATATCTCAACCCAGTTATTACATTCCGCATCATGCTATAGCTCCTACTAGCTCCAAATTTAGAGTTGTCGTCGATGTTTCTGCTGTTGATACTCAAGGAGTGTCTCTTAATGACATCCTACTCTCCGGTCCCAAGTTACAGCAGAACTTAATCTCGATTCTTTTGCGCTTCAGATTTTATGCAGTATGCTTCACAGCCGACGTAAGGCAGATGTTCCGTCAGATTCTCATCGCTGAACATCATGGAGATTACCAACGTATTTTGTGGCGTTTCTCTCAGGATACCCCTATTCAGGATTACCGATTGGTGACTGTTACTTATGGAGTTAGTTCTTCTCCGTATTTAGCAATACGTACTCTATTCCATCTTGCTCATATGTATAAGAATGATTACCCCGAAGCATCTGAGATCATATCAAATGATGTTTATGTAGATGACATCTGTACTGGTGCAGATTCTATCTCTCATGCTCTAACTCCAGAAAGAATTTGATATCTCTACTCCAAAAAGGTCGCTTTGAGCTGCGTAAATGGGCTAGTAATAAACCTGCTCTACTTTCTCATTTACCCTCTTCGCAGATTCATTCTGAGGCTCTTTCTCTGGATTTCGATCTCGAGTTTAACCAGACATTAAAAATTCTCGGACTGCAATGGAATCTTTCTCAAGACCATTTTAGTTTTAAAGTTCATGCATTTAATAACTTATGCACCAAACGCTCAATACTTTCAGAATTGGCACGAATCTTTGACCCATTAGGATTTCTAACACCCCTTACTCTCTCAATGAAATTAATTATTCAGCAATTATGGGCTAGTGGTTATCGATTGGAATGCTACTCTTGATGCGTCTATCATTCATAAGTGGACTACTATATGTTCTCAGATAGACGTTCTCTCTCAAGTTCACATTCCTCGACTAGTTCTCATATTTCCTTTTGTTTCGGCACAGTTGCATGGATTTGCTGATGCATCGGAAAGGGGATACGCTGCAGTTGTTTATCTTCGTCTTGAGTCATCTTCCAACAAATATTGCTGTCATTTTGTGTAGTAAATCGCGCGTTGCTCCACTCAAGACAATTTCTGTCCCTCGACTAGAATTGTGTGCTGCTCTACTTCTCTCAGAGTTATTAGTCGTCGTAAAAGATTCTCTAGGCGGAAAGCTTGAATTTTCGTCGATCACGGCCTACTCGGATTCTACTGTTGCCTTGGCTTTGATAAGAAGTTCTCCTCATCGATGGGTTACATTTGTTTCCAACCGGGTAACTCAAATTCAAGAAAGACTGGCTCCATCTCAATGGCGCTATGTGAGATCTGAAGAAAATCCTGCCGATCCTGCTTCTCGAGGACTCAAACTTTTGCCGAGAGTTCCTTATGGTGGCCGGGACCGTCATGGCTCTCGCTTCCGGAATCCCAGTGGTCTCCTGAGGTTCTCCCATGTCTCGGTGATATACCTGAAACTACGGTAGAGCAACGTAAACTTGTATGCACTCTCTCAGTTCAGTACAATTTTCTAGAAAATCTTCTTAATAAGTTTTCATCTCTGGCAGAAAATTCTCCGTATAATCTCTTACTCTATGAGATTTATTCACAACTCACGTCATCCTCAATCTGCCCAGAACCACTCATTTTCAGCTGCTGATTTGGATAAAGCTTTGTCAACTCTCATTAAAATTGCCCAGACTCAACATTATTCTCAAGATATTGCGGTTCTTAAGAAAAACTCTCGACCTTCAAAGGTTCTCTATAAACTCAGTCCGTTTCTGGATAAAGACGGTTTACTCAAAGTGGGTGGGCGTCTGGTGCAGGCCCTAACACAACTTATCATCGAAGATAACTCACTTAAAATATTTACACCCAGGACCTCAAACGCTTCAGTATATTCTCTTCCAAAAATACTGGATAATAAATGCTAAAAATCTACGTAAAATCTCTAAAATAACATCACGATGTTTTCGCTGTTTCCGTACACATCCCAAATCGACGCAGCCGCGTATGGGGGATTTACCACTTGCACGCATTTCGGAAGTTAAACCATTCTCCAAAGTAGGTGTGGATTATGGTGGCCCTTTTCCGATCACCCTCGCTCGTCTTCGAGGTGCTAAAGTTCTCAAGTCTTATATTTGTCTCTTTGTGTGTATGGTTACTAAGGCAATACACATAGAATTGGTGTCAAGTCTCTCATCTGATGCGTTCATTGCAGCGCTTCAACGTCTCTCTCGCAGCTACAAAAGAGCACATTCGTTGGCATTTTATTCCTCCTCATAGTCCCAATTTTGGAGGATTATGGGAAACTGGAATTAAATCTATTAAAACTCATTTAGGTCGGGTTATTGGTGACCAACTCCTTACTTATGAGGAATTTAATCCCGTCCTAATACAGATAGAGTCTGTATTGAAATCTCGCCCTCTATGCGCCGCCAGCTCTAGTCCCAATGACTTACTACCACTCTCACCTTCTCATTTTCTCACTTTGTCTCCTCTAAACATAGTTCCTGATCCCGATACATCAGGACTGAAGTTATCTCATCTCTCTCGTTGGCAGCTAGTTCAACGTATGCATCAGCACTTTTGGAACAAATGGCATAAGGAATATCTACACACTCTTCAACAAAGGAGTAAGTGGAGTGACTCAAGTATGCCTATTAATATTGGTACTCTTGTCCTTGTGAAGGAAGATAATTCACCACCTTTGCAGTGGGCGCTAGCGCGAGTAATTGATGTCCATCCTGGTGCGGATGGTGCAATTCGAGTCGTAACTGTTCGTACCCAAAAGGGCGAATTTAAGCGTCCTGTCTCTAAGGTGTGTCCTCTACCATCTGACTCATAACCAACTCCTTATGTTCCCTAACTTTCCCTCTCTTTCCTCATTTACTTAAATCTCTCTCTATCTCTTTATATTTAACTCCCATTTTGCCAATATGGATATTTTCTCTTTTATGTATATATATATATATATATATATATATATATATATATATAGATTAAACTCATCTCTAGAGTACAACTAGGCTCGCACCCTCATAACTGTTTTACGTTGCATAGATAAATTTTTTTTCTCTTTCTCAAAAGAATTTTTTTTATTTTTATTTCTCACTCGTCTTTTGAAAATTTTGGTGGCTGGTATGCTGTCTTTTTTTGGTTTAAAATACACAGCCTTTATATTTACTCAAAACTACAGTCTACTTCATCAAATTCACTACAATTTGAATAACTGATTTATTTGAGTTTCCTATTTTAATTGATCTTATTACGTTTAATATGATACTGTTCTGTCCAAACAATCGTTTATTCCCATTAACATATTCTACGTTTTACTAATCTTCTATACCTTATAAGATTATAGATTCATAAACATGGCTTAAGCTTCACCAAATGCAGGTACCCCTGAAACGGAAAGATACCGGTTAACGGAAATATTTTTCGTAATACCTGTATTTGAAAGCGACCAAATTTCCTTGGCAACCTTTATAGATGCGTGTAATTACGCATATAATATGTCGAGCGCTGATCAAAAGTATTTGTTATTGATCCATATAAAAATAAATTTAAAGGGAAAACGGCGCAGCTAATAAATTCAAGGAATCCCGGATCGTACCTTGAAATCAAACAACTCTTGACACTGCATTTCGGAGATTCTCGTGATCACTCTTCCCTTATTCATGACTTGCAACGTCTAAAACAACAAAAAGATGAGCAGACTACTCTAGTGGATACAATAGTGATGAATACCCTTCTTACGCAATTAGAACCCCATTCAGGACAAGTAATTCGTGCAAGTAATCCAGAGGTACATTCCCGAATTAGAAGAGAGCTTCAGCTATCTTATTTCAAGGATCAGAAAACGAACAAATCTCTTCCTGTCAAACCCAACTTCCAAGCACGAAACCCGACACAACTTCCTCCACTGTGGTCGATTAGGCCACATGGCCGTAAACTGTCGATCGAAATCACAAAGCAACTCTCAAACATTCAATCAAAACCATATACCAAATTCTGTTGGGCCTAACCAGCAAACACGGCCAAAGTTCCACACAAATACTCCCCCTGTTCAACAAGGACAAGAGTTTCGTCCATCTAACTTCCAAAGATCCCCTTTTAAGTCTCAAATGAATCCAAACTATTATCGCTCATCCGTAATACAGAACAATTCTAATAACCGTCCTGAAAGGAACCATCATTTCAATAAACACCAAAATGTTGATTACTCGAATTGTTCTACAGGTATTATATGGATGACAACACTTACGACTATCAGGATGATAGTCAAAATTATTCTGGCTTCGAAGAAACTTTTGACGAGCATTTTAACAGTCACGATTATCAGGATTTTCTAACGCTTCCGAGCCTAGACCAACCCTTGATCCGACAACAACGTTGTGCGAAGTCGAAACCCGGATTTAAAACCTGAATATTGACGATTTCAACCCAGATCTGAACTTTCCGGAGCAACTATTTCTTTAAGCCCACTTCTTACAGTTAACTCTAAAAACCTACTCTAATTCCATTCGCTCTATGTAATCCACATAAATTTTCATGTACAATTTGGACATTGAGTTTGATGGCATACTAGGATTAGATTTTCTTGAATACTATGAATGCATAGTTGACTTAAAATCTTAAAATCTAAACAGCTAATAACCAATTTTAAAACAATCCCTTTCCACAAAGTTCTCGATAACGATCTACAAATGACAGATGTAACCGACACACACAATATTAAACCCAATATTAAATCACAAACACCTACACAAAACAAAATAACTATCGAGGAGCCTACAGAAAAGATCTTTAAACTTAAATGTGATCTCCCTAATATCGACGCCATCTTACCAACTCATAAAATTGACAGAGTACGACTTCCAAACGCACTCGTACACATTAACGCAAATGGTGAATTTCTAACTTCTATCATAAATGCTAAAGCGATTCCCAAAAGAGTAAACTTTTCTGATTTAAGACTGGAACCACTTGAAAAAAATCACCCTTTTCTGAACTTCAATACAGATGGCTATCATTAGAGAGCAACTTAGAAGTGAATATCTCAATGCTGAAGAACGCGAACAAATCACTAATCTTTGTTTGTAATTTCAAAACATTTTCTAGGTGGTGACGTCTTGACTTTCACTAACGAGGTTAAGCATTCAATTGATACGAATAACGCAAAGCCCGTTTTCGCTATATAGTATAGATATCCACAAGTTCATAAAGAAGAAGTGTAAATCCAAGTAGGAAAAATGGTTGAACAAGATACCATTAGGCACTCCTCATCTCCTTGGTTCGCCCCTGTGTGGGTCGTCACCTAGAAGTTTGATGCTTCTGGTAAACAAAAGTGGCGAGTTGTTATCCATTACAGGAAATTAAATGAATTGACTGTAGACGATAAATATCATCTGCCGAACATCTCTATCTTCTCTACCAACTTGGCAAGTGTCAGTATTTTTCGACACTGGATCTCGCTTCCGGGTTCCAGAAGTTGGAAATCCAAGAGGAAGATATTCCAAAGACCGGCTTTTCTGTCAAAAATGGTCATTTCGAATTCGTTCGTATGCCATTTGGTTTAAAAAGTGCACCTTCTACTTTTCAGAGGGTCATGGACAACATTCTTTTGGGTATACAGAATGAATTGTCTACTCTCCGACCATCCATGAACACATCTCCCGGTTGACAGAAGTTTTTAAACGACTTCGGAAGTCTAATCTAAAAATTTAACCTGATAAGTGCGTAAAGAAGTGGCTTATCTTGACCATCTCATCACACCAGAAGGCGTAAAACCAAACAGTTCAAAGGTTTAATGCATTCAGAACTTTCCGCAACCCCAAACTCCTAAAATCAAATCAAATCTTTCCTTGATCTCGCTAGGTACTACAGACACTGCATACCAAATTTTGCGAAGATCTCTAAACCTCTAACTAAACTACTCCAAAAAGACGTCAAATTCATCTTTGACGCAGATTGCAAGTCTTCCTTCGCTGAACTGAAGCAAGCCCTTGTATCTGGCCCTATCCTGATTTATCCAAACTTTGAAGAACCTTTCCTGTTCACTACTGATGCTAGTGAACAGTCAAAAGTCATCCGTGGGAAGTACTAACCGACGCATTTCCGTAAGAGCAGTGGAGCACAAACTAAGCATCAGGAATAAGCAGACGACATCGGCCTTATTCCAACACGAACTCAATACAGGACACAAAATAGACTTCAAAACGTGCAAGGAAGTCGCGAACATAGAAAATCACCGAAGTAGGCAAATAGGGGAAAGCAATTGAAAATCAAAAAATCAGAGAATTAAATAAACGAGACGACGCTCTAAACTTGCCAAAAACGTGGAAGGCACTTCTACAAAAATCCCATCATAAAACTCTTAGTAATATCTAATCCTAATGAAAAACAATCACAAGGGACAATAAACAGCACGACGGGTGGTCACTACCCAAGATGATTAGCAAGTAAAGCAATAAAGTCCACTAACGGTAACCTATCTGAACAGTAATCATACAGGGTATGATCTCGAAAGAAGGTATAAATAGAAGGCCAGTCTCTTCATTCTGTTATCAGATTTCAACTGTTGAAAATGCCAAATGAAATTTTGGCGAAACGTCAGGTAAAATATTCTTTTCAGAGCACAAACCGAGAAACAGATGTACACAGGATATAACAAAGAAAATCACATTGTTCCATCCGTGAAGGACTACAATCTAACATATATACAGGGTATTCCATTCCAAACGAGCCACCTTGAATATCTTGGTTGCTTTTAAAACTATTGCAATAAGAAAAAGCAGGTCGATTTTTGTTTCGATTTAGAAATTTTTTGAAGTGAATTAACGCTTGCGCGCATTCAACATAAACAGGCCAATTCAATGACATTGAGATATGAGATAGGAAAAATAGGTGTTGTCTTATATCATTTGAAAGCCCTTTTAAGGGACTATACTATACTATATTGACTTCCATACAATAATACAACCTTGACTGAAAGTCGGCTCTGACATGATTCAGCATAGTCGGTGTTATCTGACGACACTCCGCTGTAATTGGTTGACGTAGTTCGTCAAAATTCTCAGGCTGACTCATAAAAATTTTGGATTTAAAATGTCCCTACAAACAAATCCAAAGGGTTCAGATCAGGTGATCGGGCAGGCCATTCTATAGGACCTCTTCTTCCAATCCAGCGACCAGGGTGTTCCAAATCGAGGTATTGACCAAACTGGTGCGGCATAGTGAGGAGGAGCTCCATCTTGTTGGAAATGCATTTTCTAATTTTCCTATTATCAATGCATTAATTTCATTTTCCAATATATTATGATAAATTTCAGCATTTAAATTACCAGGAATAAACAGGGGTCCAGTTAGATGATTTCTTCCAAAACGTAGTGATATGTTTGGTCAAGTGGCCTGTTTTGTACCACCAGAATACACAGTATTGTTGCATTCCCAAATTATTTCAAATGTTCGAAGTTACTGGCTTTGTAAAGGTTCGAAATACTATATATTTATTATTAGTTTTTCTGCTTATTAATATTTAATGAGGGATCTTATCAGATGAGTTATCTGAATCTTATCCAGCTGTGGATGATCTAAACACTTTTTGCTGACGGGTGTCCATATTTCCTAAAACCGCCTTTTCGGTGTTACAAAAAATCTGAGTCCAGGGATAAGCAGTGGACCTATTGTTGTTCAAAGTTAAAACGTCTTCTAAATGGTTCCCGTGGCGGGCGTAGCAATGTTTGGGTAACTGCTCTACCCTGGCTCACTCGCTCATGAATGATCTCTTGAATTTCAAGTTCATATTCAATTGAATAAACATTTTAACAATAAAAGAACGCGATTTTAATTTATTAGAAAATCTATACAAATCTTTTGTGTAAAGTATGAAGTAGGATTTGGTACGTACCTTTGACATTTTTTGGCCTCACTCTAATTTTTTTGCCTCACCCTAGATCAAACCATGGTATCGGTTGCATCCTTATACCTGCGTAGGCGTTTAAGCCAGCAAGTCAATGGTGTGCCTTGGAAGAATCGTAGACCATCTTGGTGTATCTAAACTAATAATTTATGCTAGTGACGCAAAGATCTAGACTTTTACTTCGTTTCCACATAAAATTCTTCAATAAGAATCTTTTTTACATAACCCGAATTCCAATGGGCTATGAATATTGGAACTACCCAGGACGAAGCAGTGTAGTTGCTTGCTTTTGTGGTTTGTCGAAAACAACTTTTTAGTAAAGTGGCTTGTGGACTTCGGTTGTAGTGTAATATCCGATTTTTACTAGTAATTTTTTTAATATATCTTAAATAAATATATTTATGTACATATTGTTATAAAATTAACTTTAGCCGCCCATGGAAAAATTAACAAACATTCTAATCATTCCGACAAAAACAAAACCATAAACATATAACTAGCTATCCTGAACTTTGGTCGGCGCAAAAAGCATCGACCACGAGAAATTTCTTAAAGAACACTCTTACAACAAAGGAGTAATCCTGGCATCAAGAGGAAATCCAACAAAAGTTAGTGAAATCATTTGACGAAAACCGTAAAATTGAATTAGAGAACCTTGTAACTGATGTAGATGAAACACCTTGTTTCTACGATGAAAAGTGAACAAAAAAAATTTAATTGAGGAGTTATTATCGAAATTTGAAGAAAAACATGAATAAACTGAATTGAAGAAACAAAATGAATTTAAGATATCAGGTAAAAAGAGAAAATGAATTAAAAATATTTAAAGAAAAACATGAATAAACTGATTAAAGAGACAGACTGATGAATTAAAAAGGCAACAGCAGTTTGAACAACTAATGCAAATAGAAACGCAAGTTAATGAAGCAATTAATCAGAGAATGCAAATAGTTGAGTCAGATATAAAACAGATAAATGATGACATTAAGATCACAAAAAGTACCAAACCACAGTTTGTGACATCGATTCCATCCAAAGCCAGGTAAAATTGAAATCATGTCAATTAAAAACACAGTACAAAGTTAAGGGAGGTAATAAATTATTCATGGGCACCTAGTAAGTAATCCTGGGAGCTGCGTTGGAATGGTGGAGTGCGTACATTCAGCTCATGATTACTTAATTGGATGGGCTGTGGTTAAAACCGGACGAGGCATACCAATTAGAGACCTGAATAAACCCAAAAACGACATCTGAATTGTTAATGGTTAATAGCTTGTTTTGAGCCAGTAGATACCAAAATCAATTGCGTAGAAGGGTACCAGACATCGGTGAAGGAGACAGGGCCCAAAAAGAGTTTCTACAACAGTTTGCTGACAGTTTGACACACCTTACACCAGAGGAGCACAAGAAAGTCAAGCAATTTATCGCAAATCACTGGCAAATTTTTAACAGTCGAGAAAAAGGATTTTGCGTGAATTACAGAAAATTGAACGATATTACGAAGTAAGACTGCTATACACTCTCCCGAAACGATGACACTCTGACCACACTAGCAGGCGCATGTCAGTTCTCCAGACTAGACCTAAAGAGTGGATAATGGCAGGTTGGACTACATGAAAACGGCACAGAAAAGATAGCGTTCTCCATCAGTAGAGGGCTGTTTCAGTTCACGGTAATGTCGTGGGTTATGTAATGCTCCCACTACATTTGAGAGGCTAATGGAAGGGCTATTGAGCGGATTGACATAGAGAACATGCGTAATATACCTCGGAGAAATTCTAGTCATGGATCACATATTCGAAGACCATCTGAAGAGCCTGGGCGAAGTAAGTAAGTCGTTTCCGAGTCAGGAATCCGCACAAACGAAGACTAGATAGCAGCCATTCGTGATTTGCTAGTCCCGAGAAACAAGCATGAACTGCGAAGCTTTTTGGGGCGCCTGTTCGTACTACAGACGATTTGTTGAGGGATCTGCCACTATTGCCGCACCCCTACATTGACAGACGACTGAGAAAGAGACCTCCGTTGGGATCAGGATTAAGAGGCATCATTTAGACTGAAGGTGGCACTATATTCCAGCCCAACCCTAGCATTCCTTACACAGTCCGGCAAGTTCATCTTAGACACCTACACCAGCAACACAAGTTTGGGGACCATCCTATCCCAGGTGCAAGATGGTGAAGAGAGGGTGATCGAGTACTACAGCCGTGGACTCTCGAAACCGGAAAGGAATTATTGTGTGACCAGAAAAGAAATTATTGCAATAATCAGAGCAGCAATACGATTTTAAAGTTGAACACCGTGCCGGCATGACAATGCCGATGCCATGTCAAAAAGACCCTGTAGAGTAGAATGCGGACATTGTCTGAAGACGGAACGGCGAGAGAGTATCTCCATCCGACAGATCCGAGCGCAGGCCAATGAAGACTGAATAACGGAACAGTGCATCCAGGACCAAATGGCTGATCCAGACATTGAACCAGAACCAGTGTAGACAATAGAATGTTAAACAGAATTTGTGAAAGCAATGAAGGCTGAGAAACAAAGTGCCAAGTGGTAGTCCCAAAGAAAAAGGGCATGAATAAAACTTGGGATAATATCGCCAACAGTACTACTGGGTAAATTACTTCCAAGACGTCATAGCTTGGTGCCGCAAATGGGACACCTGTGCAGCCAGTAAGAGCCCGAAGACCCGGACCAAGGGCAGAATGCAGCAATAAAATGTGGGCGTCCATTTGAGAGAATTGTCACTGATATCGCCGGTCCATTTCTCGAGTCTGAGAGGGGGAACAAATACATTGTGGTCGCAATGGATTATTTCAGCATATGGCCTGATGCATTTGCTATACCCATCCAGAGGGCAATCACTGTGGAGTCAAGGCTGATAGAACAGTTATTCAGCAGGCTTGCTGCCCAGTTGGAGTTACATTCAGACCAAGGACGTTACTTTGAATCCAATATATTGCGGCAGATCTGTACGATGCTACGTATCAAGAGAACGAGAAACATTCAACAGGACATTGGAAACAGCGTGATTGGGATGAGCACATTCTTTTTTTTTCTTATAGTCTATCGCTCAGCTGTCCATAACAGCACGGGAATGACTCCAGCAAGGGTGCTATTCGGAAATCTGACTTTTGGCTAACCAGAAGAACCGCCCCAAGAAGTCAACGATTATGCCGACCAACTCTAACAGAACTTGCTGGCAATACACGAACTAGCCCGAACACAGATGTGGGCCACCAGCGATCGGATGCGAACACAATATGACCTCAAGACCAATTCAGTCGGGTTCCAAGGGAGGGACAAGGTCTGGCTGTACAACCCCCAGAGGAGCAAAGGTAAATCTCCAAAGCTGACACCCACCTGGGATGGTCCATACGAGGTAGTTGTCTATCATATTCGGTGGTTCATTTGGATCGACTAGCTCCCTACTATGGAGAAATTGCGAAATTAACAAACCTTCTATATGAATCATTCCGACAAAAACAAAAATATAAACATACAAGCGGCTATTCTGAACTTTCGGTCGGCCTCGATAAATTTCTTGTAGAACGCTCCTACAACAACAGAGTAATCCTGGCATTCGAGTCTTTTCTAAATTGATAAAAAATACGAGATTTGTACATGTTGAGTTGTATTATTTCCTTTATATTGCCGTGTGTTGTATCGATAGCAATCAGCTGTAGTCAATAAATAGTGGATTATTTTCGGGTAAATAAAGTCATCATGAGTGAACGTGAATCAATGTTGTTTTCTGAACGATAGTTCTGGCATTTCAGGATTTTATTTTTTCTTTGAGAATAATACCAAATAAACTTGAAAGTCTATATATTTCATGACAAATTTACTAAATATGTCATTACGAAACCTTTAAATTTTTTTATTTCTTGTTCATTTGTCTTTAGTTATTTACCATTGAAAATGGGGTCTTATTTAGACCTTGGACTTTTTGAAATAAACAGACTTTCACGTTTATGTAGTGAACTCAGAAAATATAAAGGTGAATATCTGTGTTAAATTAATTTTGAACCCACGAAATTTATTGCAATATGCATTTCCCACAATAAGCCCCTTAAGTTTATATATTATGTACATGATGAGCCTAAATATTATTTTATTTTTAATTTTTTTCAATATTTAGGCATACTAAAGCCTGAGATGAAGGGCAGATGGGTCGATATTTGACCCCTTTTCTTAACTTCATTTAAATTATACATTTCCAAGTTATAAAAAAATACTGTTGAATTTCTCATGGCAAGTCCTCTTATTTGCTTTATTATAATATTAATATTCAATTAAAAGCTTTGTAGTTTCCGCAATAAGCCTCGATTGTATTATTATTTGAATAATTTCCCTAAGTATTTTATGTTAATATGTTTATAATATACCATCTAGTCGAGATTTTTCAGTCCACTGAACGTAAGACAACATATTGTTTCTAGTCGAGAACCTTCGTCAGTTGCTCTATCCTCAATATGGAATAATTATTTATGTATTTACTATATATAACTGAATTTAAAATTTTCTGGATTTCATGTAGGTGAGAGGAGCACAACTGATGAAGTTTCTAGACCAGGAACAATATATTGTCTTGCGTTTAACGCAATAAAAAATCTCGAAAAGATGGTATCATAATTTCTTTTAATGGTTTTACTTTACTTTTTTTCGTGTGATTTCTATCCTAGAAATGACAGGGAAAGGTCCTTACACACCGTACGACTCCCGATTTGGAGTCTCTATGAGCTGGTTTTTCCTGAAACTCAATGTCACAATTCGTTTCGCGATAAAATATTTTTGTTAGTGCTTAATATAGCACTTTCATTAAATATATTACATGAATTACATGATGCCCTTGTCCCCCAAAATTAATACTAGGATTTTCAATTCGATCTTTCTGTAAACATTGAGTAAAATGTTATGTACCGTAATTTTTTAATTCAGTAGTTTATCAGATCGATTTTCATAAAACTTCTTGCCTAAACTACCCTCTAAAATCAGAATTTATTCGTTTACGGTATGTTCTTCTGATCGAGTCTCCAAACTATGTACTGATACCAAATTTCAACTGTTTTGGTGCAGTAGTTCCGGTAACCCGAAAAAGAATCAACAAAAAGAATATGAAAACTTAATAATAATTTACAAACTATCTGCAATACATCACAGATTTAAAATAAAACTGTCGATTTCTTATTTATTTCTTCAAACGGACACAGTTGCCAAAACACGGCCGTCGGAAAATCGATTAAATGAAATAGGTAAAAATATTTATACACTTAGAGTATATAGGTTCTAAACAGCGACATCTATTTTGAAGCAATTCCTGTGAACTAAATTTATACGAAATGTATAAAATAAATATTTCCGCCCACTATATGACGACCAACAAAATTCAAAATTTTTGGTATAGGTTTCTGTGACCCTAGTAACTTGAAATACACTGAAAATAATTTGATTTGATATTCGGGTGGTCCGATATATATATATATATATATATATATATATATATATATATATATATATATATATATATAGGTGAAGTAACGGCTGAATTAAACTATAAAAGTTAATTAACTGGGAAGCAGCCAATGGGTGTTAATGAAATACTCTTTATTTCTTTCGAAAAGCTTTCGGAACAAATTTATTCCTTCTTCAGATCAAACTGGAAGTTACATAAAATTAACAGTAAGTAATATTAGATTTAAATTAATTACAACTTATGATATGTGAGGTTTTGTTGTTGAAACTGGCAGAATCCAGAGGATAAAGGGGGAACATATCTTAGGAGTTAGGAGTTCATATTTAATAATAGATATAACAAACTATAAAGCTCTCATAATGTTAGACTTTAAATCATTATAATGTCAGTACAATACGTCTAACATTATGAGAGCTTTATAAACCAAAAGTAGTCTTACCATACATCAAAGGGACAACGGACAGAATTGGCCGAATTCTTCGAAGGCATGACAGCGACAGCATACAAACCGCACCAGACTATAGGCACCAGTTTAGGAAATCCCAAACCAAAACTTGAAAACCAAGGGGTATATAGTATAACTTGCGGAACGTGCGATAAGGTATACGTCGGGCAAACGAACAGGAGAATTTCAGCCCGTTTAGAGAAACACAAATTAGCTGTCAAAAATAAACAAACGACATCGGCCCTGTTCCAACACCAGCAACAATAGGGCCATAAAATCAATTTCAATAGTTGCAAACAGATCTCACAAACTCCTCACTACAAAACTAGACTAATACGAGAAGCTATTGAAATTGAGAAAACTGGACAACTGAATAAAAGCGACGACGCCCTGCACCTCTCATGGAAGACAATTATATCAAAACATCAAAATAAAACACAATTAGCTACGCAAAATACAAACCCGTCAACAAGCATAACACCCGACACGGCAGCGAAGGGGGCGGAGTCAACACCGACCAATCAGGCGCGATACGACCTCCGACGGAGACATATAAAATAAACAGCTCAGGCAGATTACCTCAGTTCACCGTAACTACGCATTAAGAATGCCAAGTGAGACCTTGGCGAAACGTCTGCAGGATTCAAAGATGAATCAATGTAACGAACGGATGTATTCCTGGATAAATATTTCTTCACATTGTTCCATCCGTGAAAGCCTACGACTAGACATATATATACTTATGTTTAAGGTGGTTTCCGGGAATTCATCCGCGTAGTTGATAACTGATCCCTGCGGGATCGATGGCAAAATGACGACGTTTCGGCAGAGTCACATCTGCCCTCTTCAGGTCGGGTCGCATAATTCTAGTAACCTTCTGCTTTCGCTTCTAGTTACTCGAATACTAAGATTTTCAGAAGCGCTCGCGCTGTTATATAGTCGCGGCTCGGCGTCTATTGGTTGGCACCGTGAACGGCTGCGTGTGACTAGCCCTTGACGCTCAGTGGGCACGCCTCCCGCCTGCTGATTTGTTATTTCCGGTTGAGTTGTTATTGGATTGTTTATATGTTGGATCTTGTAGCAATGTTTGAATTTTGTTTGAATAATCCGCTGTATCTAAAATTACAGTCGCATTTCCTTTATCAGCAGGTAGAATGACAATGTCCTTGTTGAAGCGATGTTGTTTCAAGGCCTCATTTTCTTCTATAGATAGGTTCCTTTTGGGTGGTTTAGACTTTCTTAGAACATGTGACACATCTTGTCTAATTATTTCAGCGGTGTTCGCATCTAATTTGGAAACTGCTGTTTCCACGCCACATATTATGCTCTCTGTTGGTATGTGAGAAGGAGCAATAGCATAATTGAATCCCTTAGCCAACACGCCTTAACAAGGCATTGTCTGATGAACACCTATTTTGTTTACGAGAACCAACGATACAAACAAGTGGAAGGAGCTCCAATGGGATCGCCACTCTCACCAGTTATAGCGAACCTTTTTATGGAGAACTTTGAGGAGTTGGCACTAAGAACAACAACTCTTAAACCCAGTTTATGGTTGCGATATGTGGATGATACATTGGTGATTTGGCCTCATGGAAGGGAACACCTCAATACTTTTTTAGACCACCTTAACGGCATCCATCACAAAATAAAATTTACCATGGAGGTTGAAGCCAACAATCAACTGCCATTCCTTGATGTTCTTATAAATAGGAAGGAAGATGGAACCCTTGGCCATACAGTATATAGGAAAGCAACTCACACCAACAGATACCTTTATGCTGGTTCTCATCACCACCCAGCCCAACTACAAGCCGGCGTCAAGACTTTAGTAACTAGATCACAAAGACTAGCTGACCAGGGTAACAGCAAACAGGAAATGGACAGTTTAAAAACAGCTCTGAGACAAAACGGATTTACAGACCGAAATATACAGAGAGCCCTAAAGTCAAAACCGAGACAAACAGACGAAGAGCATGAGACACCAATAACTAAGGCTTATTTACCGTATGTCAAGGGACAGTATTGCAAAAATTATACGGAGACACAATATCGATACTATTTTCAATACAGACAGAAAAATAAGCACGGTGTTGAGGACTCCGAAGACGAGGATCCCTTTAGAACAACAGGGAGTGTACGAAATTCCATGTGCAGACTGTCATAAAACATATGTGGGGTAAACTAATAGAAGAATTCAAGCTAGAGGTGATGAACATCAGAACGCTGTAAGAAAGAAGGAAAAAACAACATCCATTGTGGAACACGCCACCACGATGTCACACCGAATATACTTTGAGAACACAAGAGTACTGGCAAATATAGTAACACCCGAAATCAAGACTCGTAAGAGAGGCAACTGAAATAGCGAAGAGGCCTCCAGTCTAAACGCACACAATGAAATTCCGAACTTAACGAATTGTTGGAAAATTCTATTAAACACCGTACCGGCCCGGACCCGTCCAATAACAACTCAACCGGAAATAACAAATCAGCAGGCGGGAGGCGTGCCCACTGAGCGCCAAGGGCTAATCACACGCAGTCGTTCACGGTGCCAACCGATAGGCGCCGAGCCGCGACTATATACACCGTGCGCCCTCCTAAAAATCTTAGTATTCGAGTAAATAGAAGCGAAAGCAGAACGCTACGAGAATTATGCGAACTGACCTGAAGAGGGCAGATGTGACTCTGCCGAAACGTCTTTATTTTACCATCGATCCCGGCAGGGATCAATTATCGGATGAATTCCCGGAAACCACCTAATATATTTAGTGCCCGCGAAAACTTAAAAACAAATATATATATTTGGTCTTAAGTTTACGTGGGTACTATTTACCTGGAATGTTTCCCAAAATACTCATTATTTTGAAAATCGCAAAAACACGTCTATAAAGATTTAAGAAGGGGGACATATTTGGTCATACTAAGAGTTAATTAAATTGCACCCACATCACCCAAGCGCTTTCTACATTTTTTCAAATATCTATCAACATTTAAGGAATTTGCGAATTAAAGTGTGATTCCTGGATACTTTCCTGACCTCTGATGTTATTGACCAATAATAATTAAAATAGATAATTCTCTTGTAATTTTAAAGACCTTTTGCTATTAGGACAAGGAAAATGAAACTGACAATGAATTTTAAAACATTTTATTATAACAGATGTTCGATATGATCTCCATTGTATAGCCTGTTTCACAAAAGGTACTATTTCGAAGTGTAATTTTTCAGGTACGCTCTGTATCACTTCTTGTATAACAAAAAAATTTAATAACTTCTTAGCATACAAGCAGGGAGGCAAAGAAATACCAGATCAATTTGCTTAGTGAGTGATAACATCGATAATCCCGAACAAGTTCAGTGAGATCTCGTCAAAAAAACTGTCTTTTCTAAGACCAATAAATCATACACACCAGAATCCCGAGGACTATCAATTATAAGGTTCCAGGTAAGAACTGCGTCTGAATTTATTAAATACTCGACGCTTCGACTCCTGCTTTGGAGCCATTATCAAGAGACAAAAAATAAAATAGCTTAGTTCATATACAGGGTGTAAACGGTTTGAGTGCAAAGATTTTGAAGAACAATACTTCAGGCAAAAACAAATCAAAAAGCTTTATAACATTTTCTAAAATAAACTATAGTTTTGCCAAAAAGAACACATAAAGTTAGAGTTTAGGTAGCCCTTGCTACAGTGAATAATACAATAATTTCGATTTCAAAATGTCGGTAAATCTAAATATGTAAATACTCAATAGCTTATACATCTTTAACAGCCACATTAAAAATGAAAATTGATTATTTAAACTCGAAATATGCTTTTATAATTTAGTGTAAGTTTCTCCGAATAGATATGGCAACGTGGCATACAGACCAACTTATTTACTATATTTTTTACTTTAACGACGACTGAGAGTTACGATTGTTTTTTGCGATTTCGATTCTTGTAAATAAGAATAGATAAACGGTAAAGTGATTTGAATGATATCTATTTGATGTAGACTTCGTGGTTTGCTTTCCATTTAATATATTTTTTAAATAAATAAAATCGGTTGTGATTAGTGTGTAAGTTCGAAAATTAAGAATAGTGCGACAGTATTTATTTGTGATAAATAATGGCCGATTATACAATTAGGGAAAGACATGACATGCTCTTAATTTATGGGGAAAGCAGACGTAATTGCAGAATAGCAAGAATGTTATACAGGGAAAGGTTTCCAAACAGACGCCTGTCCAATGCTAGGACATTCGTAGCTGTTTCGCAGAGGCTTCTGGAAACAGGTAGTGTAATATCACAAATAAACAATCGCGGACCACAGTGACATAATCGTATCTTAGCTGCTGAGGATCAAATACTAGACCTTATCGACATCAACCCATATCGTAGCACACGGAGTACTGGAAGTGAGCTGCAAATTTCTCACACTGTTGTTCATAGAACATTACGGGAACAATTGCTCTATCCATATCACATGCAGCGGGTTCAAGGGCTTTCAATTGATGATTTTCAATCAAGACTCAATTTCTGTCGTTGGTTCCTCAGAAAACATCGACAATTTCCTAATTTTGTGAACAATATTTTAACAACAGATGAAGCATAGGAATGGTATAATAAATTTTCATAATACGCATTCGTGGTCTGAGGTAAATCCGCACGAAATACGCCAGTCAGTATTTCAACACCAATTCTCAGTTAACGTGTGGGCTGGAATAGTTGGTAAATACTTGGTTGGGCCATTTATACTGCCTGCACGTTTGACAGGTGAGAATTACCTTTATTTTTTGAACAACACGCTACCAGATTTGTTAGATGAAATGAACCTACAAACACGTTCCAATATGTGGTACTTACATGACGGAGCACCTGCCCACGTAAGTCATCTAGTTGTCGACTTCTTAAATAGAACATTTCCCCGTCATTGGATTGGTCGGAACGGACATATACGTTGGCCAGCAAGATCTCCTGATCTCAATCCTTTAGATTTCTACATATGGGGACACATGAAAAGTAAGGTTTACACGACTCCAGAATGACGAGAATGACCTAAGACAACGCATTTTTGACGCTGCTGACGAAATCCGAAATATTCCAGGAATTTTTTTTCGCATACGTGAAAATTGGATTAAACGGTGTCGTGCGTGTGTCGATAGTAATGGTGGGCATTTTGAACATTTGCTGTGAATAATGCGTTGTTTCAACTCAGTTCTATCATTATAATAAATTCGGTAAGTAGGATTACATATTTACTTGTCTAATATAAATAATATTAATTAAATCAGTAATAATGACTCTTCGAATAATTTAACTGGTAAAAAACTACATATACAGATCTCTTGAGTTGCATATCATATTTACCCAACTTTGTATAATTGCATAATACAAATTCTAATTGCAATACCTTGTAATAAAAAACGTAAATATTTTCAACAAAATATTTCATACACTTTTATTTAATTCTAAGGTCAATGTCATCAGTCGATACAAAAACACAGGTGTTTATTTTTTTTGTCCGCGTATTCATTCCTTTATTATTTGCGCTAAGAGTGAATCTGCTGCGAACGCGAGCGACGTTGCCGGATTGACAATAATTTACTTAATATGTTTTAGGTATTTTCTTGGTTATTAAGGCCTACTGACCATAGTGGTATAAGAGTTTTTTGTTTAATTTGGTGTATACTACCTCCACCTAAAATATATGCACTCAAACTATTTACACCCTGTATATATATATATATATATATATATATATATATATAAGGTCGAAGAAAACAGCATACAATACTATATATATATATATATATATATATATATATATATATATATATCCCATGAATGTTAAGAATTAAAGACTGTAATTTTAAAACTTCTGACAAACTTAAAAAAATGTTGATGCTCAATTTGAAGTCAACGTTTCTATAACCCACTCACGTAACGACAGTTCTAGCAACTGGTACATACTCAGGATCTAGAAGTTCATCATCTCCAGACAAAAGAACATCACTTTCTGGTTCCGCCTGGTTTCTTATTTTTCTGAAAGATCGATACTTCACAGTAACTTTTTGCAGCAAACTCTGTTCTGCACTACTTCTGCGTCTTTGCTTGGACGGGTTTCTGTACATTAAGAAATTGTCGGTCACCCAAAACATCAGAATCTAGAAAAGGTTTGGTGTCAAAACAATGCTAAATATGAATTCAACATTTTAATGAAACAACCCAGTCTATCCTAAAATATTTTATAACATTTTATGTAATTCAATTAAATACAATTATTACTTACATTTACAAAAAATGGTATTATTAGCATAACAAATGCAAGTTCTACCTTTGGATTAGGAATGGGAGATAGAATGAAATCCTTCACGTTCTCCCAAAAATTCAACTGCATAAATAATGTTATTGATACCTTTACAATAACCATTAAGCATACATATATGCAGCATTGGGCCATCCAAGCATTAACAGAAGGAGGTTTTCCTGCAAATATCAATATTTATGACTTTTGAACAATTTTAAATTCTGAACTCTCATTTAATCATAAAAAAAGTTGTTTCAAATAGCTTCCATCAAATATAAATTGAAAAACACATTGTCTAAAAATGTACATTTTTGAATATATCGATTCATAATATTTGAATAACAATATTTAATGTTAGTCTGAAGTTGGCAGACAATGTAACTCGTTCCTCGAAGTTTCCTTGGACTTCCATCGTCTTTAAGTGGTTGATCTCACAACGTTTCAATAGCTGTGTATCTGCTACGGTCATCAGGTGAATGATAGGAAATTCAGAGTATCCTTAACCTGTCATTGGGTCTTATCTGGTCCAATCAGCGTCGTCGTACCTGGAGGTTGGTTGCCGGTGATGCGTAGCGGCAAAGACCGAAGAAGAGCCCTCCAAATATTTTTAATTTTCGTTCGAGACTATATATGCTGCCTCTATAAATCTCATTTTGTACCAAAGCTCTCCCTTGTGAATTGCTCTAGCCTGGTCCCAGTTGATATTATGGTGTTCGGTCCATGCGTGATTCGCTAGCTCAGACTTCGTTACCTCTGCCCTTTGAGTAGCTGTGCGGTGTTCCTTAATCCTGGTGTCCAGCGGTCGCTTTGTCTCTCCAATGTAAAGATTGCCACATTCACACGGTATGCTGTATATACAGTTATTTGGTATTGCTGGTGCGTCGGGCCTCGTTCTTGTTATCATGCTCCTCAAGGTGTCGTTGCTTTTGAAGATCATTCTGATCCCATAGCTGTGTGCAATTCTTCTAAGTTTGTCCGATAAGCCTTTAGTATACGGTAATAGTAGAGTTGCTACCCCTCTTCCTGCCTAGGTAGCTAAACGCCTCGCTATCCGTTCGCCAAAAGGTCTTCTCTAAGTTTCACTTGTTCTTCTTTGAGGGCTTCTGATGTGCGGTTTTTTGGCTCTATGGATTAGTGTTTTGATGATGCCAGTACCTGTATGCGTAGCCTTCCTGTAGACTGTTGTTTGGATTCCGGTCCTAGTCCTTTGACACTTTACATCAAGAAATGGTAGGCTGGTTGGGATTGGTTCAAGTGCTCCAGGAATGCCTGTAGTTCTGCCTCTCCATGTTGCCAAATAATAAAGGTGTCATCGACATACCTCAACCATAGCTTAGGCTGCTTCTCGAAACTCCTCAGTGCATGTTCTTCGAACCATTCCATGTAGATGTTGGCAATGGTTGGTAATAACGGGGAACCCATAAGCAATCCATCTTCTTGCATTGGTAGCAGACTCATGTTTTCTCCCTCTCTTGCAACCCGACTGATTGGGTTTGAGGTCATATCATGTCTTCATCTGGTCATGGTGGCCAACATCCGTTCGGGCCTATTCGTGTATTGCCAGCATGTTATTCGGAGCCGGTCGGCATAATCGTTGCTGGCTTGGGAAGGTTCTTCGGGAGAGCGAAAAGCCAAATCACAGGGTAATCGCAGCTCTTTTCCGAATAGGACCCTGGCTGGAGTCAGACCTTTAGATGAATATGCTCATCCCAATCAGGTCTTGTTCATTGGAATCTTTCCACCATTCCGCCCATGGTGTTGTTCCCGTTTTCCTGAACATCGTACAGACCTTCTGGAATACATTTGATTCGAAGTTACGCCCTGGTCTGAATGTAGTTCCAACGCGCAAAACCTGAATAGCTGTCTACCAGCACCGTCGCTTTGCCTGATTGTCGATAGGCCATTTACTGGGTGTATTTGTTCCCCCTCTCACTCTCGATCAGCCATTTGGTACTGGATGCACAGGTGAAAGATTTCCGGCACCAAGCTCTGACGACTTCTGTAGTACCGCTGGCGAACTTTGTCTACGGTTTTATTCATACCCAGATGGCCTCCGGTAATCCCATCATGTACTTCGGTCAGGATTGCTGGTACCTTTTTCATCGGAACTACCAGTTGGGACTTGTTTACTCGGATCAGTGCTTTCCCAAACTCGCTTGAGCATTCCATTCCCTACTCTTAGAAAGTCCCATTGGGCCCATAACGATTTCAGGACGCCCGAGTGTCTCTCGTTTTGAGTGATAGGATGGGTTCGATCAGCCATTTGGTACTGGATGCACTGTTCCGTTGTCCAGTCTTCATTGGCCTGCACTCGGATATGTCTGATTTGAGATACCCTCTCCCTGTTCCGTCTTCAGACAATGTCTGCATTCTGCTCTACAGGGTCTTCTTGATAGGGCATCGGCATTATTATGCAGACGACCGGCACGATGTTGCTGTAATTTTTCCATCCAGCTGGCCAGTTGTCCTTCCGGTGTCTTCATGTCCAGCAGCCATTTGAGGGCGGCATGATCTGTTCGGATTAAGAAATGACGACCATAGAGGTATTTGTGGAAATGGTCTACAGTCCTTATTATTTCAAGAAGTTCTTTCCTGGTGACGCAATAATTTTTTTCCGGTTTCGAGAATCCACGGCTGTAGTACCCGATCACCCTCTCTTTACAATTTGCACCTGGGATAGGACGGACCCCAAACCTTTGTTGCTGGCGTCGGTATCTAAAATGTGCTTGCCGGACTGGGTAGGAAAGGCTAGGATTGGGCTGAAACTTAGTGCTGCCTTCAGTCGTCTGAATGATGGTTCCCAATCCAGATTCCAACGGAAGGTCTCTTTCTCAGTAGTCTGCCGATGTAGATGCGCGGAAATGGTGGCAAATCCCTCAACAAATCGCCTGTAGTAGGAACAGAGGCCAAAGAAGCTTCGGAGTTCATGCTTGTCTCTTGGGACTGGCCAATCACGGATGGCTTCTATCTTGTCCTCGTTGGTGCGGATTCCTGACTCGGAAACAACGTGGCCGAAAAACTTTACTTCTTTTTGGAACAAGGAACACTTCTTCGCGTTGAGTCTCAGGTTGGCATTATTAATTCTGGAAAATACTTAACCCAGGTTCTTCAGATGGTCGTCGAATGTCTGACCCATGACCAGAATGTCGTCGAGGTATACTAAGGACGTCCCCCACGTTAACCCAGGACATACTCCATTAGCCTCTCGAATGTTGCAGGAGCATTACATAACTTAAAGGGCATTACCACTCTTTAGGTTTAGTGTGAAGAACCAACGGGAGTCTGCTAGTGTGGTCAGAGTGTCATCAATTCGGGGTAGTGGATAGCTGTCTTTCTTCGTGACATCATTAAGCTTTCTGTAATCCACGCAAAATCAGATCCATCCTTCTTTTTAACTAGCACAACGCGAGCAGACCATTGGCTGATGGATGGCTCAATAACTCCATTCTGTAACATGGACTCGATGTCTTCCTCGACTGCCTGTTGTTGCCCCAATGGTAGTCGCCTAGGTGGTATTCAGATGGGCTGAGCCTTACCGGTATCTATTCGGTGCTGGATGATGTTGGTACGACAGGTGGTTCCATCTTGACTGTTAAAGATTTGCCAGTGCTTCGTGATACACTGCTTGGCTTTCTTCTGTTCTTCTGGTGTAAGGTGTGTCAAGTGGTCATCAAACTGTTGTAGGAATTCTTTACTGGGACCTGTCTTCTTCACAGATGTCTGGTACACTTCTTCGCAATTGATGATGGTATCTTGACCATTGGCAATTCTAATGTCATTGTTGGACAAATTCAGGATTCTAATTGGTATATCTCGTCCGGTTTTAACTGTACCCCGTTCAACCAAGTAGTCATGAGCTGAGTGTATGAGCTCTACCATTCCAATGCAGCTCCCAGGATTGCTTTCTAGCTGCCCATGAATAATCTGTTCCGTTCGACCGGGAATTCTGGCTGAGGATTTTGCACAATTTTTATGGAGGTGGCTGAACTGTTCACGGGCCGTGTCAATACAAATTCCTCATTTAGGAACCGAAGAACATCATATCTCGAGTCGAACATAAATTCATGATGGCTGATTAGGTTCATAACCAGTAGGAAATCGTCCTCAATATTCGCTACCAGGACCCTATGCCGGATTTGGTTGTCCCCTAACTGTAGTACTACATCTGCCTCACCCTGTATTGGCATGGACTCACCGGTGACTGTTCGGAGCTGTATGTTGTTGGTAACTGGCCGGATATCTGATACCCTCAAAACTCCGGACTTGGCAATGGACACAGCGACGCCGGTATCGATGGTGCCCCTGATGAACTAGGCTGCTGCTATCTCGGCAAAATCCCCGGATGGATACTGTCCTGGGGGCTGGTGGAGGGTTAGTCAGCATTCGCCCCCTTATGCTGACTGGTTGGAGTTTCCCTGATTGGTGAGGTTGTTGTTTTGGCTTCTTCTGGTTGGTGATGGTTCAGGTAGCCTCAGTCTGCAGTCATGTTGAAAGTGCCCTGTCCGTCCACACCGGTAGCATGCTACTCTGTGGTCAGTTCTTTGTGATCGTTCTAGAAGTTTATGGATTCCAGACAACACTGCCTGGAGGGATGGTTCTGATTCGTCCTGGCTGAAGGAAACTGGATATGTTCATGACTGCCTCTACTTCCAAGGCCTGAATAAAGCTTCGTTACTTTTCTTGATGCCACTAAGTCTTAGATTTCTTTGTATTTCCATATCGTTTATTGTAACTTTGTGTGGTCAATTGATCTTTGGTTTCCACTGGCAGGTATGGGTAGGACAAGTGCACTAAACCTCTAACCTCTGCTTCGAATTCTTGAGGGCTCTCTCCGGATTTTTGCATTTTCCCACTTAGTTGCACCTGATATACTTGGTTCAAGGACTGATTGTCGTATCTTTTGTCCAGGATGGCGATGATCTTGTCAAAATTGCCTTGTTCATCAACTGGAATGCTTTGGAACAGTTCTAAGGCCGGACCTCTTAAGGAAATTACAAGAGAGGTAGATTTTTCTTGGTTATCCCATCCATTAGCTGTAGCCACTGCTTCAAATTGCCGTTTATACATGGGCCAAGATGAGCTGCCATCAAATGTGGGTGGTTTGCTAACGGAACCTTTGCTACTCATGGTGTTCTGGTATTTTCCTCGCTGTAAGTCCTGTTACAGGTTTTTAATTTCTGTTTCTACCTTGTCTTGGATGGCACTGATTTTATCTTGTACTTCACTTTGTACTGTTTTTTAATGGAACTGATTTGGTCTTGAGCTGTGTTTTTAACTGAACTGATTTCAAATTTTACCTGGAATCGAGATCATCTACTTTGGATCCAAGAGTATCCACGGTATTTTTTATGGTCTTAATGTCATCATTTATCTATTTTATGACTGACTCAACTATTTGCATTCTTTCATTAACTGTTTCATTAACTTGTGCTACTAATTGCATTAATTGTTCAAACTGCAGTTGTCTTTTTCTTCCGTACTGCCTTGTTTTTCTTCCTTTTTTTAAATCATTTTATCGTTTTTCTTCTAGTATTTTAATTTCATTTTGTCATTTTAATTCAATTTGTGCTAGTTGTTCTTCAAATTTCGAGAATAACCCTTCAATTAAATTATGTTGTTTTTCATTATAGATTTCACTAATCTTTGTTGAATTTCCTCTTGATGTTGTTTCTCTTAGTCTATCCGTAACCTGTTTGAATTTTTTTTTGTAGTCTCGTCCATTTTTTCTTTTTCCATTTTTCGGGTTTCCATAAGTCAAATTACGATTTTAACTTCACTTAATCCCACTTCTTTATCACCAAATTGTTGTCAACACCGTGGGTTCAATTAATTAAGTTTAAAAACTAATATTCACTGTCACTTTTATTTGCACGTAAAACATCTAAATATTTCCAACAGCTGATTCTATTATTTACATCGAAATCATAACAACGAAATAAGCTCAGCGCACTAAACTAAAACTGCTGAAATTAATGTCTATTTATATAGGTTAATTTGTCGTTCTCGATGGTACTACCTTTTACTGCCCAGCGTTGAAAATACTGTTTGGCGCCATTTCAAAAATTCCAGTCTAACTTTTTATTAACCCAGCGATTGATGTCTCATCGGAATGAGCGGGCCTAGGTAAATGTCGTAACAATATTATGAAATAAACTATAATAATTTTCATTCAATAAAAGTCTCTCCACAATGTGAACAAGTTACTAACATTATAACTTCAATTGCAAAAGCCAAAGATGGTTATGCATTAACAACCATATTAAACAATTCAACAGAATACGTAACTTTAGATTTTTCAAAATCAATAGAACAATTTAAGATGTCAAATTTTCAAATTTTAATTTCTCAAATCCTAATGAACTGATTGATATTTTAAAAATTAGAACTAGTCATATGAATAAATATAAATAAAGAACAGTCGGAAATCTTAAAATTATGTAAAAAGTATTCTGATGTATTTTATCAAGATACACCTCTGTCCTTTACAAATAAAATCAAACATAAAATTCGCACATCAGACGAAATCCCGGTTTAAAGCAAATCTTATAGCTATACTTATATTCACAGAGCAGAAGTCCCAAATGAAATCAAGAAAATGTTGGATTTAAAAATCATACGTCATAGCTATTCACCACGGTCATCACCGATTAGAATAGTACCAAATCATTTCTAATCGAATAGTATCAATTACACAGGTCAACATTTGTACTAAACGGGAACACGGCATTCCTTATAGTGTACTAGAGGTTTTTTGTGTAGCTGATTACGATGAGGGGGTCGGTTGACCTTCATCACGTCAGGTTCAAGCGCATTTGAAGGTCAAATCGAGAGTTTTTGTAGAATCCTCTCGATTTGATCTTCAAATGACCTCTGGGTAAAAGCGCAAGGTCAAACAAACTATGGATTCGAACTCAGAGACCTCAAAAACATAAGATTTTTTTTAGATTTTTTGGTAGACCTCTCTAGATTTGACCTTCAAATGACCTTGAAATAACCTCTGGGAAAAAGCCCAAGGTCAAACAAACTACGGATTCGGACTCAGAGACCTCAAAAACATTAGTAGCATGAATTTTTTCACATTTTTTGATAGAACTGTCGATTTGACCTTCAAATGACCTTCCAGTGACCTCTGACAAAAAGCACAGTCCAACAAACTACGGATTTGGACTCAGAGACCTCAAAAACATAAGCAACAATTTTTTCAGATTTTTTGGTTGAATTCTCTCGATTTGACCTTCAAATGCCCTTGACTTTGACGCGATAAAGGTCAACCGACCCTCTCATCGTATTCAGCGACCCAAAAAAACCCTAGTACCCTATACGGCATGTCGTGTTCCGGCTTAGATCCAATGTTGACCTGTGTTATCGAACACGCGGATTTTTAATAATAATTTTTAATAATAAATTGATTTAATAAAAGCGATATCGAGTACGTGTTATTCATGTTTAAGTTCTCTACTAAGCCACTAGCTGTTCAGTTCGTATTGTTACGAGAATTCATCCGATAGCTGGTGCAATCGGCCATCATCCAATTCGTGGAAGCAACATTCCTCTGATATTTCTGAGAACCAGAATTTGATCATGAAATTTTTAACTATCTTCTGTAACTATAATTCTACTTCGACCTATATATCAATCAACATATATATGGAACTCTTCGTGGGCTACTCTATAAATCATTTCCTTTTCTAACTTTTTTTTATCATCATCCTGTATATCTATAATTCCTCTCACCCTATATTTCATCTTCCCTATATATACAACTGATTATGGGTTACGAAATGTTGCATTTCCATTTCCGCCACCCTGTCTATGCATCACTAGACAATATTTTTTGCACCACCCTGTATAACTGTAATTCTACTGCACATTCTATTCCAAGAACCCTAATGGGCTTCCCTATATAATTATTTTATTAGTTATAATTGCACTCTACTCTATATTTTAAACACCCTATATATGGAACTGCTTATGTGCCACCCACGATAAAATGATTTCTAACATATCTGGAATCGCCCTGTATAATTATAATATACAACGATTACTTTACCACTAAACAATAAAAACGCTCTAAGTATATAAAAGCATTGGTCCCTCTATATATAATTACTCAATGTTTTAAGTCTGGCGGCGGCGGCACATTCAGTTGCTTGGCGTTGACATTATGGTCATAAATAATGAATTTTTATTATATTTTATTTAATGAATGAACCAATATTATAAATTAATATTAGCATTCTGCACTGAAGCTCGTTAGTAGCTACTAAACAAAACAAAAATGAAGAAAATCGGTTGCGAGACAAAGGAGAAAATGGTACCTAATCGTTTTGTCTTTGCCTATTTATATATAGATAGTATAAAATTCTATGTTCTCATTGATACAACAACAAACAATAGGTATGCATATTTACCTGTAATCCAGTACCTGTCCCACATTAGGTAAAGAATGATTTTATTTAACAAATTTATATTTGAATGCTAACAACCAATAATTTGCTCAACTCCTAGTTGGATTCGTATATCTATTGTTGTGCTTTCTTACAATGGAGGTTATAATATATATTTTTTATTTGCGGAATTATGTTTCTAATTTGTTTTCATAATTTTGAGCTTGATATTGTTCGGGATAAGAGGCGGATGGTCGATATAACGACATTTTACAAATTATTTTAAAAGTGCATTTTCTAATGAGGAAAAATATATGTTTGTATTTCTTATAACTAGACTTTTCATTTGATACACTTTTGATTTTTTATTGACTTCCAAAAAGCTGGAGGTTAAGAATTCGTCGACATGCTCAGTGATTATTCAAAAACGGCTTTAGCAATTTTGATGAAAACGTGACATTATTATTTCCAAAAAAGCCTTATTAAAGAATTGCAGTTAAATGCATCTACACTGATTTCTGTTAAACAGCTCAATCAATTTGAATTTTTTAAATTGTATTCTACAAGTATGTTTTTCGTCTTGATTCCCGATATGTTGTACTTCAAAACATACCATTTTGAGTAAATCAGAAAAAAACGGTTGACGTCAAAGTAAGTGTCAATTCAGTATTCTATACAAATCTATAAAATTAAATGCAAGAAATTTCATATAAACATATTGATCATACAAGTTAGTTTGAAACTTTTTTCACTTTAAATCATTTGTAGTCCGTTCTTTTTCAAAAATTAATTATAAATTGTTTGACAACACACCAAAAGTAGATGAGTATGGTAGGAAATTCAAAAATTTCATTTGTAGAATTCGTTCCGACTGGCACGACACTTCCGACGAACTTACACTCCTCTCACCTTGAAATGCCTATACCACGCAGTGTAAGAAACAAGAATTAGGTTATATATTAACAGTTTCTTCGTTTATAGAAAATCGCTACATAAATATTAGTAGAAAATAAATGTCTATTTGTGATATTTAAAATTGGAGACATCTAGAAGTCAGAACACCACAAAAAGGGCAACGGTTCCAAGTTTATGGATGATAAAGACCAGGATGACAAACTAGAACTCCACAAAAAAGTTTATTTATGGAGACAAGAATCACAAACTTATATGGGGATTAAATTGAAAACACTTCCACATGAAAGCATTAATTAACAAGTTCAAGAAGTGACCAGAATGGCGCTTGTGTAAAAAGGGGGAATGAAGTGAATTGCTAGTATTAAATAATATTAATGCAAAGCCAATGGTTTCATCTTTTTTTTTCAACCCAGGATAGGCTATATATTTTTTCCTAAATATATATGTCTTCGAAAAACTCTTGTCATGCCTTTTAAACCTCTTTCTACATCAGCGGTACGGTAATTAATGTATTTTGACGGACACTTTTTTAAATATGCATTTGATCATTAGAATATTGTTTGTCTATCGACCCGAGGCCGACCGCTGCTGTTACTAGGAATTCCCTTGAAGCTTTCAGAACACATGAAAGAAGTTTCCCGATGGTTCGTGGACTTACCAGACAATTCCAAGAGAAATATATAAATATGGACAGCTAGCGATAGGATTCATTCTGTTTTCGACGGTCGTATTGTATAGTTAAGATAAATTATAAATACTTTCTGTGAATATAAATTGTGTTAAGTAGTGGAAATAAATTAGAGTGAGTTGGAGTTGGACTGTGTTTTTAAATAAATACAAGAACAGAACTGAACCCGAGTGTGAAAATAAAAACATTACAGTGATGTCAGGTGTGGGGTGTATTTGTAGAACTTTTGAAGTGAAAAATAAATAGACTGACAATGTTTAAAACAGTGAATTTGGACCAATTGAAAGTGACGGACTTGAATAAAGGGATTTAGAAATTAGTGGGAAGAAAAGTGTATTAGTACAACGGCTACGAGATGCTCTAATAAACGAAGGTAACGATCCCGATACTTATTTGTTTGAGATTTCTGATACTGGGGACATGTGCATGCTATTGAAACAAATGGAAGAAAATTCTAAAAACCTTGAAAGAGGCCTTAGAAGATAAATTGTTAGAAAATAATAAGGCTTTAGAAGATAAACTACAAACATTACAAGATAATTCTAAGATCATGAAAGAGACGTTAGAAGACAAACTAGCAGAAAATTCTAAATCCATAGAAGATAAGTTGGTAGAAAAATTGCAAGAAAATTCGAAAACTCTAGAAGACAAATTGTTAGAAAACTCTAAAACCTTGAAAGAATCCTTAGAAGCCCAATTACTGGAAAATTCCAAATCGTTAGAAGAAAATTTGAAAAGCATGGTGCAGAAAAATTCAGAAATACTCGAAGAGAAAATAATACAGAATGAAGCTCGAATCGAAGAGTTGAAGCCACGACAGTCAGAAATGAAATGCTGATAGAAGGGTTAAAACAGATAATGGAGAATGAGATCAGCAAAATCCAACAACAGGTGGTCATAATACAAAGGGGAGAAACTCCATCAAAGACCGAAAGCAAGAACAGTCTGGAAGTAGGGGATTCAAAAATTGGCTTCGAGGGGACAAGACAAAAAATTAAACCTCCAGAATTTGATGCAAAGTCGTCATGGACTAATTATCGACGCTAATTCGAGGCTGCAGCAAAGCTGAACGGATGGTCGGCAGAGGAAAAAGCAATAGCATTAACCCTCGCTTTAAGAAGGGATGCTACAGATATTTTGCAAACGTTGAATACCTCGGAGCAAGAAGACTACGAACAACTGGTCAAACATTTAGAACTGAGGTATGGCCAGACACATTTGGAGCACGTCTACCACTCCCAATTGAAAAATCGCCACCAGAAATCAAATGAATCCCTACAAGAGTTTGAAGCTGATATTGCCCGTCTGGTTCGCCTTGCTTATCCAGCCACACCGGAAAATGTGATAGAGAGGTTAGCAGTATAAGCGTTTTTGGATGGACTGCGGGACAACGAAGCCAGACAAGTTGTAACACTAGCACGACCGACTCAATTAGTGGATGCACTGGCTCGAGCTCTTCCAGCTCTAAATTCGAGGCTGCATAAAATACCTGCAGAGTTCAAGTCAGAGCCCAAATCATTGACGGAGAACCCGAAGATGGCGGAAACGATGAAGCCGCTGTAAGAAAGATAATAGATAAAGTCTTTACCGAGAAAAGACAACTGAGATGTTGGAGGTGTGGTAAGGTAGGACACATAAGAAGGTCGATGTGAAGGGGCCATCGTCGACCTATAGCCAAAAAGCCCCAACTATCTACACATATGTCGCTTCGCTACGCAACCACGTTAACAGTGTCTTTGTAGATGGCTTTATTAATAAGAAGCAATGTCCAACGCTGCTGGATACAGGTGCGACAAAAACAGTTATATGGTCCAATATCGTTTTAGAACAGACAATGATAAAATCAACAAATTGCAACTGCAGGAGAGGTAACGGAAGTCCATGGTAAAATATAGGTTGAAATGGACTTGGGGGAAGTACAACGTTTAAACACCGGGCATTAGTGGCGGACATTGAAGACCAAGTCATCATCGGAATGGATATCATAAGCACCAAGGGATTCGAGTTAAACTTTAAAGATGAAATTCTGCGAGTGAATGACGAAGAAGTGGTGCTTCATGGGAAAGATGACAATGTTTCGAGCAATCCTGGCAGAGGATGTAAATGTTCGGGAAAGAGCTGAAATCATCGTAGATGCTTGCCTAGATGGGGAAGCTAAAGCTGGAACAGTGATGATGTATGATCCCGAACTTAACGACGGAAATGTAGGCAGAGGAGTCGCACTGGGGAAGAGTCTGTTTCGTGCCAAGGAGATTGTGCCAGTAAGAGTAATGAATCAGAATCATTACTCAGTTACTTTAAAGAAAGGAACAATTTTGGGGCACTGTTCAACAGTTTCCTCTGTAGTTAGAAGCACGCAACATACGACAATAACACCAGGCAAACTATCGGAAGAACTGGAACAACTCATAACTGATTCTTTCCAAGAATGTAAAACAAAACCAGAAAACAAAATTGAGGGACATCGTTAGAAACTACCAGGATATCTTCAATGTAGGGAACGGCAAAAGAGGACAAACCGAGCTGGTGAAACATAAAATTAATAATGGGGACGCTCAACCTATTCGACAGTCGGCGAAAAGACTACCCCTAGCTAAAAGAGACGAAGCCGACAGGATAGTTCGCGAAATGGAGAAATGTTATTGAACCATCCATAGCCCCTGGGCTTCTCCAGTTGTCTTGGTTAAAAAGAAAGATGGTTCGATGCGTGGACTATCGGCAATTAAACCACGCTACAAAAAAAGACAGCTATCCTCTCCCAAGAATAGACGATACCCTAGATACGCTGGCTGGATCGAAGATGTTTTCCACCCTGGACTTGAAGAGCGGTTATTGGCAGGTGGAACTTGCTCAAGAAGATCGAGAAAAGACTGCCTTTACCATCGGCTCAGGACTTTAACCAATTCACGGTGATGCCGTTTGGGTTGTGTAATGCTCCAGCGACGTTTGAAAGATTGATGGAAACAGTGTTAAAAGGGCTTTTTGGAAGACGTGCCTGGTGTATCTTGACGACATCATCGTGGTTGGAAAATCGTTTGAAGACCACGTGAAGAACCTGGAGGAGGTGTTTGGGCGACTTCGAAGTTCCGGACTAAAGTTAAGCCCGAAGAAGTCTCAAGTGTTCCAAGAAGAAATACCTTGGACATGTGGTTTCCGCAGAAAGAGTAGCTGTTGATAAGCAGAAAATCCAAGCCGTCCAAGAGTCGCCAATAGCTAAAGATATCCACCAGTTAAGAAGTTTCCTGGGGTTATGCACGTACTACAATCGGTATGTTGCAGGATTTGCCAATATCGCCAAGCCACTTACTAGACTCACAGAGGGGAAGGTGCGGTACCAGTGAGACGAGGAATGCCAGCGATCATTCGAGACACTGAAAAGAGCATTGAAGAGTGCCATATGGGAACTTCGTTTTAGATACCGACGCAAGCAATGTCGGAATTGGTGCGGTGCTTTCGCAGATCCAAGACGGTCAGGAGAAAGTCATCGTCTATTTCAGCAAGACCTTGAGCAAGCCTGAACGGATTGAGTGGTTGCAAGAATTCGACTTCGAAACTAACCATCGCGCTGGGAACAAGTCATAAGAATGTTGATGCCTTATCGAGGAGACCATGCCCTGATGATTGCAAACATTGTCAGCGAGCTGAAGAAAAAGCAGCTGTCCTCTCTAAAACTACCGCCGTCGATGACCACTGGTAGTCTGCGGAGATCCAGAAAGACCAGAAAGTGGATCCGGAGTTAAAAGAAGTTATCCGGTGGAAGGAAGAAGACTGCAAACCTACGTGGCAGGAGATGTCGCGATACTCACCAACCATAAAGTCGTACTGGGCTCAGTGGAACTCCCTCATCCTGGAAAATGGACTTCTCAAGCGCGTCCTGGAAACTCAAGAGGAGGAAAACGACAGAAAACAGATTGTAGTTCCCATAAATAGGAGGTTTTACGAGAACTGGAGGACATCTGGGAGTAACGAAAACCCTGGGGAAGTTGAGAGGACGCTTCTATTGGGTAAACTGCCAAGTAGATGTTAAGGATTGGTGTCGGATATGTACGGTTTGTGCAGCTAGTAATGGGCCTCAGAAGCGACCAAAAGCTCCCATGAAGCAATATAACGTGGGCAGTCCATTCGAAAGAGTTGACGGTCCATTTCCTGAATCCGACTTTGGAAGTAAATACATTGTGGTGGTGATGGACTATTTTAGTAAATAGGCCGAAGCGTATGCCTTGACCGTTGCTGATGTCCTTGTCAAGGAATAGATCAGTCGTTTTGGTGTTCCCTTGGTGTTGCACTCAGATCAAGGTAGAAATTTCGAGTCTAGTCTTTTCTAAGACGTCTGCAAGCTCTTGAAGATCAATAAAACACGGACGACAGCATTACATCCGCAATCCGATGGTTCGTGTGTGCACAAGTCCACTGGTCAAACCCCGGCCAGTATTATCATGTAGGTGAAGACTATGTCAGCCAGCTACATCAAAAGATGAACGACAAACGTCAACGAGTCCGGTTAAACATCGAGAATGCCAGTGCCCGAATGAAGGAAGCTTACGACATCAAAGCCGAGGGCGGAGAATTCCAAGTTGATGATCTTGTTTGGTTGTATAACCCGCAACGTCGTCGTGGATATTCGCCCAAGCGACAGAGATCTTGGGAGGAGCCGTATCAAATTGTGAATAGGAAGAAATGGCCCACGCGAATTGGCACCCCTGCCTCCCGATTTGGCAGTTATAGACTTCTATAAATGGGGTGCGCTAAAAACATAGTATACAAAAGAAAGTACGAGACAGTTGGTGACCTAAAGGGAAGCGGTATTACAAGCAATTGAAGAAATTGATCGGCGGTCTGTGAGGAAAGCGGTAATGTCAATCTTAAAAAGGTTGTAAAAACAATGGTGACTTTTCAACATGACCATTTTATACTTTAAAAATTTTATTAAGTACCTACTTAATTTAGAATCTGATATACCTCATTAAAAAATCGTTCAATGTTTTTTGGAATAGTTATTAATAAATCATTATTTCACTAACTACGTTAAAAGGAAAATAAGAGAGAAAGCATCAGTATTTTTAAACTGCCCTGAAAAGCTCTAAAATGTCCGATTTTTTGAGGTCATATATTAACCATTGCTCTCGAAACTATCTCTTCTTCCCTTCAATTCTGTTTTACCGAGATTTGACTAATCGACCGTGTTTTCATACTGATCATAAAAAAACTCACCCTGTATATATATATATATATATATATATATATATATATATATATATCAGTTCTTTTCAAATTGACTTTTTAATTAAATTATTTATTAAATAAACTTTAATACTTGATAACTTGAGTACAATAATAAACTTAACACGATAAGTGAATGAAATCATCTGCTGGAGTGAAGGTCGTGAATAACAATTTATAAAAAATAATATGCTGACTCTATATAAACTTAAACAATGAAAAGGAAAGAAATTCACGAAGTCAAAATAACATGTGCAGATTTTATCTATGCGAGACGAAAGTAATATAATACGAAAGATTAAAATGTGAAATAAGATATAGTACGTGACAATTTGAATAAAGAGTATAATATTACATTATGCGAAAAAGATGTTAAGAAATACAATGTTACAAAACTGTTGGGTAAAAATATAATATTAGAACTTATTATTTTCAAGAGTTTTTTAAATACCTATATAACAACTCCATTTATTCCGAAAAAGTTGATGCTATGCTTCAACTTTTCAGACCATTGGTTTGCGTTCATCTTCTTCTATGGGTTCCTAGAGTTGAAGGCTTGGGGTCTTCTGGGGAAGAATCTGAAGCGTCTGGTTTCGCTTCGACTTCGCATTGGTGGAGGTGATGCCGGGTCATCACTTGTGGTGGCTATGGCTAGTAGTCTGGACTTCCTTCTGTTTTTGCTCTTGTAGACAATGTACAAAAGTATTAATGCGATGAGGGAAGTAATGGTTAGAATTGTGTTTTTTAATAAACGGCTGGTTTATTAATTTGTCTAATTCTTCGGAGTATTGGTTGAGCTTGTGTTGCTCTATGTTGAGGTCGTCGGCGTCGATCTTGTTTAATCTGAGGGGTTTCAGATCTGGAACGTACTTTTTGGTGGAAAGGATTCACAGCAGTTGTAATGTATTTGAACTGGATGGCTCTTGTATGTGATATTTTGGGAATCTTCAATTAACTTTTTTGAATGGATTCGAGTATTGCCGATGAATGCATTGCAGTCTGATTGTAATTGGAAGTTTGAATTGGTTGCAATGGTCTTGGTTACAACGTTGTTGCCGCTACACTTTATGGTGATTGGTAGAAGTTCGGAAACAGAAATTAGCCAAACATTTGAACTGATTTCGTAAACATTGTAGTCTTTGGCATACAGTATCGAAGTTTGGCAAACTTTTGGAAGAAAGGTGGATTGCTTCAAAAGCTGGGCCTCTCAGATGGAATCGCTGTCAATAGGTTACGGGAGAACGTCTGAACATATCCATTGAACTCGGCTTAAGGGCTTGCAGTCGTCTAAGTTCCGAAATATGGTATACAACAATGAATCATCGTTTTTCGCGATATATTTAGTTGTGGTTGATAAAATGTGATGAAATCGTGTTCGGTCGTCAAGAATGGGGATCGGGTATAGACGATAAAGGATAAAAGTTTCAGGATTCACTAAAGGGATTTTCAAAACGAAAATTATTTTGTATCTAACTGAAATGCTTCTAACTCTATAATGTCAATATATTGTGCAATATTATGGGCGTAAATTGATAAAGGCAAATTGTTTTTATGCAAACATTGAGAAACAAGTTGGAGAGATTCAGCTAAATCGGCGGGGTTTATTATTGAACTGTGTAACATTTTATTGCGAGCGAAAGATACTGCTGACAATACATCATTTAGGGCGTCTTGGATAAAGACATAGCTTTCCATTAATGATTCGCATAGATCTGATGTTTTGACTAATGCTACGAAAAATGCAAGACCGTCTGAAATGAACATGATAGATTGCTTGATTTTGGCAATATACCTATTAAATGTTTCTTCGTCTATTTGAAGTTTCTGCACTGTTGCATTGAAGTTTTTGATTACGGAAGTTGTTACTGAAATTTGGTTCTTTAGTAAATTTTCGATTTGTTGTTCGTCATGTGTTATCTTGTTGATACAGTCATTAAAATATTCACCATCACTAGCTTCTAGTGTTCCAGTTATTGATTTCCAAATTGTTCCTATACCGTTAATAAGTCTCGTTTCTGCCTCTTGGAGTTGTAAAGTTTAGTGTCTGCGAATATCTCTTGATATTTTAAGTTTACTGTGTCAGATATTTGTTTTAGGAGGCTAATATGAGTTTGTACTTGAGGTTTAAATACTGTAATTCGAGTAGTTAAGTTTGAGTGGATAGTATCAATTAATGTGTTCAAAATATTGTTATTGTTGGCAATTGCGTCAACCAAAGGGTGTAGATCTTTGTAGACAAGTAGTGTCCATTTATCGTTTGATATTTTGACAGTTCCTTCTTCATGAAAGAAGAGTCCTACTGTGTTGTTTATGGGAGTTATTGAAAATTGGGACATCACGATTGTGAAGAGTCCAAGTAGTCTGAAATAAAGTAATTTATATTCAAAATGCAGAATTTTGGAAAAGTACAGTTATCTGAAGAGGACCATTAAATTTGTTTTGGGACTTACTTGTAATTTGGAATTCTTTTAAATATACCTTGTCGCCTATGTTATAAGTGGGTCGATTTTTGGGGTACGTGTTGGTCGAAACGTGTTTTGGCTTTTTCTTTTTGTTGTTCGGTTTTGGCTTGCGCTAATTTGTAAAAATATTCCATTCGGTTATTGAGATCTCTAACGTACTTGGAAATGAGGTTATTTTGGTTGTAAAGCGTTTCCGGTGGTCTACTCGACGTGTGACCAAAAATCAACTCATAAGGAGTGAAACCATGAGCCTTATTTTTGGTGTTGTTATAGCATATGACTGTTTGGGTGACTTACACTAAAGAAGGTTAGCTTTATTTCGTAGAGTTCACAGAGGTCTTTTAATAATACGTTAGCGAACTCACCACCGTAGTCACTGTGAATTCTCAACGGAGTGCCGTAGTGTTGAAAATAAAGGATGAGCGTGTTAACGACAGTTTTTCCTGTTTTATCCTTTATAGGATACTCCTGTGTAAATTTCGTTAACTCGTCCCTGATTGTTAGAGCATAATTTCGAGTTGGATATTCAAAGATATCGATATTCACTCGCTCGAAAGGTGTTTTCGGCGATTCTATGATGACTAGAGGGGAACTGAAATTTTTTCGGCCTATTTTGCCTTTTTGACAAATTTGGCATGACTTGATGAAATTTTCAACCGGTTATATTTCTCTTTTATTCGCCTTACTGTTTCATTAATTCCGCGATGCAAATTGTTTTTGCCTTGATGGTAGTGTTCTAATATCTGAGGTATTTCATCCTCTGAGGGTGTAGTTATGACATTTGGGCATATTTTCAATTTAATGTCTTTTTCTGTAAAGACACAAGAAAAAGTTTTCAAGGATTGGGAGTTCTAAGTTGTTTTCGACGTAATATGTGGTTTCAAGATCGAATTTATCTTGTGATTTGTAAATAATGTCGAATAGAAATTGTACGATGATGGAATTGTTTTCGAATGTGATATCTTCTTCGAAAATATCGTCCCTGATTCGTTAACTTGTTTTGCCAGAAAAATGAAATAATTTGTTTGTGGGACTTGTCCAGAAGTTGGAAATTAGTAGTTTCGATCTTTGAATAGTCCATTATTGATCTTGTTTTATACAAATCAACAAATTTATTAAATTCGTTAGTAAGGTGTTCGTCAGTAAGTTCAGGTTCTGGTTCGGGTTCTTCTTCTGAGTCGGTGTCATTGAAGGCATGGATATTTGACTGAAAATTCGCGATTTGTTGGAAGTGGTTGACATTAGTTCGCGAGAGAGCATCGGCGTTTCTGTTTATCTTGCCTGGTTTATGTTCAATTTTATAATTGTACTCTTTCAGCTTCAGTCGCCATCTGGCAAGTCTACTGCCTGGATCCTTGATCGAGAAAAGCCACGTAAGCGGGTGGTGGTCGTTGATTAAAGTAAACTTACGGGCAAATAAATATGGACGGAAGGCTTTGACTGCCCACACAATGGCAAGCAATTACCTTTCAATGGTCGAATATCTGTTTTCGGCGGCACACGAAGTGCGGGAGGCGTAAGCAATCGGAAGGTCTTTTCCAACTGGGCCTTGTGAAAGGACTGCACCAATCGCGAAAGCGCTGGCGTCTGTGGTGAGAAGAAAATATTCTTCAAAATTCGGGTCGATAAGGATGGGGTCTGACATGAGAGCTTTCTTTAAATCATTGAATGCAGGTTTACAATCGGAATCAAAGAAGACTTTAGTGTGAAGCAGTTGTTGAATAAATCTTCTATAGTATCCGGCCAATCCTAAGAAAGATTTGATATCTTTCGGGTTTTTTGGCTCTGGGAAGTTTTGGATACAACTGATTTTTTCGGGGTTCGGTTTTACACCTTGTTGCGTAATTAGATGACCAAGATACGCTACCTCTTTTCTCAAGAATTTACATTTGTCGGGTTGAATCTTAAGATTTGATTTGGGAAGACATTTGAAGACTTCAGTCAACCAGGAAATGTGTTCGTGAATTGTTGGGGAGTATACAATGATATCGTCCATGTATACTAGACAACGTTCATTTTGAATTCCAAGGAGGATGTTGTCCATGACACGTTGGAATGTGGACGGGGCGTTCTTTAAACCGAACGGCATACGAAACAAACTCGTAATGGCCGTTTTCGACTGAAAATGCACTCTTGGGGATATCTTTAGAAGTGATCTCTATCTGATGAAAACTGGTAGCGAGATCTAACGTGGAAAAATATTGGCATTTGCCAAGTTGATCTAAAAGATCGGAAATTTTTGTTTGCTTGAGGCGTCTAGTTTTTTGGGAACAACCCAAACTGGCGAAGACCAAGGGGAAATGGAATGACGAATAATGCCTTGCTCGAGCATTTTACTGACTTGTTCTTTAACCTCTTCCTTATGGATTTGCGGGTATCGATAAGATTTGGTATAGATGGGCCTGGAGTTATTTGTCTCGATCGAATGTTTAATTTCGTTCGTAAAAGATAACGCGTCGCCTTCTAAGTCAAATATATCTTGAAAGTCATGTCATGCCTTCTTCTTCAGAGTTTAAGTGTTCTGTTCTGAGTTGTTGTCGAATTAATAAGTTTCTATCAATTGGTTGAGAGTCATAAGAGTTATTAAAATTGAAGCAGGTTTGTGTTTGAGTATGGGGTTCTATAGTGAAGTTGTCGAAATTAATTGTTTTTGGGATGGCGTTGGCGTTTATAACCGAAGTAATGAATTCGCCATTTTGGTTTACATATACCAAGGATATCGGAAGGAGGCAAGGTAGGGACCTTGTAAAGAGTGATATCTTTAAAATTTGTTTTAAGTTGCTTAGATTTTAAGTCTATTAGCTTAGATTTTAAGTCTATTCATTCGTAATGTTCCAAAAAATCTAAACCCAAAATGCCATCAAAATCGATGTCGAGATTACAAATAAAGATCTTGTGAGGGTTACCAGGAACAAATGGTATAAGGGTTGACTGGAAAATGGGAATTTTTTGATCAGTGATTCCCTGAATAACATGTTCTTGGAATCGTTGAGGAAAGTTTTTCACAGTTTGCTCTTTGAAAATTGAGATTCCTGCGCCTGTATCTATAAGTAGTCTGTATTGACCAGTAGCGTCGTTTATGTAGTATACCCTTTTGGGGTTGACAGTGTGAAGAGCAGTTACAGCAACGTTTGTTCCGGGAAGTTTACGTTCGAATTCATGTCGTCTAAATTCATTGTTTGTATTTGTGATGTGAAGTTGGTCGTTATGTCCGGTGGATGAACTGGATTTGGGAGAGAAAGAAAATCCGGGTAGTTTTGATTTTCTAGTGGGTCCAAATCAATAGCTTGTTCGCCGAAGTTATCAGCAGTATGATAACTAGTATTTCCTATGACGTATGAATAACTATTATCTGTATAATAGTCGTATTCTCTTTGATCATCCGCTGTATGATAATCCTCATATGGGTGATTATTGGCTGTATAATAATCGTTGTCATTATCGAAAGAATTTGTGCAACTTAAATGATGTGCCCTGTTTGGATTCTGGTGGAAAATAGGGTTCTTTTTAATTACTTACTGACGGGGTTGTTGCATATTTTGTTGAAATTGTCTTGGCTGATTAGGATATTGATTTTGTCTAAAAGGTGACTGATTTTGCCTGAAGGTTGGCTGATTCTGCCGAAATTGTGAGTGTTGATTTTGCCGAAATTGTGGAGGCTGATTTTGGGAACCATTATTGGTAGAAGGGTTTGGTTTCATATAGTTGTTGTTGCCGTTATTGTTATTGTAAACTGGTGCTTGGTAATTTTGGGAATGACATTCGGACGCGATGTGTCCGAGTCTGCCGCAATTTAAGCACTTATTATTTGGAGGATTAGGCCTTCGGAAAGATTGGTTGGGCCTCGGGGGAATTTGTTTTGTAGTTTTCTGGTTCTCAAAGTACTATAGCTGGAGTTCGCGTCTGATTCTTCCATTGGCTTCTAAAAGGTCTTTAGGGTTACCGGCACGGATGATTTGTCCGAGACGCGGTTCTAATCCGGTTAGAGGGTGCTAAGCGCCATAGTGTCTATTAGACTCTCTTGCGCTATCTTTTCGTCTGCGTTTAAATTGGAGGCCTTTTGAATATTGGCGTGCATTTTTGCTGTTAGGACTTGTAGTCGGTTGTAGAAAGTAAGTGGTGACTTGTTGGATAGTTGCTGAAGGCGTTGTAGATCTTGTATCAGGAACGTCAAATCCCTGGAATCACCAAAATGAAGATTCAAAAGTTGTTTCAATTCTAAATAAGACGCGGGCCCACACGAATTTATTAGTTGGGCCGCTCTGCCTTTTAATTTATTTTTGATATGGATAAGTAAAAGGTATTATTTTTGATAGCCCGTCGACATGTTGTAATCACAGTCGCACGCATTAATGAATGTTCCCAAGGAGATCTGATCTCCTTCGAACTCTGGGACGATAGAGAATATTTCGGATAACCGATAGGGCCCGGGTTCAGAGCCATCCCTGGGAGATTGTTGTGCCATTTTTAGATTTATTAAATGGGAGAATTGAAAAATTGTTTGAAAAAATTAAGCAAAAAATAAAATTTGTTCAAAATAAATGTCACAATTGGTTAAAATGCAATAAATTTTTCAAATTGTTACGAAAACAATAAAACATATAATGCAGGAAAATAGTTAGTGTACACTATTTGCAAACAAAGTATGGTAAAAATAAAATAAAGTAAATCGAGAAATTCAAAAATATAAGGTACAAAAATAAAATTGGTAAGGTTAAAGAAAAATATGGTTCGGGTTTTTTGGTCGTCCGAACAGAAAAATAAAATCAAAAATTATTGGTAAAATTAAAAATTGCGAGATGATTCCTGCTTGTACTCACATTAAATGGAACATCGATGCTGCCGTGTTATGCAGTTGTAATTAGGGATTAGGATCCGCCACTACCAGTTAAGCTAGTTTACCGGTTCTAGTAATGTTCTGGAATCCTACTGACTGCGCCACTTTTTATATCACTTCTTTTCAAATTGACTTTTACAAAAATATTTATAAAATAACAAACTTTAATACTTGATAACTTGAGTACAATAATAAACTTAACATTAATATGCTGACTCTAAATAAACTTAAACAATGAAAAGGAAAGAAATTCTGTGAAGTCAAAATAACAAATGTGCAGATTTGATCTATGCGAGACGAAAGTAATATAATACGAAAGATTAAAATATGAAATAAGATATAGTACGTGACAATTTGAATAAAGAGTATAATATTACATTATGCGAAAAAGATGTTAAGAATTACAATGTTACAAAACTGTGGGGTAAAAATATAATATTAGAATTTATTATTTTAAAGAGTCTTTTAAATACCTATATAACATATATATGTTTCAGGTGGTTTCCGGGAACTCATCCGCGTAGTTGACAACTGATCCCTTCCGGGATCGATGGTAAAATGACGACGTTTCGGCAGAGTCACATCTGCCCTCTTCAGGTCGGTTCGCATAATTCTAGTAGCCTTCTGCTTTCGCTTCTCGAAGAAGAGGGGGGCAGATGTGACTCTGCCGAAACGTCGTCATTTTACCATCGATCCCGGCAGGGATCAGTTGTCAACTACGCGGATGAGTTCCCGGAAACCACCTGAAACATTTAGTGCCCGCGAAAACTTAAAAACAAATATATATATATATATATATATATATATATATATATATATATATATATATATATATATATATACATATATAGTTTTGTTAATGAGAATACAGCCTAAGGTTAATTAAAACACTAAAGTACCATTTATCTAGTTACTCGAATACAGTATTCGAGTAACTAGAAGCGAAAGCAGAAGGCTACGAGAATTAAGCGAACCGACCTGAAAAGGGAAGATGTGTGACTCTGCCGAAACGTCGTCATTTTACCATCGATCCCGGCAGGGATCAGTTATCTACTACGCGGATGAATTCCCGGAAACCACCTAACACATTTAGTGCCCGCGAAAACTTAAAAACAAATATATACATATATATATATATATATATATATATATATATATATATATATATATCCTCTCTTTCAAAATACCTTTAACCTCTCTCTTCTAAAATACGCTGTAGTATTACAGTATTATTTTTTTTTAATTAATATTATATGTTAGACTTATTATGGGATAAATTTTGATAGGTGGTTCATATTTGAAATATTTTGTGCACATTAAAATTTAATTTTTACATTGAACAATTCCATTCAAAACCTTGCAGTCATAACCCTAACTCCTTCAATTCTTGTTAAATTTTGAGGGTCGTTGGAAATATAAAAATACGTGAAAATCCACTACTTATAGGCCTTATGTACGCCCCCGAAAAAGCATCCCTGGTGTAAGATTTCTTGTTTTGCTTTGTTGGTTTTAATGTAATAGAATTGCTCAATGTACTTTATTTAACATTTGCAATGCTATGTGTGGGATATGCGGTGGTGACAGTTGTCAGAATTGTCCCCATTTGACCAAGAAGAAGAAATCGAACGTGATAATAGTTCTGATAAAGGGTAGTTTGAAAAACAGGATGTTGTAATTTATATACAATAATATTGGATAAAAAATATAAAAAACTTTGAAATGTTATGTATTGCAATACTTTTTAATTTTAAGAATATATTGGTTAACATTTTCCTCTTTTACTAAACTATTAAATTGAACTATTATAAGCCAAGAATGCACTAGTAAAATGTTTTAAAATTTTTAAAAAATGATTTTTTATCAATTTATACATAAAGGGTAATTTTCGGGGTTGAAAATTAGAAATAAATAAACAAAATAAAATATATGACGAGCAGTGAAAACGATTCTGTAAAACTGAAGCTAATAAAAACGCTAAAAAAATTAAATTGATTCTAAAGTTAGGGGTGGTTTATAGGGGTTGAATTTAAACAATAAATTAATCTATACTATTATAAAATTGTAAGTTTGTCTGTTTGTTTGTTTGTTTGTTTGTTTGTTCGGGCATCACGTAAGAACTACGTAACTGATTTTGCTGAATGTTTTTTTGTTGCGAAGCCTATAGTTTGCCTTAAAATCTGGTAGACATTTTATCTCTCTAAATTGATAGAAACGGTAGATATAGCGAAAAAACTTCTACCATGTCGGGTAATTCAATTACTCAATTGGTTCTACCGCACGCACAAAATATTAGATACTGGCATCAGCTTAGCTTTTATTCAAAATTCGGAATGTGCAAATGTAACATGTTTCGATTTAACAAAACTCAACATATATCAAGCGTAATTTTACAGGGTGTTCTGTATATAGGAAACATAGAGCGGAGTAGAATTACATGGATTAAAAAAATCTAAAAAAAGTTATATTTGGTGTCCTATAAGCAGCTGGATATATACGATGTGGTGGAAATAAGGGGGAGTGGAATTAGTTATAAGGGGTGGTCCAAAAAAGTTATACTGAGTGGGCCATAAACAGTTCCATATACCAAATGGTAGAAAAAGGGTAGACTATTTATACAGTGAATAAAAAACATAAAAAAATGTCTTAGGTGAGCAGTTAGGATCTTTGAATTAGGTTTATAAGATTCTATATTTATGAAATGGGTTAAAAAATTTTTAGAAGCAGTTGTTTATACAGGGTATTTGAAATATAAGATGGAGTGGAATTATAGTTTATGTTGAGGTTAAAAACTTGTTTTATATCCACAAGTAGTTACATATATAGGATGGTTGAAAAATGTAGCGGAGTATAATTACAGCTATACAAATGGGTTTAAAAATATTTTAAAGTAATGGTATGATCTATAAGCTGTTCCATTTACAGGATGGTTGAAATATCGGTTGGGTAGGATTCTAAGGATACAGGGTCGTACAAAAATGTTATATTGGAGGCAAATAAGTAGTTGCATATAAAAGTTTGTTGAAATATGGGTGGCTAGAATTATACAGGGTGGGTAAAAAATGCTAGAAAAATTTTGTTATATAGCACTTGCATATATAGAGTACCTGAAGTATGGTGCGCACTAAAGTTATAGTTAAACAGTGTCATTCAAACAAGGTTAGAAAAAGTTGTAAATGATGGGTGGTTTAAATGAAGTGTGGAGAGAAATTATACTTTAATATATCTTGAAAAAATATAAGGAAAAAATGTGAAATAGCGTAGTTCATAATACGTTGCAAAGATAGGATAGTTGAAACATAGGGTGAAGAAGTGTTATGATAATTATTTAAAAAATGTTATATTGGTTGATCAATAAGCAGTAGCGTATACAGGGTAATTGTAATACATACAAGGTGATTCAAAAACATGTTGAACAAAATGGTTATTTTCGGTGCCCCATATGCAGTTGCGGTTTTGGTGAAATATATTTGGCATTGATGGATATATAGTTACACAGGGTGGTAGAAAAAATGTTATACTGGGTGGCCGATAAGTAGTTGCAAATACAAGGTGATTGAAATAGCGGGTGGAGTAGATTTATAGTCAAACAGTATAGAACATGAGCTGTTGCATCTGAAACATGGATCGAAGTAAATTTTAGTTAATACAGTGCGATTGCAAGTATTTAAAAATTTTATATTTGGTTGCCGCTAAGCAGATGCACATACAGGGTGATTGAAATATTTTGTAGAGTAAAATTATTGTTATACAGGGTGGTTCAAAAATAAGTTGTAATGATTGACAAATTGACAGCGGTGTAGACAGGACTGTTTTAATGTAGATGGAAGTAGAGTTAGTTATACAAAGCTGTTAATTTTTTTTTAATAAAATTGTTATATAGGGTGGCCTTTAAGCAGTTGCAATTTGGGTGAAGGTTTAAATAAAAGTTTGGTGTTAGGGTGCAAAACTGTGTTTTTATATTTGTGATTCACGAATGGCTCCACATCATTTCCATTAGGATGGATCAAAAAAGTTAAAAAAAATTGTCATATAGGGTAGATCATAAACAGTTGCATTCTACTATATGGAATATCTTAAATATGGGGAGAAGCAAGATTATAGATTTAGAGTGTGTAACACAATGTTAGAAAAAGCTCATATAAAGGTTGATTAATATATAGAGTAAAGAGAAATTTTACTTTAAAAGGTGGTTAAAAAAATGTCAGAAATAGTTGTTATACAAGGTACACCATAAAAGGTTGCATAGCCTCTTTTTGTTGTTATTGTGTTAACGATTTCGCGAGTTATTAGTTCCGGTCGTAACAACCGCTAAACCGCTTTCATTTTGTTTCTTTTGTGTTTACAAAAGCGCATCATGTGTTGTTAAACCCGCATTTTTTTGTTTGCTCAATCAATGAACATTACTTCGCTATTTTTTGTGTAACGTGTGGTCCAGACGAAGCTCTAAAATCAGTTCCTGCTGTTGCGGGGCTAGCCTCTGAAGAAAGAAGAACCAAGAAAACACCACCTGCAGAGTTTCGATTTAAAAGGTTAGTGATTAACTTTATTTGGTGAATTAATTTACGCGACGGCACGTGTTTCATTGATTGTTCCGCTAAAGGTCCTTCGTCAATTATATACTTGCATTGAACCTGCATAGAACTAAAACCGCAACATCTAATTCATACATTTTTTTGGATATTAATATGTAATGTGTCATCGAAGACATTCCAAGCATATACAGGATGGTTGCAATATAGGGTGAAGCAGAGTTACATTTATTCAAGGTGTTTCAAAAAATGTCGAATAAAATAGTTATATAGGGTGGCCCATAAGTACTTGCAGTTTGGGTGAAATATATTCGGGATTGGTGGATTATGGTTAAGTCGGGTGGTTCAAACAAGGTAGAATTTTTTTTATAGGATAACCCATATTATGTTTCATAAGTTATTTCTTTTTGCGAGGACTTGAACATTCCTTACGCGGGTGAAACCGCGGGTAACGGCTAGTTAATTAATAAACTTGTAAATATTATGTGGAATCAATTTTTATTGATCTTCTATTGCAAACCCAAAAATCAAACAGTTAAATCTGCTAAAATATAATTTTTACTCTAATTTTATGAGGGGAGGGGAGGGTAGTTTTGTTTCATTAATGTGCGATTTCAAATGAAAGAGCGACACAAAAAACGATTTTTTCCCGATTTACGACTTTAAGCACGCTCATTTAGAAAGATTTTATCAGGTGTCTATCTGGGGCTTACATTATTTCAGCCAGAATCTCAATTGAGTATCATATAACATAATGAAGTTCTACTCTATATAAAACCATCACAAAATATGATACTTACCATATTCACCAAAATTTATTAATTCCCATCCTTTATGTCTTGCTAAGTACTGGCTAATTCTTATACCAACAAAAATTATTAAAAGTCCAAAGGTTGAGTCTAATAAAAAATTTATTAAATACCTGAAAAAATAAATATTTATATGTTATAAATGGGTTATATATATATATATATATATATTATATACGTCGTAAACAATACTTAGAATATTAATATGACAACACCGTGTAACTGGTCAAATGAGTCGTTCACATGGTGTCATATTACACGACATAGCAATTGCCAGGAAATACGTAAATACCCATCGCACGTGTAAAACTGCTGCCTGCTGACAACGCAACACATAGCTTATAAATGCACATGCGATGGCTGTGAGCGTCATTAAGTGTATCGCTTTCATTTATTTCATTTATGTTGTTTAACGTAATTTTGAAGTAAAATATTTAATTTGTGTTTTAAATAAAAATATATTTTTTAAAAAAGCATTTGTCTTTGTGAAGATATAAAATTGGCGGAGTCAGTAGGATTGTTCCAAAACGACTAGAACACGAGGTTCTAACTAGTCGTAGTGGTTTCCAAACCTTCGTGGGACAATCAACCTCTTTCTGGATACACAACTGGAAGCGAGCTAGCACCAGGAAAACGTAACGGCTAACCAGTACAGTTAACTTACAGAACCGTCCATGCCAGGAATTATATTGTAAGGATTACGTTATTATTATTTTATTATATTGATACACTTAATCACCATTTCTGTCATCAAAGATATATCCATTAATATTTCTTAAAGATTTTAAACATATTACATCACTACCTAATATATTGTTCATTTATTTTGAGTAAAATTGCAAGGAAAGAAATATTTTTGACCAATTAAGGTACATATTGATAATTACACTTTAAATTTATACCATTATTTTGAACGACAACTTATAATAACCTGATCTAATTATTTTCAAATTTATCTATTATCACATTTATTTATACGTTTTACCAATGTCAATATTTGACAATATAATCTTATTTCGACTCTTAATATTGTGCAAATACTTGATTTTTAAACAATATGACCATTACAAGGTAAGGTGCAGCCACTCCAACTGTGAAGCCCTATAAAATTTCCGAGATTTTTGCCATAGTACTGGAGTACGACGGTAACCCCATGATATAACTAAGGTATGATACTAAGCGATGGCATTTTCGCGCATGACGTCACGTGGCGAGTTCGTACAGCGATTGCCCATAAGAAATACATTGCAGTAGACATAATTTTAAAACCATCTGAAAAATGTGAAAAACTCAACAGCTTCAGCGATATATGTAGTACAACTATCAATAGCGGAAGTGTTATGCCCTCACAGTATCAATGATTAATCCTCAAAATTCATTGAAAAGTTCTTTCTTGGCTGGAAATGAATAATAGAAGATAAAATGCCCATTATTTGTATACTTAAGAAGAAATAGTAACACTTACAAAAGTAAGTTTATGCTGCAGTAACAATAGGTATAAAAAGGGCAATTATAGACACTCAAGATAAGAGATGTGTGTGTGTGATATTAAAGATCTAAAGTTATGATGTAGATTCCGAAGAAAGAATTCCATGAATTGAATAGATTTAGAGAGTGAATATACAGAATTTTGTGAATGTCATAAATGAAATGGATTCAAAAACTCATGAGCACGTTGAAAATAAATTAATTTCATTTCAACTGAAGATATTACAAATGCAGTGTTAACATCAAAAGGTATTCTAACAGCTGGAAATGTGGAAGAGATTGCAGGAAGGAATTATCAACATGTCGAAAATGTGTAGGAGATTTGACTGCCAATCAGTTGAACTGTGATGTGTAAATTGTAAATATGATTTACAAATGTGTTTTGTCACCTGCTTTGTAAACATGGAACAACTCATTTTGTTAGAGTTTTGGACCACTAACTCACATTAATTCAACTATAAAATATCTTACTTAATATTGGACCAATATCGCAGGTAATTCACTTTAACAACCTTTAATGAATTTTATCAATACCACCACCCTTATTGTTATTAACTTTATTCAAGATATTTTTCAACATGATAACATTTTTAAGCGATACTTGAGTTTTTGTTAACTTTGCATACATTATAAAGAAATTATTTCTGTTCAATTGATACATTAACACCATTAGTCATCCAAGATGCTGAGTCTATTAATAATTTATTGTCAGTAATAAATCTATCAATTGATAGATCAGCACAGGAGATTGTATTGTATTTATTCAAATTTATTTGACAATACAATTTTAAAAAATTGTCATATGTAAGTGTGTGTATGTTTAAATGCATTAATGTTCAGTGTACACACATCTCTACACATGCCTCTGGTTTCATTAGGCTTAGTAACTGCCTGGAACAGAAGTGCATAAAACCCCATATAGTTAAATTTTGACCAATTATATGCCAGTACATTTTAACTGCATCATTATGAATAGGTACATTTACTAGTTTAACTGGTACCACCACACATAAACACAATAAGCCACTGAAATATAAAAAAGATCAGCATTTATAATACCTACAGAATATTTTAATAGACTGCCAAGTGAGCTGAAAGTTTGACAATACTTTGTAAAAAATATATTGAGAAAAAAATGATTTGATATATAAAATAAACTTTATAATCACTTGAATATGTTTTCTTCAAAATTCGCTAAGTTTTACTCTACCAGCCACAGATACATAGTTAAATTAGACTATACCACTTGTTTAGTTGTTTACTTAAACTATCTTTTATGAATGATTTTCTAAATTTATATATATATATATATATATATATATATATATATATATATATATATTATATCTTTGATTTCACTTAAGACTTTAAAAAAAATTATTTTATTCAAAACATAAAAATCAAAAAATTAACACTTTTAAACTTGTAAAAATAATGAAATGTAAATTGAACTTAAAACTAACTGGACAGAATAAAATATTATGATGATCGTGGGATCGCTTCGGTTCTATTTATAATTTAATAAAAGCTGAAGTCAGCGAAAAGATATTCACACGGTGCGTCCCCACGTTAACATCGGAGTACCAGGAAGCTGTCAACGTAATATGATACCGTTGCATCATACACGTGTGTAGAATTCACACCTAACAGCTCCCCCTTATAAAGAAAAGTTGATGTTATAACTGATCCATCTGGGATCCATCTTGAATCACAGGCCTCAATTTTGGCACGAGTCTGGACAGTGGTTTTGGGAAGGTCCTTAGGTTGTCTGAAGTGGAATTTTGGTCCTTTGGTGAGAACTGCAACAGTTGTAAGGGATTAATACAGGGTATGAATTGTCGGAAATGTTTATAAGTTTTGAGGTTCCGCTTGTATTTTTGTGATGCCCACGAAAGCACTGCAGTTTGATTGTAAGCGAATAATGGTATTGTTTGTTAAAACTATTGTCTTAGTATCTATTCCCGCACAATTAATTGTCACATGTAAGGGCTCGGACACTATAACAATCCACGTGTTAGTATCTAGTCTTTGGACATTGTATCCTTCACTGAATACAACGGAGGTTTGGCAATTTTCCGGTACACTACGGATGTTCTTCAGAAGTTGAGCTTCACAGGGTGCGTTGGAGTCGATGGTGTAGGCATATAACTCAGAACACAGTTTTTGTTGTGGAGTTAGTGACTTGCATACACTCAAGTCCTTAATGGGTATGTACATTAGAGAATCATCGTTTCGCGCAATATATTTATGTGTGAATGAAAGAATATGATGAAAACCAGTTCTGTCATCTAAAATTGGGATAGGATATAAGTGGTAAGCGGTGTAGAGTTGTTGCTCTAGAGGAATTTTCAAAATAAAGACTAAATCTGAATTGGTTTGAAACGCTTCTAATTCGATTACTTCCAAGTATTGGGCGACACTTGAATATCTGACGGGTAACGGTAGATTTGTTTTTGACAAGATTTTGTGAAATTTCCTGTAGTGACTTTATCAGATCATCAGGTGTGATTATTGAGGAATGAATTATTTTTAAGCGAGCAAATGTTATAGAATTTAAAATATCATTGAGGTTATCCTCAAGAAATAAATAGCTTGCCATTAATTTTTCGCATATTCCTAAAAATGACTGTTTTGCTTGGATAAGGGCTATTTTGTCGTTTAGAGTAGGTATTGCCAAATTGATTGCGTCAATGTTTTCGTTAAAGTTTGCTTCGTCAATTTGGAGTTTCTGAATGGTTTCATTGAAAGTTTTGATTATAGAAGTAGTTACGCTTATTTGATTTTTTAGGAGATTCTCTACTTGTAATTGTCTCTGATTAAGTTTGTTGATACTATCTGTTAAAAATGCGCCAGCGGTTGCGTCAAGGTTTCCAGTGATGGCTTTAAAGATAGTTCCTACACCGTTAATTAGTCCTCGTTTGGATCTTTTAGTGTCCATGAATATTTCTGAAAATTTAGTTTTAATTGAATCTGAAATTTGGGATAAGAGACTGATGTGAGTTTGTACATCAATTCGGAATGCACTTCTGTCATGAAATTTGAAACCTGGCATGGGATCGACAGTGTTTTCCAATGTTTTGAGGATTCCATTGTTGTTTTCAAAGATTTCTTTAAGTATCGTCAAGTTACGATGAACTAGTAATGTCCATTTATAGTTGGAGATGATTATTCTAGTTTCGTCGTGATAGTAAATACCAAGAGTGTTGTTTATTGGTTTGATGTTGAACTGTGAGACTGCTGATCCGAACAGCAGTAGTAACCTGAAAAGAAAGTTAGTTTTCAGAATAGAGTTTCATTCTGTCAAAGTTAACTTTCGTTCGTTGGTTTATTTTGAGATTTAAAAGTGTGGCTGAATTATTGTGAATGTCTAAAATTTGGAAAGGACCGTTAAATTTGTTATGAAGTTTGTCTTTAATTTGGGATTCCTTGACGTAAACTTTGTCACCAATTTTAAATTCGGGAAGTTTGTCGGAAACGTGTTTATCAAAACGTTCTTTAGCCTTTTGCTTTTGTAAGTCGGTTTTTTCGCGGGCTACTTTGTAATAATAGGAAATGCGATTGTTCAAGTCTCGGATATATTTACTAATCAGTTCCTTATGGTTGTAGGTGGTTTCTGGTGGTCTGCTGGACGTATGTCCAAACACTAGTTCGTAAGGTGAAAAGCCATGGGTTTTGTTTGTCGAGTTATTGTAAGCAATAACCGCATACGGGAGTACATTTAGGGGATGTTCATCTGGATTTTCGGCTTTATGGATTCGAATCATTTCTAACAAAGTAGAATGACATCGTCCTACAGAGCCGTTTGTTTGCGGATGTCCTACGCTTGAATAAGTTAGTTTAATGTCGTAAAGTTTACACAAGTCTTTGAATATGGCGTTGTCAAATTCCCTACCATAGTCACAATGGATACGCAATGCCGTACCAAAATGTTGGAAATATAACATCATAGTACTGACAACTGATTTGGCTGATTTGTCTGCTAAAGCATAAGCTTGTGAGTATTTTGTCAGTTCGTCTCTTACAGATAAGATATAGTTTCTGTTAGGTATTTCTAGTATGTCAATATTAATTCGCTCAAACGGTGTTTTAGGCGTTTCCGTAATGACGAGGGGATTGTCTAGGTTTTTGCGACACGCTTTAGTTTTTTGACAAATTTCGCAGTTCTTAACGAAATTTTCAATGTCTTTTGTGAAACTTGGCCATGTGTACATTTGCTTAATACGGCGGACGGTTTCGTTAATGCCGCGGTGCAAGTTATTTTTCCCCTTATGATATCGTTCAAGGATCAGCGGTATTTCGTCCTTTTCGGGGGTTTTTGTAACGTTTTGACAAATTTTCCATTTGATTTCCTTTTCCGCGAAAATGAAAGAGAGCATCTCTAGAATCGGAAGATCGAGATTGTTTTCGCCACAGTATGTTTTAGATGGAGATAAAGTATCTTGATGTTTACATATTGATGCAAAAAGAACTTCATTGACAATTTCAGGATCATTTGGAAGTGGGATTATGAAATATTGCCTTCTGCTTACGGTTTTACTGGCGAATACATTAATTTTAAAGGTTTCGAAGTCAGCGACTTCTTCGAAAATATCTTCGAAGATGTCATGATGAAATTCCTGAAGATTGGATGTATGGGGGAAAATTAAAATGTTTTTATTTGTTTTGTCTAGTAGTTGGCAGTTGGAGAATTCAATTTTGCTGTAGTCAATTAAAGAAGTGGTTTTGTAACGTTCTATAAAGGTTTTAAATTCTTCGGACATAGTTTCAAGAGATATTTCATTTTGTTCGGGTTCAGGACTGTTGTCTTCGGATTCGTCGTTTAGGGGTAGGACTTTGAAGGGTGTTAGTTTCGATTTTGACTGAAATGATGAACATTCGTCAAGATGGTTAATTTTAATCCGTGATAAAGCATCAGCGTTCTTATTAACTTTACCAGGCTTGTAAATAATTTCATAGTCGTATTCTTCTAGTTTGAGTCTCCATCGGGCAAGTCTACTACCGGGATCTTTTATAGAAAATAGCCAGGTTAACGGGCGATGATCGGTCAGTAATAGGAACTTACGGCCATAGATTATCGGACGAAAATGCTTAACCGCCCAGACAATGGCTAAGAGCTCTCGCTCAATGGTAGAGTACCGGGTTTCGCCTTTACAAAGGGTCCTAGAAGCATATCCAATCGGTAAATCCTTACCTATTGGACCTTGAGATAACGGCGCCGATAGCAAAAGCGCTGGCGTCTGCAGTCAGTACAAACGGTTCGTCAAAATTTGGGTAAATGAGTATAGGGGTGGAAGTCAATGTTCGTTTTAATTCATTGAAGGATTTTATGCACTCTTCGTTAAAATTGAACGGTTGGTCTTTTTGTAATAGTTTTATCAGTGGTTTGGAGATCTTTGCAAAGTTAGAAATGAACCTACGATAGTAACCAGCAAGCCCTAAAAAGGATTTTATGTCTTTAGGGTTCTTTGGTTGTGGAAAGTTTAAAATACAGTCTACTTTTGATGGATTGGGTTTTACACCGTCTTTAGTTATAAGATGTCCTAAGTAAGCTAACTCCTTGCGGAGAAATTCGCATTTGTCAGGCTGTATTTTAAGGTTAGCCTTTCTGAGTCTTTTAAATACGTCTGTCAGTCGTGATAGATGGTCATGTATTGTAGGCGAGTAAATGATTATGTCATCCATGTAAACCAGACATCTTTCATTCTGGATTCCCATAAGAATGTTATCCATCACCCTTTGAAAGGTAGAAGGAGCATTCTTCAATCCGAAGGGCATCCGGACGAACTCAAAATGTCCGTTCTCGACAGTGAATGCAGTTTTCGCGATGTCTTTTGAGTCTATTTCTATCTGGTGGAAACCAGAGGCGAGGTCAAGGGTCGTAAAGTACTGGCATTTGCCTAGTTGGTCTAGTAGGTCTGAGAGGTTCCGTAGAGGGTATTTATCATTGACTGTAAGTTCGTGAAGTTTGCGGTAGTCTACTACAACACGCCACTTCTGTTTTCCAGAGGCGTCTAATTTCTTTGGCACCACCCAAACGGGAGAAGACCAAGGCGAATTAGAGGGTCGTATAATGCCTTCATCGAGCATTTTTGCTACCTGGGACTTAACTTCTTGTTTGTGTACTTGGGGATAACGGTATGATTTTGTATAAACGGGTTACGCGTTGTTGGTATCAATACTATGTTTGATTTCGTTTGTGAATGATAAGTGATCGCCTTCGAGGTAGAATATGTCTGAAAAGTCAAGGCATAATTGTGAGATTAAGTCTGACTCTTCGTCGTTTAAATGTTCTAGTCGAAGTTGTTTAACGATTTGTAACGGTTCGAGTTTTAGATTTGAAAAATTTACTATTTGAGGGATGGCATTCGCATTTAGAATGGAGGTTAGAAATTGGCCTTTGCTGTCTACTGTAACAACAGCATTAGGGAGGTGAACTTTTTCAATTTCCATACCTGTTAGAAGGGCTTCGGTGTTTCTTAGTTCACAGCTAAGTTTAAAGATTTGTTCGGTAGGGGGTTCAATCGAAATTGTATTAATGGACGTATAAGAAGGGGGACATTGTATAGATTCAGTGGCATTGATTGTATCGTCTGTCACTTTATACAGAGGAAGTGTCTTAAAGTTCGTTATTAGTTGTTTTTTGTCAAAATCTATAATGCAGTTGTAGTGCTCTAGAAAGTCAGAGCCTAGCAAACCGTCGAATTCTATGTCGAGGTTGCATATATAAACCTTGTGTGGATCTTTTATATTAAAAGGGACGAGGTTCGATTCATTTATAAGGATTTTCTGGTTGGTAATTCCCTGAATTACCACATTTTCCTGAAATCTCTGAAGCGTGTGCAAGTGTCTGGTTTGAAAATTGAAAGACCAGCACCGGTGTCTATTAGGAGTTTATATGTGTTAGAGGAATCTGTGATGTAGTATAGTAGTAGTTTTTAGAATTTACGGTCAGAAGCGGTCTTATAGAAAGCTCTGTTCGGGGAAGTTCAAATTCGGGTCGAAACTGTCTAGATTTAGTTTAAATTTGGGTCTGATGTGATTTCGGGGTTCCTTTGGAAAGGGAGGTTCTTGTTCGTGTTCGTTGACACATTCTGCGTGGAGTAATAGTCGTAATTTGTTGAATCAGTAGTCTTGGTCATAAGTTTCTCAGTATTTGAGTGTATACGTTACGTACCCATAATTATAGAAAAGTTTTGATTAGGTTATATTGACGTTAACGAGGTTGTTGAAAGTTTCTGTAGAGTATTGCCCTGGTGTTGTGAAAATGGGTTAGGACGTATGTTCGAAAAGTATTCTCGATTTACATTCGTTAACAGTAATTCTTTTACAGAAGGAACATTGCTTTTGTACTGGAAACTGGTTGGGCTTTCGAGGAGGTGGACCTTGGTTTCTAAAATTTGAAAATTTTTGAGATTCTAAGTGATGGAGTTGGAGTTCAAGTTTTATGCGTGAAACGGCGGTGAGAATGTCTTTAGGATCGCTAGCACGAACTAGTTGTCCTATCTTTGGCTCTAAACCTGTTAGGAGGCTATTTAGTGCCATGGATTCGATCAAGTCGATTTGTACCTGTTTCTCTTTTTGAGTCAAGTTTTGTTTGTTAACCGCAGCAAGCATTTTTGCTTGGTGGGTTTATAGTCGGGCTAAAAATGTTATGGGGGATTCGGTATTTAATTGCCTCATTCTTTGAAGATCTTGAATCAAGGCTGAGAGATCTCTAGGATCTCCAAAGTGGTTCTCTAAGAGTGTCTGAAATTCGGTTAATTGAGTCGGGTTGCGAGAATTTATAAGTTCGGCAGCTCTGCCGCGAAGTTTATTTTTTATGTACAATATTAAAAGCACTTGTTGATAGTCAGTTGCCATACTATACGCAGTTTGGCATGAAGAAATGAAAGTATTTAAGAATATAGGTTTCCGTCATATTCCGGAATTATTGCGAAAATTTCGGATATTTTGTATGGCTCTACAGTAGGAGTCGCAGCACCTTGTCTTGTAGTTGCCATTTCAAATATTCAAGTGTAACGAAAACGATAATAAAAATTTAATAAGATAGTAAAATGGAAGTAAGCAAAGTAACACAAAATAATTTATAAAAATTCAAAATTAAGATATGAGTAAATTGGTTAAATAAATTCAACAGTTTGCGAACATAAAATAAAATAATGCGAGCTAAAATAATGGAGAATAATAATAAATTCGTTTAAAAAATTATTCAATAGCTTGAAATATGGTTTGAAGGAATAAGAAATATGTGTATTTTAAACAAGAGAACTGATAATAATAATAATATAAAAATAAATATAAAAATCGTTTCAATTGGTAAATAATTGAATCAAAAACGAGATGTTTCTGCATACGTTATTAGTACCCTAGGCATAGGACTTGTTCTGCGGAAGCGTCGCCTGGTTAGCTGTATCGTTGCGTGTTCCTGGTCTCTGCTGCTACAGTTGTTGTCTCAAACAGGTAGGTATTGTCCACGATGATTTGGAAATCTCCACAGTCAGTTAGTATACACGTGTTCTAACGGTGTTGGACAATCCTACTGACTGCGCCAATTTTATATCTTTGATTTCACTTAAGACTTTTTTAAAAAATATATTTTATTCAAAACATAAAAATCAAAAAAAATTAACACTTTTAAACTTGTAAAAATAATGAAATGTAAATTGAACTTAAAACTAACTGGACAGAATAAAATATTATAATGATGACCGTGGGATCGCTTCGGTTCTATTTATGATTTAATAAAAGCTGAAGTCAGCGAAAAGATATTCACACGGTTCGTTCCCACGTTAACATCGGAGTACCAGGAAGCTGTCAGCGTAATATGATACCGTTGCATCATACACGTGTGTAGAATTCACACCTAACATATATATATATATATATATATATATATATATATATATATATATATGTTGTGTTTGCAATATATTTATAATATTTAGAAAAGTTTTAATTTTATTTTAAACCTGATATTTAAAAGAATGTATAACTTCAATTTTTTATTAACATTTATATTAAAATTTAAATTGTTACATAATACTCGTTCTTATTTCTAATAAATATAGCTTTAGTTTTATTTACATTTAGATGAAGAGCATTATTGTTCAACTCTGATAAAGATTATTAAGTTTCAAATTTATAACAAGTTATATTTTTGTGAAGGATCTATTCCAGTTCTGTTTTATGTGTACCCAACCCCTCTTTAAATACTGGATATGCCTTTTCCCCGAAATTGATCCATCACACCTTTGTAAGTTTCACAGTTTCAGTCACGGGCATCTATAGTACATTAAAACTATTGTTAAAATTTGTAAATCATATTTACAATTTGCACAACACAGTTCAATTGATTGGCAGTCAGATCTCCTAGGTACACATTTTTGACATGTTGATAATTCCTTCCTGCAATCTCTTGCAAAACACCCACATTTCCAGCTGTTAGAATACCTTTTGATGTTAACACTGCATTTGTAATAATCTCCAGTTGAAATAAAATTAATTTATTTTCACCATGCTCATGAGTTTTTGAATCCATTTCATTTATGACATTCACAAAATTCTGTTTATTCACTCTCTAAATCTATTCAATTCATGGAATTCTTTCTTCGGAATCTACATCATAACTTTAGATCCACAAATTGTAGTCGAGTGGATATTTTGTGTTTAGATCTTTAATATCACACACATCTCTTTTCTTGAGCGTCTTGAATTGTCCTATTATACCTATCTTTACTGCTGCATAAAGTTACTTTTTTAAGTGTTACTATTTCTTCTTAAGTAGACAGATAATGCCAAGAAAGAACTTTTCAATTAATTTTGAGGATTAATCATTGATACTGCGAGGGCATAACACGTCCACTATTGATAGTTGTACTACATATATCGCTGAAGCTGTTGGGCAATAGCTGTACGAACTCGCCACGTGACGTCATGCGCGAAATTGACATCGATTAGTATCATACCTTTATATTTGTTGTATCATGCGGTAACCCCATCTTTTTAAATACTTTTATCACATCATGTAACACCGCCCACAGTATGGCGACCGATAACCAACAGGTCCTACTTATACTCCGCATAAAAAATAAACTCCGTGGCAGGGAAGCGGAATTAGTAAATTCACGAAACCCTAGTCAGTTGACTGAAATCATTACTCTTCTCGAAAACCACTTCGGAGATCCTCGAGACCTATCGGCACTCATTCAGGATCTCCAGCGAATGAAACAATTACCATCCGAATAGAGTTCGATAGATTGTTAGGTTCCGATTTCTTCGAACATTATAATTGCATCGCTGATTTCAATAAGAAGCAACTAGTAACCAATTTCAAAACACTTGTATAAAGTAACAAACGATTTAATCCGTAAAGACATCCCCAAAAAATTCTCATGTAACCCTGTGAACACAATTTCCATTCAACCACGTACAGAGCAAATCGGTAAACTTACTTGCAACCTTAGAGATACAGATGTCTTATTAACAGGCATAGAAGTTGAAAAAGTCCATCTTCCGAATGCTCTAGTAAAAGACATCCGTATTAAATGCAAATGCCATACCTAAAACTATAAATTTCACTGACATTAAACTTGAGCCTTTACAACAGTTCAGTGTGAATTCTATTTCACAAACCCAACCAACAGACAACAACATACTAGAACGACAAGAGCAAATTTTCAATCAACTTCGACTTAAATGAAAAAGAATCCGACTTAATATCGCAACTATGTCTTGACTACTCTGACATATTTAATCTCGAAGGAGACAATCTGTCATTCACCAACGAAACTAAACATACCATCGAAACTAACAACTCTAGGCCAGTTTTCACGAAATCTTATCGCTACCCTCAGATACATAAAGAGGAAGTTAAATCCCAGGTAACGAGAATGCTAGACGAAGGTATTATACGCCATTCAAATTCGCCCTGGTCCTCCCCTGTATTGGTAGTACCGAAAAAACTGGACGCTTCAGGAAGTAGTTGACTATCGAAAACTCAACGAACTAACGGTCGATGACAAATACTCCTCTCCCTAACATTTCGGACTTATAGATCAACTTGGCAAAAGCTAATATTTCACAACACTTGACCTCGCCTCAGGATTCCATCAGATTGAGATTGACCCAAAAGATATTCCCAAAACCGCGTTTGCAGTTGAGAATGGGCACTACGAATAGTCTCCCACTATCAACGAAAGGCAAACCTCAAAATCCAACCCGACAAGTGCGAATTTCTCGGACATCTGATTACCAAAGATGGAGTTAAACCGAATCCATCAAAGGTAGAATGTATATTGAAATTTCCTCAGCCCCAAAATCAAAAAGATATCAAATCCTTTCTGGGATTAGCCGGGTATTATCGTCGATACACAATTTTGCCAAAATTTCAAAACCACTAACAAAATTGCTCCAAAAAGATGTTTCATTCTATGTCAGTTCTGAATGCGTTAATTCTTTCAATGAATTAAAGCAAGGCCTCACTTCGACACCAATTTTAAGTTATCCCTACTTCAATGAGCCCTTTATTTTGACAACTGACGCTAGCGCATTTGCAATCGGCGCTGTGCTTTCACAGCGACCAATAGGCAAAGATCTGCCAATTGGATACGCATCTAGGACCCTCTGCAAAGCTGAGACTCGATACTCCACTATAGAGCGTGAACTTCTGGCTATTGTTTGGGCCGTTAAACACTTCAGGCCAATAATTTTTGGACGTAAGTTTAAACTTCTGACCGACCACCGCCCGTTAACGTGGCTCTTTTCTATTAAAGATCCAGGTAGTCGACAGGCCAGATGGCGCCTCAAACTCGAGGAGTACGATTATGAAATTATATACAAACCGGGAAAAGTAAATAAGAACGCAGACGCCCTTTCACGCATTCGAATCAACCATTTTGATGAATGTATGACTTTCCAATCAAACACCAAACTCCAATACTTCACGATAACTCCCTTGAAAACGAAGACAGTGATTCAGAACAACTTGAAACAGACGACGAAGACAACTCAATTTTTACAGAATTTCGGACATTCGTAGAACGGTATAAGACCGTCTCACTATAGTAAAATTCAGTACTCCAACTGTCAACTCATTGATAGAGAAAACAAAAATATCTTAGTTTTCTTTCAATCCGGCGATTTAAAAGATTTTCATAACCAAATTCTTGAGGATATCTTCGAAGAGAACGCCGACTTCGAGCAATTGAAAATCAATATTTTCAATATTAGCGTTCGAAAAAGACGATATTACATTATTACCTTACCAACTGATTTCGACACTGTGAACGAGGTATTATTTACCTCAATTTACAAGAGCAAAGACCTTCTAACTGACTCTGAACTATACTGAAAATAACTTAGACCTACTACCTATACTCGAAATGCTTTCGTTTATATTCGCAGAAACAGACATAAAGTGGAGAGTCTGCCAGAACATAACAAAAACAGTTGGAAGAGATCAAGTGCCAATAATACTAGATCAATTCCATAACGGTAAAAACAACATACACAGAGGGATCAACGAAACCATTAGACGAATTAAAGAAAAGTATAACTGGCAAGGAATTACAAAAGACGTAGAAAACTTCATTAGAAACTGTCAAATCTGTCAGATAACTAAAGCTTTCCGTAAAAACCTTGACAACCCATTAGTAGTAACAGAAACTCCAAGAACTCTTTCGAAAGAATAAACATCGAGATTCTCGAAGTTCCTAACAGAAATTACGCTCTTACTATCCGAGACGAATTAACTAAATATTTCCAGGCCTACCCGATTACCGACAAGTCTGCTAAAACTGTCGTCAGTACACTCTTGGTATTTTTCCAACACTTCGGAACGCCTCTGAGAATACACTGCGACTACGGTCGTGAATTCGACAATGCACTCCTTAAAGACCTTTGCAAATTGTTGGGTATCAAGCTTTCCTACTCTAGTGTAGGACACCCCCAATCTAACGGCTCACTAGAGTATAGCCGTGTCAAACCACAAATGGACTCTCCTAGTTCATAGAAATCTCTCCGCCGTAGAACAAGCTTTTACTACCAAAATTCTCGATGCACTAACTTTATCACTAAAAACTAACGTCCACCCAACCAATGTATTCCGTGCTGACGTTCAATCACACTTCAACTTACTTAACCAAATCTCAAACTCCGTCAAAAACAAACTCACTGAAATCCACATGGACACCCGAAGGTACAAAAACGTGGACTAATCGATGGCGCCGGATCAATTTTCAAAGCCATAACTGCTAACTTAGACGCCGCCGACGGCAAGTACTTCACCAACAGTATAAATAGTTTAAACAAAGGACAACTGCAGATCGTAAACCTTTTGAAAAAACCAAATCAGTGTAACCACCTCAGCTATAAAGAACTTTAACGACACTATTCAACACATTCAAATCGACGAGAAAATATTTAACGAAATTATTCCAAAAATGGAAAATATGATTCGTAAAGTAAACGACAATATAGCGTACGTGGAAACAAAACTTTCATTTCTAGAAATGACGGAAAAATTAATGGAAAATTATCTCTTTCTAGAAGACAACTTAAATGATGTTCTTAATTCCACAACTTTGGCCCGTCTAAAAATTACCCATACCTCAATTTTAACTCCCGAACATTTCATTGCCGCCTTACAGGAGATATCACAGAATCTCGTGAAAACTAATTTACCTTTGCCCGTCAAATATTCAAGTATTGCACGATATTTAGAAATTACAGAATTAGAAGCTTTTCAAACAGATTCCGACCTTGTATTTATACTCAGAATTCTACTTATTGAACAGCAATCATTCATTGTTCTCCGCTTATACCCAATCCCAGTCTATGATTGATGATGATTCACTCAAAAATATATAGTAAAAAACGACAATTCCTTACTGTATATTACGATAAAGACCTTAGTGCGTGCAAACCGTTGAACAATCAAAATAAATTGTGTTCCGAACTCTATTTCTATCCGATAGACTCAAATGCTTTGTGCGAGGCCCAACTTTTAAGAAATTTAAAAAAAGTGCCGGACAATTGTCACAGTGCCGTGATTTCTGCTCAAGGGTACCACGTTTAAAAACTCGAAAGCAACGTGTGGTTAACTCTTTATTAAAACTTCAGAAAGATTGCAGTGCCTTCATTGGGATAACCAAAATCGAAGCAGAAGCCACAAAAAGCAGCAACACCCTTGACAACTCTCAACCAGTTCTTATCCCTTTCAACTGCTGCGATACCATACCAGAAAAAATTGTCGTTCCCGAACTCAAACTTTTGAAGCTCCATGAATTGAATTTCGAGGAGTTAAACGTCGCAAACCACAAACTCAACGACTACTCAAAGGACCTAGACAAATTATTAAATCAGCCCTTCGTCAAAAAGAACATTTCTTGGTTCACCTACGTGACAATATTTTCGAACCTTCGATAGAAGGAAACTGAAGACATCGAGCTAAATACCCCAAAATAATTAAAAAAAAAATGTTTGTAAAACTTATTTATCGCTAAAAACTGTATTATTCTAGGTTTTATTATTAATGACCTTAATGCTAATTATATTTTTATTTTATACGATTTACAATTTACGGTAGTTTATTCATTTTTGCTTTTTACAAATGTCATATTTATACAACCCTTATATTTTATTATATTTACAAATTGTTTTCAGAAAAGTTCCTGTAAAACAGCAACTTTTTCTTTGTGAGGGGTGTTGTTATATACGTCGTAAACAATACTTAGAATATTAATATGACAACACCGTGTAACCGGTCAAATGAGTCGTTCACATGGTGTCATATTACACGATATAGCAATTCCCAGGAAATACGCAAATACCCATCGCACGTGTAAAACTGCTGACTGCTGACAACGCAACCTATAGCTTATAAATGCACATGCGATGGCTGTGAGCATCATTAAGTGTATCGCTTTTATTTATTTCATTTATATTGTTTAACGTAATTTTGAAGTGAAATATTTAACTTGTGTTTTAAATAAAAATATATTTTTTTAAAAAGCATTTGTGTTTGTGAAGATATAATATATATATATATATATATATATATATATATATATATATGGTTGATGATTTATTCCGGTTTACATCTGTTAGTCTGTACTAAGTACTTAGTATCTTTTGAGAAAGCCAAATATGATTTTGGCGAAACGTCAAGTGATTTTTCAATCGAATACCATAGACGAACGGATTCCATCAGTGAAACAATATACACAAACATATCGATAATAATATAATCTTATTATCAAAATATTCTAATTCTACCATACTACCAATATATTTTATTTTTGTTGATTGTGGTTTAGCATGGATTCGTTGTTTGATGCCAGTAGCCAATTCGAAGAAGGAACCTAGAGCTAGAGGCAAATTGAGACGCGTATAGCTCATGTGACATGACACAGCAAGCGCTAATTTTTGTAACGTATAGTATTGAAAGGAACACGCAATTTGGCCAATTTGTGCTGTGCTATTCAATCCCATAGGTTACAAAAATTCGCGCTATGCTGTGTTGTCACACGCGCTATTCGCGTCACAATTTGCACCTAGCCTTTTATACTCTACTAGCCCTTACCCGCGGTTTCACCAGCGTACGGAATGTACAAATCTTTGCAAAAAGGAATAACTTATGAAACATATGGGTTATCCTATATAACAATTTTTCCAAATTTTTTGAAACACCCTACTTAACTATAAATTCACCAATCCCGAATATATTTCACCCAAACTGCAAGTGTTTTGGGGCCACCCTATATAACAATTTTATTAGACATTGTATAACTGTAACTCTACTTCACCCTATAGTGCAACTATCCTGGATATGCTGCTGTTTACTTGTCACCCAATATAACTTTTTTTACACCAGCTATGCAACTACTTATGGTCTACGCTATATTTACATGCAACTTTTTCTAACATTGTGTTAACACTCTAAGACATGTTTCAGGTATTCCATATAGTAGGATGCAACTATTGATGCCCTATATAACAATTTTTTTAAACCTTTCGATCCACCTTAATGGAAATGCCTGTGGAACCCTTGGTGTGTCACAAATGTAAGAAAAAATTGGCAACCTAACGCCAAACCTTTATTCCTCGAAGTTTCCTTAGACTTCCATCGTCTTGAAAAGGTTGATCTCACAACGTTTCAATAGCTTTGTATTTGCTATCGTCATCAGGTGAATGAGGGGAAATTCAGTTTATCAGTGGTATTTATACCTTTAATCGGTCATGCGTCCGCGGTCATGGTCATTGGGTTGATTGTCGGTGATGCGAAGCGGCGGTGGCACAAGAAGGGGTTTCCAAATGTTTTTAATTTGGACGCTGGGCTCGCTAATTATATTCTCGTTCGAGATTATATATGCTGTCTCTATAAATTTTCTTTTATACCAATGTTCCTCCTTGTGAATTACCCTGGCCTGGTCCCAGTTGATGTTGTGGTGTTCGGTCCACGCGTGGTTAGCTAGCCCAGACTTCGTTAGCTCCGCCCTTTGAGTAGCTGTGCGGTGTTCCTTAACCCTGGTGTCCAGCGGTCGCTTTGTCTCTCCAATGTAAAGATTGCCACATTCACAAGGTATACTGTATATACAGTTATTTGATATTGCTGGAGCGTCCGGCCTCGTTCTTGTAATCATGTTCCTTAGAATGTTGCTGCTTTTGAAGATCATTCTGATTCATGATGATTGGAATCAGAATGATCCGAAGGTATAAATACCACGGATAAACTGAATTTCCCATCATTCACCTGATGACGATAGCAGATACAAAGCTATTGAAACGTTGTGAGATCAACCTTTCCAAGAGGATGAAAGTCCAAGGAAACTTCGAGGAACGAGGGACATTGTCTACCAAATTCAGACTAACACCAAACCTTTTTTAAACACTGTGCAACTGCTTTTTGGCCACCCTATATAAACAATTTTAATCAATCTTTTTTAAACCGCCTTGAACTCTACTTCCATCTACCTTAAAACGATCCTGTTTATACTGCTGCCAATCAGTCAAAGATGATAACTTATTTTTGAACCATCCTGTATTACCATAATTTTCCTCTACAAAATACTTCAACCACCCTGTATGTTCATCTGCTTAGGAGCCACCAAATATAACATTTCTTAAATACTTAACTATAACTCTGCTCCACTCACTACCTTATCCACGCAACTGCTTATGGACTACTATATAACCATTTCTTAACCACCCTGGAAAGTATAATTTGTCTCCACCTTATATTTCAACCACCCGTATATGCAACTTTTTCTAACATTGTTTCAATCACACTGTATAACTATAATTTTACTTCGAACCACGTTTCATGTATTGCATATATACAACAACTCATGTTCTATCCCACAAAAAAAATTAACCAACCTGTTTAACTATAATTCTGCTCCACCCTCTGTTTCAACCACCTCGTATATGCAACTACTTATCGGCCACTCAGTAGCTCATTTTTTGTAACTCCCTGTATAATAAAAAAATCCATCAATGCCCAATATATTTCACCAAAACTGCAATTACTTATGGGGCACCCTATATAATAATTTTGTTCAACACTAACCTGTATACACTGCTGCTTATTGGTCAACCAATATAACATTTTTTAAATACTTAACTATAACACTTCTCCACCCTATATTTAAACTATCCTAAATGTGCAACTGATTATGAGCCACACTATTTCACAATTTTTCCTCATATTTTTTTAACTACATTATAAAGAATGATTTATCTTTTAATTGGGCGCTTTTTAGAAAATAATTTTCAAGGATGTTGGATAGGAATACATGGACCAATTAGGTGGCCTCCAAGATCACCCGATTTATCTATATTGGACTTTTTTGTGGGGTTATTTGAAAAATAAAATATATACCAACAGACACAACAGTCGCGAAGAACTTCGTGCCGCAACGGAGGCAGCTTTTCGGGATTTACAAAGGCGACCTGTTATAATTTTAAATGCACTCAGGCGTATTGAAAAGGTTTGCCAATTATGTGTTAGGGAAAATGGACAACAATTTGAACAGTTAAATCAATAAGGTAATAAATAATGTCCAAAAATAATTTTAAGATAGATATTTGATTTGTAATACTTGTTCTGTTTGTTATACATAATGAACGATGTATATCTATTTATTAGTTGCTTTTAGGTACCTAAATTTCGCGTTTCATGTTATTGAATTATTGTTAACATTATTTTTCTTTGCTGATAAACTCCTATAAAAAATCTCAAATGGAATTATTTGTTTGATTCTCCTTTTAAATGGAAAATACATGGCCTACTAGCAAAAAACTCATCTTTTTAGTGTTTTTTAGCATTTCTAATAATACCATGTGTATTGTGTTATACATTATTTTAAAGGGAAAAAAATAAAGAATTCAATGAAATCATAAAATACAGGGTGTTCCATTTAAAAATATATAATGTTGTGTAGTATCTTCAAAACCATACTCGGAAAAAAATTGAGTACTCCACTGGATTCTATGCAAAATTTTCTATTAGACGTAGTTCTTAGCGCAAGAGTATTTCTAATAACTTCGTAGATATAGAAGGGGTCCAAAAAGTATAAATTATCAAAATCGCCCTGTATCTTATAGATGGAAACACTTATGCAAAATCTGATATGGCCATCCTGAGTTTCACAAAAAAGTAGAACAAGTATGTGAAAACCGCAAGACTCTATCTTCAATAACAACCGAGTAACCTGGCAATCTCAACCAAAATGGGATGCACTGTACAATTCTTAGCAAAAAGAAAAAGTTTAGGAAACATATGGGCTATCCAACATAACAAGTTTTTCTACCTTTTTTGAACCACCTAAGATAATTATAAATCTACCAATCACGAATACATTTAACCCAAACCGCAACAATTTTATTCCACATTTGTTGGAATCACCTTGTATAACTGTAACTCTGCTTCACCCTATAGTGCAACCATCCTGTATATACTGATGTTTATTTGTCACCAAATATAACATTTTTTAATTACCTAACTATAGTTCTACTCCACCCTATACTTTATATAACAATTATTTCCGATAATTTTTGGGCCACTTCGTAACATAGAATTTTTATATATTGTGTTAAACACAATATGTAAATATAATTTTGCTTCGCCACATATTTCAGGTATTCCATATAGCAGGCTGCAACTGCTTATGGTCTACCTTATATAATAATTTTTTAACATTTTTTAATCCACCCTGTAAAACTATAATTCTAAGCCCCCGATCTCAACCACCTTATATATACAACTACTTATACAATACGCAATATAACCACTCTGTATAACTAAATTCACCAATCCCCAACATATTTCACCGAAATCGCAACTGTTCATGGCCACCCTATATAACAATTTTGTTCAACATTTTTAAGAACTGTTTTTGAACCATCCTGTATAACCATAATTATATTGTACATAATATTTCAACAACGCTGTATATGCATCTGCTTTGGGGCTACCAAATATAACATTTCTTAACCACTTAACTATAACTCTGATCCAATCTATATTTCAACTATATTATCTATGCAACTGCTTATGGACAACGCTAAATATAACCATTTTTGAGATATTTTTTAACCATCCAGGAAAATATAATTTGTCTCCACCTTATAGGTCAACCACCTCTTATATGCAATTTTTTTAACATATTTTAATCACACTGATAACTGTTTTACTTCACCCCCATGTTTCAGATGTTGCATATTCGCCCATGTTCTATCTTTAAAAAATTTCGACCAATTTTTTATCCACACTGTTTAACTATAATTCTACTCACTCTCTATTTCAACCACCTTGCAACTACTTATCGGCCACCCAGTTTGACATTTTTTGTACCACCCTGTATAAATATAAATCCATCAATTCCCAATAAATTTCATCAAAATTGCAACTGCTTATGGGGCACCCTTTGTAAGAATTTTTAAATATTAAACTACTTAACTCTACTCTACTTCCCTATATTTCAAATATCCTATCTGTGCAACTAATTATGAGCTACGCTATTACCTCATAATTTTTAAAGCACAGTATAAAATATAATTTATCTCCACACTTTATTTAAACCATACTTCATCGCAACTTTTTCTAACCTTGTTTGAACCACACTGTGTAACGATAACTTGAGTTTGCCCCATAATTCAGGTACTCCAAACAAATTTTTAACCACACTATATAATTATTGTTCTACCCCACGCTATATTTCAACAACCTTGTATATGCAACTACTTATGGGCCACCCTATACAACATTTTTTCACCACCCTGTATACTTAGAATTCTAGTCCACCCTCCATTTCAACTACCCGGTATATGAAACAGCTTGTAGATCATAACATTTTTATAATATTTTTTAAATCCACCTGTAGATATAGCTGTAATTGTACTCTGCTACATATTTCAACCATCCTATAATATGCTACTTGTGAACTACATGTGGTTATAAAACAAATTTTTAACTACCCTATAAACTATAATTATAGTCCATCTATATTTCAACCACCCTGTATAAACCACTGCTTCTATCATTTTTTAAACTCATTTCATAACTATAATAATAGCTCCAGAAAATTCACTTATCTGCTTACATAACATATTTTTTATCCACCCTGTATAAATATAATTCTATTTTACCCTTATTTCACCCACATTGTATATATACAACTACTTATGACCCTAACAATATAAAGTTTTGTTATCCGCCCTGTATAAATATAATTCAACTCCACTCGTTTTTCAACCACCTGGTATATACAATAAATCTTTTTTGAACCACCCCGTATAACTTCCCCCTTATTTCAACCACATTGTAGATATGCAACTACTTACGGGCCACCTAATATAGCTTTTTTCCAATTTTTTTTTAATCCATTTAATTCTACCTATATATATGGAACACCCTGTAAAATTACATTTGATATATCAGTTGGAAATTTTTAAATCCATGTTCCATTGGCCTATTCCGAATTTTGAATAAAAGCTGATGCAAGTCTAAAATTTGGTGCATCCGGTGGAACCAATTGACGAATTGTGTGTGTATTACCGAACATGGTAGTAGATTTTTCCGAATATCTACCGTTCCTGTCAATGTAGGGAGATAAAATGTATACCAGATTTTAAGTCAAACTGTATGCTTTGCAACAAAAAAAAGATTCAGCAAAATCTGTTCAGTAGTTTTTACGTGATGAGGTAACAAACAAACAAACAGACAACTACAATTTTATAATAGTATCGATAGAATAGATAGATAGAAAATAATATTTCATAATTCAAATTTTACCACTTATAGAGAAAAATTGAGCTCATTTTCGGACTCAAAAATCAACAGCAATTCGCTTATACCATCACGTGATTAACAGTTTATAGAGAATACTTGCCAAGATTTTACCAGCAAACTCGTAGAAGTAAACTATTTAAATAATAAAAACCAGCAAAAATACGAATTTCTTTTGTTTTCTGCTTAATAATGAAAAAGTAATAAAGGAATCACAAAGCCGCCCACAGAAAAGTTGTAGATAAATCAGAAATCTTTCTTAACGAGCATTTTTATATTCTGATTGGATCATTTTTCATAGAGAAAATTAGAAAAACTGGTTAAAAGTGGATTTCTTTTTCAAAAATGTATAACTTTCTGGTAGCTAACACTGGAATATTAATTAATCATCGTCAAAACGATAGTTTATGATATTAAGTTTATATGGGCCAGAGATGGATACTAATGAATAAGTAGTTTTTAGAATTAAAATTTAAATAATATATATAAATATTTTGCACATTCCATCATATTATCGAGACTAATCCGATCGGTATATGCTACAGATATTTTAAAAGTTCGTAAATTACACTTCAATTTGTCTATTTTGGATATGACTACAATGCCCGGAAATTGGTTTAAAATAATAGTAAAGATTGCATTAAATGTACGAATATGTCACAACCAGCCAGCGGTGCACTAGTATTTTCTTGAGGTGGGGTCACGAGATGAAAATTATGGTAAATTGTATTATTATACATTTTTTCTCAGCAGTTTATAAGCTTTTTATTTACATAACTATTACCTGCCCTAGTCGGTCTATTTTTCCATTGGTTTATTAAGTACACCGAACCACCTGTATACTGTTTAATGTTATTAACTATATTACTTCTTTCACTGGCGGGATCTGCCACTGTCAAGACATCTGAAGAGAAAAGGATGGGTCGTTTAAGCCAAAACTGAAAGTGCATTTTATGAGCTTTCAAAATATATTTAGCATATCCGTATCGAACTAGTGTGGTTAATACGATCGGGTCTGCTAAATATTTCTACAAATTATTTAAATTGCAATTCTGCAACTCCTACTTAACGGACAATATCGATCTTCAGCTTTATTAATTTCAACGTTATAAGCTATCATTAGGAGGTAGATTAAGGTTCCAGCTGTTATGACAACCAGGTTATGAGTGTTTTTAAGACACTCACTTTATATCGTTTTTCTAACTTTTCTTTATGAAAAATGCTGCGATGAAAATTTATAAACATTAATTTTGAAGATTTTCTGATTCTCTACAACATCTCTATTGGCGGCATTATGAAGAGATCAGTCCTTTTCACACTATAAGCAAGAAAAAACGAAAATATCCTATATTTTTGAGGTTTTTAAGGCACAAAGAATTTACTTCTACGAGTTTGCTTTAAAATTATGTTAGTAATGGCTTATAAACTATTATTTACGTGATGGCGTATGCGATTTGGTGTTGAATTTTATGACACTTAAAAATCTCTTGACTGGCGTAATTGGACACTGCTTGAAAACGTATTCCTAAATGTGTCAGAATTAGTAATTGTAATTTTTGATTGTATTCAGTACTCATCTTCAGTTTTTTTATTCATTAATATTTTTTAACTTTATATTAAAACTAGCCGTTACCCGCGGTTTCACCCGCGTACGGAATGTACAAGTGTTTGCAAAAAGAAATAAGTTATCAAACATATGGGTTATCTTATATAACCATTTTTCCAAATTTTTTGAAGCACCCTACTTAACTATAATTCCATCAATGACTAATATATTTCACCCAAACAGCAAGTTTTTTTTTAATCACCTTGTATAACTGTAACTCTATTTCACCCTATAATGCAACCATCCTGTATATGCTGCTGTTTATTTGTTACCCAATATACATTTTTTAACACTTGCTTATAACTCTACTCCACCCTATATTTCAGCTATGCAACTGCTTATGGTCTACGCTATATAACAAATATTTCTGACAATTTTTGAACCACTTTGTAAGTACAATGTCTCTCCACACTATATTTTAATAACCCTTTATATGCAAGTTTTTCTAACATTGTATTAATCACACTCTAAAACTATAATTTGGTTTCGCCCCATGTTTCAGGTATTCTATAGAGTAGAATTCAACTGTTCATGCCCTATATAAATTTTTTTAAGCTTTTTGATCCATTCTAATGGAAATCCCTGTGGAACCCTTGGTGTGTCATAAATGTAAAAACAGTTTAGCACGCTAACACCAAACTCAGCCCACTCAATGTAACCACATTGTATATATGCAGCTGTTTGTGTACCATAAGCATAACTTTTTTCTAAATTTTTAAATCCATGTCATTATACTCCGCACTAAGTTTCCTATATATAGAACACCCTATAAAATTACGATTGATATACCAGTAGATTTTTTAAATCCATTTCATTTTACTCGGGACTAAGTTTCCTATATATAGAACACCCGGTATAATTACGGTTGATATATCAGTTGATTTTTTTCTAAATCGAAACGTGTTACATTGGCATATTCCGAATTTTGAATAAAAGCTAAGCTGATTCAGTATCTAATATTTGGTGCTTGCGTTGGAACCAATAGAGTAATTGTGTTATCCAACATGTTTTTTTCCCTATATCTACCGTTTCTGTCAATTTATGGAGATAAAACATCTACCAGATTTTAAGTTAAACTATAGGCTTTGCAACAAAAAAAAGATTCAGCAAAATCAGTCCAATAGTTCTTACGTGATGCCCGAACAAACAAACAAACAAACTTACAATTTTATAATAGTATAGATAAACGCTACTTGTAATAAATCTCAATTTCATGACTTATTTATTTTTATAAAGAACTGTTTAAAACAATAGTTTTATTTTGTGAGAATTGCGATTTAGGAAGTCCTTGTAGGTAGTTTCTTAAAAATATCAAAATGAGAAAGAACTACCTTCATAAAACATAGTAGATATTAATGTCTAAGTGCTTCTTAGGAAATAACACCACAGTTTAAAGAAAATTGTTGTATATTCCAAACGTTTCGGGGTCTAGATCAGACCCCGTTGTCAATGGTTAAGAAACTACGGATTAAAAAGGCACAATTCTAAGATGTAAATTAGAATATTTGACAATGTGTATTATTTGATTTTTGACATAACTGTGCCTTTTTAATCCGTAGTTTGTTAACCAATGACAACGGGGTCTGATCTAAACCCCGAAACGTTTGGAATATGCAGCAATTTTCTTTAAACTGTGGTGTTATTTCCCAAGAAGCACTTAGACATTGAAAAATATGCCACAAGTATCATTCAGAAAACAAATAGTAGATATTAATCGATTATAGATCGATTACTGTTATATGCATATTCGATTACTTAAATAAGAAAATCGGCACAATACTGGTTCTATTGATTGCCCATGATCTGAACGTTCTATGCTTACCAGAAGATATTGATCTAGACCGGCAGTTGAAAATTTTCAACAGAACAAGCACATTTTGACCACGGAAATGAATTCTACGTCGGAGAATACGTACGGTACAGTTACAGGTGGAAAAGGGGGAACGGGTTGGGAAGGGGGAAATCTGTAAGTTAGGGTGTTACAAGCTCCGTGCCGAGGGTTGGCTATACATTAGTTGGTTTCGAACGGTGCCTCCCCGAACCGATTTTTGTAATGTAAAAAACCTTAATGTTGTGTTTTCTAGGAACTCTGATGTAGATAGATACGAGCGAAACATAAAAGTTATGGAGCAAGGAACGGTGAAGGTAAAAGAAATGGACTGAGTAACGATTATGGACCTCAAGTACGATGAGGACTCGCTACGGTCAACGAACCGGTAAAGGGAACTCGGGAAGAGGAGGGGATCGACATGGACGATCTCTTCTTCCTCATGAATGATTCGGCGGAGGACCTTCCCCGGAGGAAGACCCTACAGATACTGAAGGATTTGGATGGGGTTACATGCGATCTCTCTTGGTGTATAAGAGCACCAACACCAAGCGGGACGGAGTAATGATGCTCCGCAGTCTGAGTTCTATACTCATGACTGCCAAGTGGACAGAGTGGGCGCGAGGGAGACAACGGTGGCGGAGGACATGAAAGAGAGCTAGTCAAGTTTCACGATAGATAGCGAGGGCCGAAAAACTCGGGTAGGTATGGACGGTGATAGGGAGGACCTGGCCTGAGGAGGTTTCCGAGCAGCTGGAAACCTCTTCAAGTCCCTGACGAACGTGGCCGTGTACCTTGATCGGGAGTAGGGGGTAGGAGCCTGACTCGGGTGGCGTTGTAAATAAGGTATATGTTGCGCCGACGTAGGAGTTAGTTGCAATGTTCCGGCTCGTAATGAGGAACCTGGGGGGAACGGAAGACGTTACGGAGGGGCAAAGGAATTCAGTGACGACCTCTTGAGGAGGAAGGTCGGTGACTTGTCCGTCACCTTTGAGGAGGGTTCCAATAAAGAGTTTCTAAAACAGTTTGCCGACCATTTGAGACATCTTAGACCAGAGGAGCATCAGATATCCAAGCACGTTATCGCAATTCACTGGCAAATTTTTTAATAGTCAAGATGGAAATACCGGTCATACAAATATCATCCAGCGCAGAATAAATACAGCAAAGGCTCAAACCTTAAGAATCCCACCTAAGCAACTACCATTGAGGCAACAACAGGCAATCGAGGAAAATATCAGTTCATGTTACAAAATGGAGTTGTTTTTGTTTTAGTAATAAAGAAGGATGGAACCAACCAATTTTGCGTAGGTTACAGAAAACTGAAAGTTGTCAGAAGAAAGAGAGCTACTCACTCCCCCGAATTCACCACACTAGACAGGTTCCGTTGGTTCTTCACACTAGACCTAAAGAGTGGATATTGGCAGGTTAGACTAAATGAAAGCGACAGTGAAAGACAGCATTTTCCACGAGTAAACAGCTGTTTCGATTCACGGTCATGCCGTTTAGGTTATGTAGCGCTACCGCTATGTTTGAGAGGTTAATGGAGTATGTATTGAACGGTTTGACATGGAGGACATGCTTAGTTTACCTAGACAACATTCTGGTCATGCTCACACATTGGATGACCATCTGAAGAACCTCGGCGAAGTATTATACAGAATTGAGAATGCCAACCTGAGACTCAACCTTAAGAAGTATTCCATGTTCCAAAAAGCGGTGGAGTTTTTGGGTAACGTCGTTTCTGAGTCAAGACTTGTGTACTAGAGATGGACACGCATGTCCGGACCTGAACACTAGTGTTACTGATGGATGTACATCCGACAGCAATTCGGACAGAGATCCGCGGACCCGTCGAAGTGGCAAAAAACGCATGCAACGAGCGGTACTGAATATAGTTTTAGAGATGTGTAGGTTCGGAAGGGCACGAATCTTCGTACCTGTGTGAATGAAGGATGTACATCGTTACCGATCGGTGGAACCACTTGTTGATATTATAGGCGGGAGCGGCATCGAAACATGCCATGAGCGGTACTGAATCGATGATAGCGGACTGGGAACTGCGGATCGGAGTGAGGGGAACGGTATTACCTATAGTTTGATCATATTGTTGGTTCATGGTTATATGATTTTATCGTTTTAGTTGTCAAATATGGCTATTTTTATTTGTAATTATTATTTTTGATAAATCATTATCGTTTTCTCGTAATTTTATTATATAAAGGGTAAAAAACAACAATTCAGCGCCATAATGTCTTGCTAGCAATATTACAATCCAACACTCCGCTTGCAGTCCTACTCCGGTAATCACAGTTAGACAACCGGACTACTATATAATCATTTTTTAACCAGCCTGAAAAGTATAACATTGCTTTAATCACACTGTATAACTATAATTTTACTTCGATCCACATTTCAGATATTGCATGCCCATGTTCTATCCTACAAAAAAATTATATCCAACCTGTTTAAATATAATTCTGCTCCACCCTTTATTTCAACCACCTTGTAAATGCAACTGCTTATCGGTCACCCATTTTTTGTAACTCCCTGTATAACTATAAATCCATCAGTGCTCAATTTATTTCATCAAAACTGCAACTGCTTATAGGGCACCCTTATAACAATTTTGTTCAACATTTTTTTGAATCATTTTTTTAACCACATTATAAAGTATAATTTCTCTCCATACTTCATTTAAAGCACCCTTCATTTGTAACTTTTTCTAACCTTGTTTGAATCACATTGCGTAACTATAACTTTGCTGTATGTATATTTCAGGTGCTCCATATATGCAACTGCTATATAACAAAAATTTTCTACCCTTTATTACCCGCCCTGTATAATCATAATTTTACTCCTCGCTATAATTCAAGAACCTTCTTGTTTATGCAACTACTTATTTGCCACCCAATATTACATTTTTATACCGCCTTGTATCCTTAAATTTCTACTTCACCCTATATTTCAACCATCCGGTAAATGGAACAGCTGTAATTATACTCCGCTACATATTTCAACCATCCCATATATGAAACTAATTGTGGACATAAAATATTTTTTTAACCACTCTATAAATTTTAATTCCACTCGATCTCATATTTCAACTACCCTATATAAACAACAATTTTTCAACCCATTTCATAACTATAATAACACAAGAACATAATTCAAAGATCCTAACTGCTTACATAACACATTTTTTTCTACAAAAATTTTATCCACCCTGTATAAATATTCTATCCTTATCTCAATCATATTTTATATGCAACTACTTATGAGCCAAACAATATATAATTTTGTTATCCACCCTATATATATATAAGATTTTTTAAATCCATGTCATTAAACTCCGCACTAAGTTTCCTATATATAGAACCGCCTGTAAAATTACGGTTGATATTGTTATAAAGTCCGTGGGTTCAAATTAAAATTATAAAACTAATATTCACTTTCACTTTTCGAGAAACTTTTATTTACATCGAATATACAACAGCTGATTGAAATATCACAATAACAATTTTTCATATAAGCTCTTCACTCCATGAACTGAACTCGCGATCGTGGCCTGCTTCCCTTATAAAACCAGCATAGAAAATTCTCGTAAAAATCATCATCACTCCTACAGGTGCCGAGTCTTTTCGAGAACCATTTTTTATCTCAGAGCGTTTGTTGTCGTACTGAAATGAAACAGGGTCGGCTTTGGGTAAATTTCGTAACACTGCCCCCCTTTAATTCTGATCGTCCCGATCAGAAACATCCCCACCATGGTAGGGAGCGAGTCGATCTAAATGAACCACCTTCAATTTAGCCTTGGGGTTTCGACGGATCCGGTAGTCGACGTCATTAAGCCTCTTTACCACCTCGTATGGACCATCCCAGGCGGGTGTAAGCTTTGGGGATTTACCCTTGCTCCGTTGGGGGTTGTACAGCCAGACTTTGTCCCTCTCCTGGAACCCGACTGAATTGGCCTTGAGGTCGTATCGCGTCTTCATCCGGTCACTGGTGGCCAACATCTGCGTTCGGGCTAATTCGTGTATTGCCAGCATGTTATGTCGGAGCTGGTCGGCATAATCGTCGATGTCTTGGGGAGGTTCTTCGGGGGAGCCAAATGCCAAATAGCAGGGTAATCGCAGCTCCTTTCCGAATAGGACCCTGGCTGGGGTCAGGCCTGCACTATTATGTACAGCAGAGCGATATGCCAACAGGAACAGGGGAATATGCTCATCCCAATCACGCTGGTTATTGCTGACGACCTTGGATAGGTGTTGTTCCAAGGTCCTGTTGAATCTTTCCACCATTCCGTCTGACTGTGGGTGTAAGGGTGTTGTTCTCGTTTTCCTGATCCCCAACATCGTGCAGACCTTCTGGAATACATTCGATTCGAAGCACCGTCGCTACCGTGGTTGGGTATCGCATATGCCTCAGGCCATTTGCTGAAGTAATCCATTGCGACCAGAATGTATTTGTTCCCCCCCTCAGACTCGGGAAACGGACCGGCGACATCGATGGCAATTCTTTCAAATTAGACGCCCACATTGTACTGCTGCATTCTGCCCTTGGTCCGGGTCTTCGGGCCCTTACTGGCTGCACAGATGGCACATTTGCATCACCAAGCTCTGACGTCTTCGAAGTAATTCACCCAGTAGTAGCGCTGGCGAACTTTGTCAAGGGTTTTATTCATGCCCAGGTGGAATGCGGTAATACCATCATGTACTTCGGTCAGGATGGCTGGTACCTTTTTCTTCGGAACTACCAGTTGGGACTTGGTTTCTCGTCCATCAGCGCTTTCCCAAACTCGCTTGAGCATTCCATTGTCTACTCTTAGAGAGTCCCATTGAGCCCATAACGATTTCAGCACGCCGGAGTATCTGGCTACCTTGTCCCATCGTGGCCTAGGTGCTCCTCTCGTTTTGAGTGACAGGATTGGTTCGATGTCTGGATCAGCCATTTGGACCTGGATGCACTGTTCCGTTGTCTAGTCTTCATTGGCCTGCACTCGGATTTGCCTGATGGAGATACCCTCTCGCTGTTCCGTCTTCAGACAATGTCCGCATTCCGCTGTACAGGGTCTTCTTGAAATAGTATTGCAGTTGTCCTTCCGGTGTCTTCATGTCCAGCAGCCATTTGAGTGCGGCATGATCTGTTCGGATTAAGAAATGACGACCATAGAGGTATTTGTGGAAATGGTCTACGGCTCTTATTATTGCAAGAAGTTCTTTTCTGGTGACGCAATAATTTCTTTCCGGTTTCGAGAATCCACGGCTGTAATACTCGATCACTCTCTCTTCACCATCTTGCACCTGGAATAGGATGGCCCCCAAACTTGTGTTGCTGGCGTCGGTGTCTAAGATGAACTTGCCGGACTGTGTAGGAAAGGCTAGGATTGGGCTGGAACATAGTGCTACCTTCAGTCGCCTGTTTCGCAATCCTGATTCCAAGGAAAGGTCTCTTTCTCAGTGGTCTGCCGATGTAGAGGGGCGGCGATGGTGGCAAATCCCTTAATAAAACACCGATAGTATGAACAGAGGCCCAAGAAGCTTCGGAGTTCATGTTTGTCTCTTGGAACTGGCCAATCACGGATGGCTTCTATCTTGTCTTCGTTGGTGCGGATTCCTGACTCGGACACTCCGTGGCCCAAAAACTCTACTTCTTTTAGGAACAAGGAACACTTCTTCGGATTGGCATCATTAATTCTGGAGAATACGTCGTCCAGGTTCTTCAGATGGTCGTCGAATGTCTGACCCATGACTAGAATGTCGTCGAGGTCTGTAATCCACGCAAAATCGGGTGGTTCCATCCTGCTTTTTAACTAGCACGACGGGAGCAGACCATGAGCTGATGGATGGCTCAATAACTCCATTTTGTAACATGGACTCGATGTTTTCCTCGACTGCCTGTTGTTGCCCCAATGGTAGTCGTCTAGGTGGTATTCTGATGAGTTGAGCCTTTCCGGTATCTATTCGATGCTGGAAGATGTTGGTGCGATTTCCATTCCATTCCATTTTTACTGTTAAAAATTTGCCAGTGCATTGTGATAAATTGCTTGGCTTTCTCCTGGTTCTCTGGTGTCAAGTGTGTCAAATGGTCACCAAACTGTTGTAGGAACTCTTTATCGGGCCCTGTCTCCTTCACCGACGTCTGGTACTCTTCTTCGCAATTGATGATGGTCTCGAATAGCTCGAAACAAGCTATCTCTTGACCATTGATAATTCTGATGTCGTTGTTGGACAAATTCAGGACTCTGATTGGTTTTGAGTATAGCCCGTCCAACTAAGTAGTCATGAGTTGAGTGTACGGGCTCCACCATTCCAATGCAGCTCCCAGGATTGCTTTCTAGCTGCCCATGAATAATCTGTTCCGTTCGACCGGGAATGCTAGCTGAAGACTTTGCCACAATTTTTATGGAGGTGACTGAACTGTTGACGGGCCGTGTCAATACAAATTCCTCATTTAGGAACCGAAGAACATCATATCTCGGGTCGAACATAAATCCATGCTGGCTAATTAGGTCCATACCCAGTATAAAATCGTCCTCAATATTCGCTACCAAGACCCTATGCCGGATCATGTTGTCCCCTATCTGTAGCACGACATCTGCCTTACCCTGTATTGACATGGACTCGCCGGTGACTATTCTGAGCTGGATGTTATTGGTAACTGGCCGAATTTCTGATGCTCTCAAAACCCTGGACTTGGCAATGGACACAGCGGCGCCGGTATCGATGGTGATGGTAACTGCTCGCCCATCGATGGTGCCTCTGATGACTAGGCTGCCGCTATCTCGGCAAAATCCCCGGATGGATACTGTCCTGGGGGCTGGTGGAAGGTGAGTCAGCATTCGCCCCCTTATGCTGACCGGTTGGAGTTTCCCTGGTTGGTAAGGTCGGTTTGTTGGCTACCCCTGGTTGGTGATCGTTCCGGTAGGCTTACTCGGCAGTCACGTTGGAAGTGTCCTGTCCGTCCGCAGCGGTAACATGGTGCCAGTTCTTTGTGCCCGTTCTAATATTTTGTTCAGACCAGCCAGCAGCGCTGGAAATGGTGATTCTGACTCTTCCTGGTTAAAGGAAACTGCTCGGACCCTCGGCTTGGACATATTCATGACGGCTTCTACTTTCAAAGCCCGAAGTAGAGCTTCATTGCTCTTCTTGACGCCACTCAGTCTTAAATTTCTTTGTACATTCACATCTCTGATGCCGTTTATGAATTCTTTGAGGCTTTCACCGGATTTTTGCGTTTTTCCACTCAGTTGGACTTGGTATACCTGGCTCAAGGATTGATTGTCGTATCGTTTGTCTAGGATGGCGATGATCTTGTCGAAATTACCTTGTTCATCGACTGGAATACTTTGGAGGAGTTCTAGGGCCGGACCTCTTAACGAAATTAGCAGAGACGTGGATTTTTCTTGGTTATCCCATCCATTAGCTGTAGCCACGACTTCAAATTGTCGTTTATACATGGGCCAAGATGAGCTGCCATCAAATGTGGGTGGTTTGCTAACGGAACCTTTGGTACTCACGGTGTTCTGGTATTTTCCTCGCTGTAACTCCTGTTGCATTTTTTTAACTTCTGTTTCTACTTTCCTTTGAATAGCACTGATTTCAAATTTCTCCTGGCTCTGTATGGAATCGATGTCATCTACTTTGGTTTCAAGGGCCTCCACATTATTTTTAGGATCTTTATGTCGTTGTTTATTTCTTTTGTCTGACTCAACTATTTGCATTCTGTCATTAACTGTTTCATTAACTTGTGCTACTATTTGCATTAATTGTTCAAATTGCAGTTGTCTTTTCTCTTCAGTTTCGTGTTGTTTTAATTCAATGTGATCTTATTTTTCTTCAAATTTCGTGGAAACAAGATTTTGTTGTTCGCTTTTCATCGTAGTGACAAGATTTTCTAATTCTATTTTACGTTTTTCATCAAAAGATTTTACTAATCTTTGTTGTATTTCTTCTTGATGTTGTTTCTCCTTCTTGTCACGTTTTTCTAGAATCTGGGCTATTTTTTCGTCTAGTCCCTCGGTAACCTGCTTGACTATTTTTTTGGCACAGTTTCGTCCATTTTTTCCATGCTCCGTGTTTCCATAAATCAAATTACGATTTTAACTGCACTTAAGCCTTTACTTCTGCTCACCAAATTGTTGTAAAGTCCGTGGGTTCAATTTAAAATTATAAAACTAATATTCACTTTCACTTTTCTAGAACTTTATTTACATCGAATATACAACAGCTGATTCAAATATCACAATAACAATTTTTCATATAAGCTCTTCACTCCATCAACTGAACTCGCGATCGTGGCCTGCTTCCCTTATAAAACCAGCATAGAAAATTCTCGTAAAAATCATCATCACTCCTACAGGTGCCGAGTCTTTTTGCGAACCATTTTTTATCTCAAAGCGTTTGTTGTCGTACTGAAATGAAACAGGGTCGGCTTTGGGTAAATTTCGTAACAATATATCAGTTTCCCCCTTATTTCAACCACATTGTATATATGCAGCTGCTTATGGTACTCCTAATATAACTTTTTTTACATTTTTTAAATCCATGTCATTCTACTCGGGACTAAGTTTCCTGTATAATTACGGTTGATATATCAGTTGATTTTTTTCTAAATAGAAACATGTTACCTTGGCATGTTCCGAATTTTGAATAAAAGCTAAGCTGATTCAAGTATCAAGTATCTAATATGTGGAACCAATAGTGTTATCCAACATGGTAGAAGTTTTTTCTCTATATCTACCGTTTATGTCAATTAATGGAGATAAAATATCTATCAGATTTTAAGTCAAACTATACGCTTTGCAACAAAAAAAGATTCAGCAAAATAGTGCAGTTCTTATGTGATGCCCGGACAAACAATTCTATAATATTAATATAGATATAGAAGATAGATACGGATACCCTTATAATATCACTCCAGATTTCTCTCTCTTTCACATCACAGCAATTTTAAACTACTGGACGGAAAAGGTTGAAATTTGGTATCAGTGTATAGTTACTCTACTATGAATTTTAGGGAACACATTACAGAATTAAATAGAAAATATAAAATTAAAATTGTTTCTAACACATCATGTAATATATCAAATCAAAGGGCGAAAACAAATATTTTTTTCATATTTTTAAAATAAATATTTTAAAATATATTAACAAAAATATTTAAAAACTAAAAGACCTAAAAAATTTTTGTTAACAGGAAAATATTGGGGCCCAAATTATAGAATTAAACGGAAAATTAAAAAAATATTTTTTAACGCATCATGCAATGCATCAACTGAAAGGGCTCATTATGAGGAATACAAATATATATTTTTTTAATTAATTGTTTACAACATATTAACAAAAAGATATAAAAAATTCTTATTTCCCGATTTATTTCCGAAACCATACCTCATAAAAGTTTGAAAATAATTAGGGGCACTGCGGCTCACTTGAAATTTATAAGAAAAATTATTAGAAAACCCCCATAGTAATTTTAGGGACAAATTATAGAATTAAATGGAAAATGAAAATTCAATTTTCAAACGCATCATGTAATATATCAAATAAAACACTCATTATGTGAGTTACAAATATATCATATTTTTAAATAATTTGTTTAAAAGATATTAACAAAAATATTAAACATCGACTTAATTCGTTAATTCCCACTCTAGAAACTACACTATCTAAAATATTGAAAAATATATTTTATTTGTATTTTTTAAATAATATGTCTAACAGATTTTTTCCCCATTATCTTCCACTCTACAGAGCCTCAAAATTCAGACAATAGATTATAAAAGGCTTCCCTGAAAGTTTATTAGTAAAATAAAACTCTAATGTTAGTTTTGGGGGAAAAATTAGAAAATTAAATATATATTAAATATATATATATATATATATATATATATATATATATATATATGAAGCAGATAAAATAAAAAGTCTATGTGTGGAAAATGAAAGTGTATATTTTTTATAAATGTAAAACGCTTCCTTGAAAAGATATAAGGTAAATATAAGAAAATGCACTAATTCCCTGCTTGTCTGAAACTGAAATATTAGAATCTTGAAGGTGGTACAGAACCCTTAATATGCGAGTCCAACTCGCACTTGATCAAATTATTTTTCTGAAAATCTGTTTCTGCTGAGTAATGCATTTATAAGTTTGTCATAACCTAATATTTTCTGAGTGCTATTTATGTTATATTAAAAATAACATTTTGTCGAAGTAAAAGCTGATATCTGTACAATTTTTCTTGTGTGTCAACTTCAAAATTTCTTGCCACACATGAAAAATGGGACCATTGCAAAAATCTGTGAATATAACAACAAAATCATATAGTCAATATACAACATATTCACTTATATACAGGAATATTGGTTGTTCATACGGTAGACATCACTTTCTTTCAGAATATCTGTGATGAATTTGGTAAGAGACAACCTTAATTCAGACAATTTTTCGAAATTGTCTTACTACAGTTTGTTCCCCATTTACAATTTTCAAATATTTATATTTTGCAGAAAAAACTGAGGAGAGTTTATGACAATAAAAAAGTTTTTATGTAATAAAAATGAGTTCGTTAAGTACTCTTTTGTTATGAGCTCAAAAAATGACAATTTTATAAAGTCAGAAAAACAACTCGTTTATGAAATCCTTTAAGAAGGCATGAATTCAACGTCTTGAAGACTTCTTAAAGAATTCATTACTTTGACTTGGTGAATTCATGATGGCATCATTCTGTTGACCAGATAATAATTTGAAAACGATACTTCAAGTTTTGGTCAAACATCTTCAGCAAAAGCTGCACGGTACATTGCAAATAATAACAGACCAAGAGTATCCTAAACAATTCTGCTTTTCACATTTAGACTGCCACTTCTTAACTCTGGAGCGGGCGCGCTAATTTTTATAGAAAAATATTTTAAAAAATTATACAAAGTGCGCCACAAGTTATTTAGCTTAATTACTTTATCTTAAAATAAAGTAATATTTTATTGTCTACAATTTCCATAAAGAAGTAGCAATGTTTTACTTTACATATTTCTCTCAACCGGTTTTCTTTATTTTTGTTTTGTTTAGCAGCAACTGACGACCTTCAGTGCAGAATGAAATATAATAATAAAAAAATTATTCACGTCCATACTGTCAGTGCCAAACAGATAACAGTAACAGTGTCGCCAGATTTTTGAAAAGAAAATCGTAAGATGGATTGACTCGAATGTGAAAGACGAATTAAGTTAAACTAAAAAATTACATTTTTTGACCCGTTCCTAAAGTTATTCTACATCGTCATACTATTGAAATAGAACCCATGAACATTTATATTACATAATAATGGCCATTCATTGGGCTCTCGCAAGTTTGCAACTTTCATTGCTTTGTAAATATGGTTTGTCAACTAAAATAAGAATTATGCTGCAATTGATGAATTTATTTATCTGATAATATATTATTAATTTTAATGTTATATTTTCAATTTAAATATTCTTTTGATTTTTACAGTATAAATTTCATATAATTTGAATAAAATTACACAAAATGTGAATTCACGGACTGATTGTAATATTCATGACAAATAGTTAGATCTGGCAGCCCTGACATCATGGTTATGTTTGATGTAGCGCCTTGATTTGAATTTTACCATTTCAAAATATTATAGCACTATTGTAAAGGTAAGTTGTAAATTTAATGTGTAAAGTTCAAGATTTCAGCTTCATTTACTGCGAAAAGTCTTTAACAAATGTGAGTATTACTTATTTATCATTAATTAACAGCAGGTGCTTATATTTCTTTATATTTTTCCATACAAAACATAAATAGTCATTGCTTACTATGTGTTTAATTTAAGTTAATGAAATTATATTGAATCTTAAGATTTTGGTTGAAGGTTTATTAATATGTACTTATGTTTTGTAGTTATTTGGAATGTAATAGTAGGTATAACACCTTCATACTACCTTTTGAGTTGGTTGATTTCATTTTCTGCTTAGGAGCTGAAATCGTTAACTGTGAAATGCCAGAATTAAGTATTAACTAATGTTTTAAATATTACATTTAATATTAATTTATAATTTAATATAATGTTAATATTTTTAAAGGGATTTATTTTTTTATGTTAAAAATTATAATTACATATTTGAATATATTTAAAGGCCGAATCTTTCAATCATTTTTAGGTAGGGAATCAGTTAGTTACTGTTTTGTGTTCATGTATTTTATCTAATAAACATGGTTCCATTCCTCTAAAATCCTGGTTTTATTACAAGGTAATTGAGTTACTTAAAATAAACATGTCATTGAAATTTTAACGATGTCTATTAAAAATATAAAGAAATTCAATGCATTTACTGTTTTGTTATGGTAAGTTAGGTACATACGTCTATTCTACAAAGAAATGTGTCTTTAGTGAACATATGTTTGAAGAAGCGTTACCTGCTGTTAAATCATGTGAAGACCATCTTTGATAGTTCGGCATCAAGCGTTGTTTATTGTTCATTAGTAAAATTGGCAATTACTACATTATTTTCACAATCTTCCGAAGGTGGGGTGTAACAAATTGACACAGTGGACAACAGAAAATATATTAAAGATTGTAGTTTTTATAAGGTTGTTGAACATACATATTTTTTATTTTATGAACTCGATTGAAACTGCAAATAACGAAATCTTTTAGATTATAAAGTGCAATCCTAGCAAAAACTAGGGGTCACGCATTATTTAAAATTATTTGGAATACCTATATTTCATTAAATTCTCATATATATTTTTTATTTCAATAGATTTGTCGATATGACATGAACGATTTACATATACTATTGACAAAAGAACCTCAATAATGTTCACAATTTGATAAAATAGGGTCGAATTTCGACTACTGGGCGACCACTAGTACTTATTAAACATAGATTTAAAGAAAGGCTGAATTTATAATAACTTATACGTTGAACTAAATAAAAATACAATTATTCACTTTCACAACACTTTGATAATTGGTACACGCAGTTGTTATTTTTATGTTTTTTGCAAACATGATTATGACATTAATCACACGTAAGAGACCTTTACATAATCGAAAAAAAAATTATGGGCATGCATCAAAGTCCACAATTTTTTTCGGGAACTTTATACTTGTTTATAACGTAAATACGATAATTTCAATGAAATTTATTAATTTACTATTAGCAGTAAAGTTTTAATAGTTATAAACTTAAAGTGAACTATCAGTATAACGATTTTAATTAACATGTATAACATTTTATCAATAAAAAATGGAGCAAAAAGCATTAATGTCATGGAATATGTGGGAGCCATACGTACAGTATTTGGAGAATTAAACTGACTTTATAAGTTTTCCAAAACCTTGTATCTAATCTCGTCGAAAGCTTATTAGATCAACGAAAAGAATAAACAGTTCAAAGTTTGTCTAAAATGTGCTAAATGTGATTTATGAGTTAGAGATGTGAACTAAGTCATGGTCGACTATAAGTAATTGATTATGTAAATAAAGATACATATACAGTGAGGACGCGTGGGTAGGAACAAATTCATTTAAAATTCAGTTGTTGTTTTTTTTTTGGAAAAACGCTCGGGCATGTAGGTTTTTTTTGGACTGCGGTTTTTGTGATGATGAACTCATTTATTCAGGGTGGGTCAGAAATAAATTGCAACTATCAACTTCATTTTTTCAAATGGAAACATTGTTTTTTTTTAATTCTGCATTGAATTTTAAGTATTTTTCATGTACAGTGTCCTATACCGAAAATTAACAGCTATCAAAAAATTACATTTCTTTCTAAAGTTAAGAAAACAACGGTAAAAATAAGGTGTTTGTTGGTTTGAACCCATTTATTTCCGTCTCGTTTTTATGATTGTTGGCGGTATTTTAGTCGCATGAATGGAAACCCTTTTTTTGATGCTGGAGTTTTTAAGACTTGTTTATTTCCATAAAAACTGTACTATAATTTTACTTCAAATAAGTATTTAACAATTGCAGTTGCAAAGTTTCAAAGTATGGCGCGTTTAACTGAAAAGCAGCGAATACAGTTTTTGACGATGGTAGGATATGGCGACAGATCTCGAACCCAAGCTGAAGTTTGCGAATTGTTTAATATGAAGTACCCGGAGCGGCCTATTACACGATCGGTAGTTAGTAAAATAGAAAAAAAGTTTCTAGAACTTGACCACGTAAGAGACGATTACAAAACCAAACATCTTCCAGGAGATATACAATTAAATACTTTGCTCGATTTCATCTCTTCTAAAATGCTTGCATAAAAATAAATGACACCCATACAAAGTTCATTTAGTTCAGGAACTTATTGACGATGATTTGGACGGGAGAGTAGAATTTTGAAAAATAATGGATAGATGCAATGCCAACCCGCACTTTTCAAGTAAGATAGTTTTTTCCGACGAGGCAACATTTGGTTTAAATGGTTCAGTAAACAGGCAAAATTTTTGATATTGGGCATCAGAAAACCCAGATTGGATTATGGAAAATCATACACAATTTTCCAAGAAAGTTAACTTATGGGCCGGAATTGTGGGTACTTCAATTGTGGGTCCTTTTTTAATTGAGGGAACACTTAACTCGGAAAAGCATTTAGACCTATTACAAAATGATAAAATACCCTATTTAACAGAACTTTAGCCGAATGGTGAAAACCCCAACATACTGGTTTCAACAGAATGGAGCGCCCCCATACTATTCGCGAACAGTGCGAGATTATCTTGATCGGAAGAGGTAATATCGAATGGCCAGCTAGGTCTCCAGATCTAAGTGAAATCGAAAATCTTCTTCAATAAGCCGGAAAATATCGAGGAATTAAAGAATAGAATTAGGGCCGAAATACAACTAATTCTGCCACAAACGCTAAATGAAGTGTTACGAGAATTTGAAAACCGTCTTAGGTATTGTCAGGAAGTTAATGGTCAACAATTTGAACAGTTAATTTGATATGTTGATGTTTTTTTTTCTTCAATTTTGAAATAATTGTAATTTTTTAATAACTGTTAACTTTCGGTATAGGACATTGTACATGAAAAATACTTAGAATTCAATGCAGAATTCAAAAATAAAATAAAAAACAAATGTTTCCATTTGAAAAAATGAAGTTGATGGTCGGAATTTATCTCTGGCCCACCCTGTATAAATGAGTTTATCATCACAAAAACCGCAGTCCAAAAAAAAACCCGACGTGTCCGAGCGTTTTCCAAAAAAATCCAACACCTGAATTTTAAATGAATTTGTTTCAACTCACGCGTCCTCATTGTATGTGTTTTGTGCTTAAGACAATAACTTGCTAAAAGATATAAGATTAAATAAAACGAGTGTTAACCTTTTGAACATCAGTTGGAAATAATGTGTAAATTGAGTTTAAATAAATATGTATATACAAAATTTTATATTTTATTTGTAGAAACTACTTATACAGCCTTCAGTAATATTACATAGAATTTTTGTACAGATTTCGTGAAAATCTTATCATATATTTGTCAGTCAAAAGACGAATAGCCAACATAATTTAAATGACAAATTGTAGTAAAAAGGGCAATGACTGGGAAAACCATAGTAATAATAAATTAATTAAATTTGTAGTTTGTATTACTAATGTTTATTTTATTAATTATCTGTATATTAATTACTTTAAACTTAATATGAGTATCATTTTTGTCCTAACCTGTCAAATAGATCAGCTTTATTTTGTATACGAAAAAAACACTAACCACCATTATAACTTAATACAGTTATTGGATTTAGTTGAAAGATGTACAAATAAAGCTCCACCAATTAATATTTCAGTTAATTTCATTCACTGATAATAAAGCTAAAGATACTAGTTCTCAATGCATATTTGTGAAAAGTGCCCGAAACTTTCATATACCCGCATTTTTAACCTGCCAACCGCGCCTGCGCATTACAAATGGTGAAAAGATGTATTGTAGTGTTAATGTTTTTGTGTGTCCACACTCGTTCACACATCACACATCTTCACCACCACTGTTTCTCCGGGTAGAAACTTGGAAATGAATACTTTAGGTATCAATTTTAGACCGTTTTATAAGATTGGGTTTCATGAGACTCAACGATAGACTTTTTAAGAAAAGTCTTCTAACTTGTTTAGTATTCATTTCATTGAATGAATACAATATTTGGGCATTGATTCCAGCTATATGCAACAACGAATAAAAAACTACTAATGGCCTTCTTCCAGTATCTAATGTCCCTTTTGTTGCATTATAGTCTAAAATTATTTCATGTTTATTGATTTCATTATCAATAAGCCTGCATCGTGCATTTTTAGCAGTAAAATAACCCATTTTTCCCTTCGAAACAAAATATACAAATGTGGCATCTGTTTTATAGCCAAATAAGACCTAGTTTATTTCAAGTTCATTGTGTGACAAGAACTCCCCTGATATTACTCCTTTATTTTTTCTAATATTTTTATTTTTCCAATTAGTGTTATTTTTCTTTGCAATAAAGACGTGATGGCCAATGGATAATTGGTTAAATTTCGGCTAGAACCTTCTATGTATGCGGTTAATCTATGCACTATATCTGTAGGAGAATTAGATGTCATATTTGACCCTTCTGGTTGCTATCCGCAAAATTGGTCTAAATTAGTTGTAAAAAAAATGGGTATAGCTCGTTTAATTAAGAAAGACGATGACGTCATTTTGGTAATTAATTCCTGCCAACTTTGACACATAATACTCCTAAATGTTATATGGACTTTTTGGCATTATAACAGTGAAATTGAATTTTATTATTGTGGTATTGGCTTGTCCGATCGAGGCTACGTTGCCGCTTCTTTTTAATGATATATTTTATATAAATATTTCCGAAAAGAAGTTTTAAACCAACATAACTACGTAGGTAAATATTTCCTGAATATATTAGATATGTATTTATTTGCAATACACTTTTTGTAAACAACGTTAATGTTTAAAAGGTTGCTCAATTTTGATGATTTTCACAGTTTCTGAATTGATCGTTTCATTTTTAGTTGTTTTCACTTTCCGTAATTCTCTATGAATTTTCATGGTGAAATCTCGCCTCACGAAGTATAGATACCAGGAGTCCGAACGGTATAGGCTTTTCCGCAGTATTTGTGGTATACAATATTAAACCCAGATCATAGTTATCTTTTCTGCCACTAGCTGCGCAAATGTTCAGGACGTACCGATGTTTTTATTATTATCAAACGTAAATACGCGCTGTCGAATGTCGAAATTATTAAAATTATAAAACTAAGTATAACATATTAATGTAATTGTTTAAAAATAGTTTTAATTAAAAAATAGAAAGGTGTTGTGCTGTTCATGATTGCCTCAGTGGCCGAAAGGCAAGTGAAAATGTGGCTAAAGTGGGTATATTCAAAGTTCCGAAAGTGAGTAACCTAAAAATAATATTAAACATCAGTGTTGTTAATAAATATTGTATTGTATACACTAGTGTATTTGTCAAATCTAAATTGTTTGGTATTTAAATGTTAAACGTCTTTTATTTATAACTAATACGATTAATAAATAATATATATGATTGTAATCAATTAATTACTTTCCTATTATCAAGCATTGTAATACTGAAATAAATAGGTATTTAACCATTTTTGAATTTATATTTACTACTTAATTTGCAGAAACTATGTTTAAATTCTTTACTTCACTTACGGTTTGTTTAATAGTTTAACACGTAGAGACAAAAGATGAACTATAATTTTAATTCTTAAAGACCTGTTGATAACATTAATTTATTTTTTAATAAAATTGTTTGCTACTGGTTAATTGTATTTATTTATTTACTAATATCACACATTTTAGCTTTGCAGATTATCGAAATAATATTTTCAGAGCTGTCAGGTGACTGTCAGTATCAACAAGATTAACCGCGTAAGGATTTAAACGAGTACTTCCTAAAAAGTAGCGCGCTCTACCGCCAAAACATTCTGTCCCCTAAAATGCTACCATTTATTTAACATTACGTTCGGACTCCTGGTATCTATACTTCGTGTCTCGCCTAAACACAAATAACCCTATGAATGACAATTGTGGGGTTTTAATTATATGACAGCGATAAATTTGATATTGCATTGCGCATGGACTATGATGGAGAATCTACCAAACTTTATATGTAAATCAAACATTGGTTTATAATAGCTGTTTATTAAGTGTATTGCCTACAGGTAAGTAAAATTCTTTATTTATTTTTAGGGTGTTGAAAAGATTTGCATTTCAGGCGAATATTTAAATTTCGATACCTTTTTGGAAAAATTGTCCAACCCTTAAATCAGAAATATGAATTAGAAAATGTTGATTTTGGTTCAAACATTAGTTGTTTTGAAAACATCATGCCAATAAACCTGCAAGTACCTACCAAGAAAGTTCAAATTGCTACAGTGGCATGACAGAAGTTAATAACACATTAAAAAATAAGTACTGTATTTAGTGAATAACTAAGTATATTTTGATATGTGCAAATTGTTTTGGTTTCACAATGGTTTCTGAAAAATACAGATAAGTTAAGTAATTGAAAATCAAGGTGTAGTACCCAAGTGTGTGAAAACTTCCCAGGATTTGTCAACTAGTCTTCCTGTATAATATATTTGGATATATTTTGTGTGATACTGATATGGGTGATGTGACTTTTTGATTCCTTATTGTCAAACAATGTTTTTTAAAGCATTTTGTTCAATATTCATAGGCTTCACTTTTCATGCAATGTGAATTGATTGGTTAATTGACTTTGAAGTTTCCATTTTGATATGTTATTTCAAAATAATTTTTTCTGCAACAGATAACTATGTGAAAATAGTAAATCCATAACAAAGTGTAATAAGGCAATTTCCTTAATTATCCAGATTACTGGCTGCCCATAAAGAAAATTTTCAGCACAGTTAATCTGAGAGAAAGAGATGTCTACGAAATGCTCAACCAGAATTCCTGTATATAATGTTTTGTATATTGTGTGATACATAGCTGTGTTTGGAGACATGTGAACTCCAACTCTGGATTTGTCAATTGCTTTGTATTGTAGTTTGAGGTTTACTCTAAATGTTTTTGATTTGATGTTGATTTGAAAATCTGAGGAGAGAAAATCCTAATGAAGAGGCAAAATAATTTCTTTTTGATGTTAATTTGCCAAGAGCTGTTGCTATGATACTGGTATCCCTACAGAGGGTATCCCAACTTCTCCATTGTTTATAATGAAGACATTGGGACATTATAAATAATGGAAAAATTGAGACACTCTCTATAGAGATATTAGTATTATGGCAACAGCTCCTAGCAAATGAATATTAAAAAGAAGCTTGCAAATAAAAAAATCAATTAATATTGTGAAGAATGTCAAGCCTGTGAATATTGTACAAATTGCCACAAAAACATTGTTTGATAATGAAAAATCACATCACACAGATAAGTATGAAATAAAATATATCAAAACATGGTATCCAGGTAGACTAATTGACAAATCTGTAGACCTACTTTCTTTATTTTCTATAACAAGGCAACAAGTGTTCCAGGCAGTTTCCACAAACTACACCTCGATTTTCAATAACTTAACTTATCTGTATTTTTCAGAAACCATTGTGAGGAGTGCAAAATCTAAGTGGACATCCAAAATAGCATTGTATTTAACTGAAAATTTAAATTGAAATCTTTTGTTAGTATTTATGTTACAAATTTAATGCATTATACTGAAATTTTGAACAATTTGATAAGTTTATTTATAAAGTGAAATGGTTCGGCCTTTATGAAGCTGAATATAACACTTTTGTGTGCCACATATGTAAGAACACTGAAGTTTTATACCCTAACGTCAAACTTTAATTTTTCACTTTGCCATCACAACAGCCAAGCTATTATAATGGTTCACTCCATGAATATGACAGCTTCTTTGTTGAAGCAGCATTGAGTGTGGTAAATTATGGTATGCTATTAGGGCACAAAATTTCATATTTTTATAATTCAATCATAATGGTGTGATTGTGTGGTCTATTTACAGATATACAATGTTAAATGTCTACAACACTGATAGCTCCTAGTGATTTATAAATGAAATCAATCACACTACTTTATTTTACTTTATCAAACTATAAACCAATAGTTTTAGGGAGAAAACTGATCCATTTTATGTGATAGACGAACTTGCCATTCATATCCTACACCTACCTCCATACAATTGCATAGTCAACCAAATAGACAATTTGTTGGGAATAACAAAATTTTACTGAAGCAAAGATATAGGGGAAATGGCAATTCTGTACAATTAACAGTAAAATTGTGAAATTCAGCTTTGGAAATGATTACTCAAGAATTTTGGGGACTGCCTTTCACACTGAAGTGGAAATAGAGAATTGGTGGAACAGAGAACTTGACTTTTTTACAGTGAGATACATCATCATGAATATTTAGTTTAAGATCAAAGTAGTGAAGCAGATTAACAAAATTTAGGTAATGTGAAGCTTTTCTGAACTAAGTCTCAACTAAATATCGTTTTGCATTATTATGGAAGTATGTGGCATGTATTGTGGAAATAAAAATAACTGATCCTTGCCGGGGATCGATGGTAAAATGACGACGTTTCGGCAGAGTCACATCTGCCCTCTTCAGGTCGGTTCGCATAATTCTCGTAGCCTTCTGCTTTCGCTTCTAGTTATTTGAATACTGTATTCGTAGTATTCGAGTAACTAGAAGCGAAAGCAGAAGGCTACGAGAATTATGCTAACCGACCTGAAGAGGGCAGATGTGACTCTGCCGAAACGTCGTCATTTTACAATCGATCCCGGCAGGGATCAGTTATCAACTACGCGGATGAATTCCCGGAAACCACCTAACACCAGTATATATATATATATATATATATATATATATATATATATAATAAAATCTGAAATTGCATGAAAACTTCAAGTTACCCACAAGTGATGCATGGTTGAAAGACCAAAAGACAATCGAATATACAGGAATGACCAAGGTAATAGATGACCTCCAAAAAATAAAATACCAGACAGATATAGAAAGAAATGAGAAATGAGTATTTCAGTGGGAAGCTACACCATGAAGTATTCCTCTTTGGAATTATTGGCAACTAACATCTACAAACAAACATTATAACATCATATGCAACTATATTCTACCAATATTTCATGGTTTTGCCTCTGTTACATATTCATTTCTCATTTCTGGGATACTCAAGTGTTATTATTGTTGCCCATTTTTTACCTTCTTTTGCAAATGTCCTACTCAGCACATATTGCCTTGGTCTTGTTTCACAACTATATGTCAGAACTGGTAGTACATATTCATCAAATAAATTTTTCCAGAGAGAAACTGACATTCTAAACCTGAAGACTAATGAGTTCTTTCCAAATATCATCCATGCAAGTTTGCTCCTTTCCTTATTCTGTTATATATTTAAAAGATTCATGTAATAATAACTTTCAACTTTATATTATGTAACACATTTAATCAAACTATATTGAATTTATAACATAATATAACTTATTATATACTTTAATCTTTCATATGTAGGTATTTACCTTCATCTCACATAAGCAAGTTCATTATTTTAACTTCCATAGAAGATCTTTGTTTCCCAATGTCTAGCTTTACAAATCAAAATATTATTCTGTAAAAATTAAGCAGATGATTTAAATTAAGATGACTTTGCTTTTTGTATCACATTATTAATTATCAATGTCTGTGTTAATCAATAAATATATATTTTTAAAAATTATTTTTAAATAAATATTCTGTATTTACAGAAGGCTGTAACATTTTAAGTATTTCCATTGTTGGGCATACTGTTTATCAAAACTTAATACTTATATAAATACATTTTGCAAACTGTTGTATTTTTATTTATTATACTACCAAATTTGTCTATACCCATTTGAAATATTCAAAATGTGCCAAATAAATGATTACAATTTTTTAAAAATGTATTCATAAAAATGCTTGTTCAATGTTTTTTATGAACTTCTATTTGTTGTGTGCTCTCATGTTATTAGTTTGACTTATCAAATTATGCTTCATATGTGTCCATAATTTATACACATATAAAATTATTTTACAATATATTAATGTGAAATAATTTTCTCAGGTTCCTAAATGTTACAATAATTATACATTCTTAACACTAAACAATTGATATATTTTATAGTAGAAGTCGTACTGCTCACAAAGCCACATTTAAAAGGTCAGGAACTTATTCATGGGCTCATCCAGTGGGATTGCACCCCCCCCTCCTTCAGAGCCACAACATTAGTAAATTTAAAACAAACAAATTAATCTTAAATCCAAGAGACTGGAAGAAAGTAACTCATATGTATAATTGATATAAATCTGAGGTCAAGAAATTTATATATACAACCAGTATGCAACCTCTCTGGATAGCACACTATCAACTAATGTAATTTAAACTGTACTTGGGATAAATATTGTCTTTCCATCTATACTCTGTTATTTACTTTTAAACTTTCTACAAGCTACAATAATATGCCCTCATTGTTAATTTTAATTTAATTTTATGTTGCATCTTGTCTAACTTAATTTGTAAATCAATCATCCTTTTGCTGTATGAAATGGACATAATGCTTTTCTATTCATAATTTGCAATAACAGGCTGTCCACGTTTTTGAAAATAGTAGGAATGTCACTGAAATCCAGAAACCACCTGAAAAAGTATTAAACAGTTCTCGATAAAAAGTCTCAATGGGTACTAACAATGAGAGTACATGATCTCAGTGTACAATCTATCAATGTTGATTTCTTTTACCCCATAGAGTTGCATAGCAGCTTTATTGAAACTTTGTATGATAGTTCTCAACCTGTGGATTAAGTCTTACTGGGCTCAAAGTCACTGAATTAAAGCATTGTATTCATCTACAATGATATCAGGCAAAAATTTTCGTGTCCAGAAATAAAATAATGAAACTATTATTATAACAAATCAGTTTAAAGTCTCAAAATAAAACTAAATACACAAAATAATCAACTTGCATAAAATACTAATTAATAAAATTTAAAACTAAATTGAAAATTATATACATGACCAGGCGCGTGCGGTACTTTGTGCGCCAGGTGTGTTTTCACTTAATCCAATTGATAAAAATCACCTGAAATTTCAAACTGCAGACAGGCACACCAGACTATACTTAAGTGACAACACGCCACGATATTGGCGGGACTTTCTGAAAGAAATCAGAGTTTTTTTATAATAACTGATTGGAACATCCTGAAGAATGGAGAGTTCAATTAAAGGACATTAAAACGTTTTCAGGTGGTTTCTGGATTTCAGTGACATTCCTATTATTTTCAAAAACGTTGACAGCCTGTTATTGCAAATTATGAATAGAAAAGCATTGTGTCCATTTCATACAACAAAAGGATGATTGATTTGCAAATTATGAATAGAAAAGCATTGTGTCCATTTCATACAACAAAAGGATGATTGATTTGCAAATTAAGTTAGACAAGATTCAACATAAAATTAAATTAAAATTAACAATGAGGACATAATATTGTAGCTTGTAGAAAGTTTAAAAGTAAATAACAGAGTATAGATGGAAAGCCAATATTTATCCCAAGTACAGTTTAAATTACATTAGTTGATAGTGTGCTATCCAGAGAGGTTGCATACTGGTTGTACATATAAATTTCTTGACCTCAGATTTACATCAATTATAGGCGATACATATGAGTTACTTTCTTCCAGTCTCTTGGATTTAAGATTAATTTGTTTTTAAATTTACTAATGTTGTGGCTCTGAAGGGGGGGGGGGTGCAATCCCACTGGATGAGCCCATGAATAAGTTCCTGACCTTTTAAATGTGGCTTTGTGAGCAGTACGACTTCTACTAAAAAAGATATCAATTGTTTAGTGTTAAGAATGTATAATTATTGTAACATTTAGGAAACTGAGAAAATTATTTCACATTAATATATTGTAAAATAATTTTATATGTGTATAAATTATAGACACATATGAAGCATAATTTGATAAGTCAAACTAATATCATGAGAGCACACAACAAATAGAAGTTCATAAAAAACATTGAACAAGCATTTTTATGAATACATTTTTAAAAAATTGTAATCATTTATTTGGCACATTTTGAATATTTCAAATGGGTATAGACAAATTTGGTAGTATAATAAATAAAAATACAACAGTTTGCAAAATGTATTTATATAAGTATTAAGTTTTGATAAACAGTATGCCCAACAATGGAAATACTTAAAATGTTACAGCCTTCTGTAAATACAGAATATTTATTTAAAAATAATTTTTTAAAATATATATTTATTGATTAACACAGACTTTGATAATTAATAATGTGATACAAAAAGCAAAGTCATCTTAATTTAAATCATCTGCTTAATTTTTACAGAATAATATTTTGATTTGTAAAGCTAGACATTGGAAAACAAAGATCTTCTATGGAAGTTAAAATAATGAACTTGCTTATGTGAGATGAAGGTAAATACCTACATATGAAAGATTAAAATATATAATAAGTTATATTATGTTATAAATTCAATATAGTTTGATTAAATGTGTTACATAATATAAAGTTGAAAGTTATTATTACATGAATCTTTTAAATATATAACAGAATAAGGAAAGGAGCAAACTTGCATGGATGATATTTGGAAAGAACTCATTAGTCTTCAGGTTTAGAATGTCAGTTTCTCTCTAGAAAAATTTATTTGATGAATGTGTACTACCAGTTCTGGCATATAGTTGTGAAACAAGACCAAGGCAATATGTGCTGAATAGGACATTTGCAAAAGAAGGTAACAAATGGCCAACAATAATAACACTTGAGTATCCCAGAAATGAGAAATGAATATGTAATAGAGGCAAAACCATGAAATATTGGTAGAATATAGTTGCATATGATGTTATAATGTTTGTTTGTAGATGTTAGTTGCCAATAATTCCAAAGAGGAATACTTCATGGTGTAGCTTCCCACTGAAATATTCATTTCTCATTTCTTTCTTTCTGGTATTTTATTTTTTGGAGCTCATCTATTACCTTGGTCAGTCCTGTATATTTGATTGTCTTTTGGTCTATTTCAACCATGCATCACTTGTGGGTAACTTCAAGTTTTCATGCAATTTCAGATTTTAGCCCCCGATATATATATATATATATATATATATATATATATATATATATACTGGTGTTAGGTGGTTTCCGGGAATTAATCCGCGTAGTTGATAACTGATCTGAAGAGGGCAAGCTTCTTTTTAATATTCATTTGCTAGGAGCTGTTGCCATAATACTAATATCTCTATAGAGAGTGTCTCAATTTTTCCATTATTTATAATGTCCCAATGTCTTCATTATAAACAATGGAGAAGTTGGGATACCCTCTGTAGGGATACCAGTATCATAGCAACAGCTCTTGGCAAATTAACATCAAAAAGAAATTATTTTGCCTCTTCATTAGGATTTTCTCTCCTCAGATTTTCAAATCAACATCAAATCAAAAACATTTAGAGTAAACCTCAAACTACAATACAAAGCAATTGACAAATCCAGAGTTGGAGTTCACATGTCTCCAAACACAGCTATGTATCACACAATATACAAAACATTATATACAGGAATTCTGGTTGAGCATTTCGCAGACATCTCTTTCTCTCAGATTAACTGTGCTGAAAATTTTCTTTATGGACAGCCAGTAATCTGGATAATTAAGGAAATTGCCTTATTACACTTTGTTATGGATTTACTATTTTCACATAGTTATCTGTTGCAGAAAAAATTATTTTGAAATAACATATCAAAATGGAAACTTCAAAGTCAATTAACCAATCAATTCACATTGCATGAAAAGTGAAGCCTATGAATATTGAATAAAATGCTTCAAAAAACATTGTTTGACAATAAGAAATCAAAAAGTCACATCACCCATATCAGTATCACACAAAATATATCCAAATATATTATACAGGAAGACTAGTTGACAAATCCTGGGAAGTTTTCACACACTTGGGTACTACACCTTGATTTTCAATTACTTAACTTATCTGTATTTTTCAGAAACCATTGTGAAACCAAAACAATTTGCACATATCAAAATATACTTACTTATTCACTAAATACAATAGTTCTTTTTTAATGTGTTATTAACTTCTGTCATGCCACTGTAGCAATTTGAACTTTCTTGGCAGTAGGTAGGTACTTGCAGGTTTATTGGCATGTTGTTTACAGAACAACTAATGTTTGAACCAAAATGAACATTTTCTAATTCATATTTCTGATTTAAGGGTTAGACAATTTTTCCAAAAAGGTATCCAAATTTAAATATTCGCCTGAAATGTAAATCTTTTAAATACCCTAAAAATAAATGAATAATTTTAGTTACCTGTAGGCAATACACTTAATAAACAGCTATTATAAACCAATGTTTGATTTAAATATAAAGTTTGGTAGATTCTCCGTCATAGTCCATGCGCAATGCAATATCAAATTTGTCGCTGTCATATAATTAAAACCCCACAATTGTCATTCATAGGATTATTTGTGTTTATGCGAGATTTCACGTTGAAATTATGGAGGATATATATATATATATATATATATATATATATATATATATAAACCTTGCTCGTATTATAGTGTTAGATACCTTAGGGAGACTTCCCGATTTATTTATATTATCAGGTGTAAAAGAGTCTATACTTTTATATCCTAAATTTCGTGCAGTATCAATAAGTTGATAATGTGCCTTCATTGTATAGATATTTGTTCGCTTTTTCTGACATTGAAGAACTTTTATTTTTATCTGTCGAAAGCATTGTACGAAACTGAGATGACAATTCTCCAACCCTCAAGGCATTGAATGTCGTGTATCCTTGTGTCGTTACTTAAACCAGCTTGAAGAGCTGCCATTAAAGTGTGGCTAGCTTCATGTGTTCTGGTTATTGAAAATTTAATTGATTTCCTAGTACAGAGGGTAATTGAATTAATTCACCGAATATTTTTTTGAATTTATCTTCTTTCCAAATTGTTTAAATTGTATTTTTCATTTACATGCTCGTTTTGATTTCAAGTGTCTGGAGGCACACCAGACTAGACTTAAGTGACAACACGCCACGATTTTGGCGGAACTGTCCCGCTTTATGGAGGACAGTCCCGCGTTCCTCCGATTTTTAGATTTTTAAAAATGTCCCGCGTTTTAGAAAAAACAACGGGATTTACTGAAGGAAATCAGAATTTTTTATAATAACTGATTGGAACATTCTGAAGAATGGAGAGTTCAATTAAAGGACATTAAAACGTTTCATTGTGTGACAAAAATGAGATTTTATGGGAATATGTGAAAAAAACTAGTATCAATAAAACATTTTTATAATATATATATATATATATATATATATATATATATATATATATATATATAGTCGGCGCCTATTGGTTGGCACCGTGAACGGCTGCGTGTGATTGGCCCTTGGCGCTCAGTGGGCACGCCACCCGCCTGATTTGTTATTTCCGGTTGACTTGTTACTGGACGGGTCCGGGCCGGTATGGTGTTTAATAGAATTTTCCAACAATTCGATAAGTTCTGAATTTCATTGCGTGCGTTTAGACTATGTGGCCTCTTCGCTATTTCAATTGCCTCTAAAAGTTTATTCGGTGTGACATCGTGGTGGCGTGTTCCGCAATGGATGTTCTTTCCTGCTTTCTTACAGCGTTCTGCTGTTCATCACGTCTAGATTGAATTCTTCTATTAGCGCGAAATGAAGCAAACTTTTGTGCGATCTACATTTTTACAACGATGTCACGATGAAGGAGTTATTTCGAAAAACATGACGGTAAAGTTCTGGAAGAACAACAGAAAAACACAGAATATCTTATTAAAAGCTAGTTGTGCCCTACTTAGTACATAAAGAAGGTGCACCTTTGAGGCCCAACAACTTCAACCGTTAGTAGAGGGGGCAGACCCAATGTGAAAAATTCGACACATTTCATCGAAATACTTAAAAAAACGGTCTTACAACCAGAGTGTCTTCTTGTAAGTTTTGACGTAGTGTCCCTTTTCACCAAATGAACACCTATTTTGTTTACGAGAACCAACGATACAAACAAGTGGAAGGAGCTCCAATGGGATCGCCACTCTCACCAGTTATAGCGAACCTATTTATGGAGAACTTTGAGGAGTTGGCACTAAGAATAACAACTCTTAAACCCAGTTTATGGTTGCGATATGTAGATGATAGATTTGTGATTTGGCCTCATGGGAGGGAACACCTCAATACGTTTTTAGACCACCTTAATGGCATCCATCACAAAATAAAATTTACCATGGAGGTTGAAGCCAACAATCAACTGCCATTCCTTGATGTTCTCATAAATAGGAAGGAAGATGGAACCCTTGGCCATACAGTATATAGGAAAGCAAGTCACACCAACAGATACCTTCATGCTAATTCTCATCACCACCCAGCCCAACTACAAGCCGTCGTCAAGACTTTAGTAACCAGATCACAGAGACTAGCTGACTAGGATAACATCAAACAGGAAATGAACAGTTTAAAAACAGCTCTGAGACAAAACGGATTTACAGACCGAAATATACAAAGAGCACTAAAGTCAAAACCGAGACAAACAGACGAGGAGCATGAGACACCATTAACCAAGGCTTATTTACCGTATGTCAAGGGGACCACGGACAGTATTGCAAGAATTCTACGGAGACACAATATCGATACTATTTTCAATACAGAAAAATAAGCATGGTGTTGAGGACTCCGAAGACGAGGATCCATTTAGAACAACAGGGAGTGTACGAGATTCCATGTGCAGACTGTCATAAAACCTATGTGGGGCAAACTAACAGAAGAATTCAACCTACACGTGATGAACACCAGAACGCTGTAAGAAAACAGGAAAGAACAACATCCATTGTGGAACACGCCACCACGATGTCACACCGAATAGACTTTGAGAACTCCAGAGTACTGGCAAATATAGAACACCCGAAATCAAGACTCGTAAGAGAGGCAATTGAAATACCGAAGAGGCCTCACAGTCTAAACGCACGCAATGAAATTCAGAACTTATCGAATTGTTGGAAAATTCTATTAAACACCGTACCGGCCCGGACCCGTCCAATAACAACTCAACCGGAAATAACAAATCAGCAGGCGGGAGGCGTGCCCACTGAGCGCCCAGGGCCAATCACACGCAGCCGTTCACGGTGCCAACCAATAGGCGCCGAGCCGCGACTATATAACAGCGCGAGCGCTTCTGAAAATCTTAGTATTCGAGTAACTAGAAGCGAAAGCAGAAGGCTACGAGAATTATGCGAACCGATCTGAAGAGGGCAGATGTGACTCTGCCGAAACGTCGTCATTTTACCATCGATCCCGGCAGGGATCAGTTATCAACTACGCGGATGAATTCCCGGAAACCACCTAAAACATTTAGTGGCCGCGAAAACTTAAAAACAACTATATATATAAATATGTCTGTAAACAAGTTGGCACGGACGGAACTATGTCTCTTGATGGTCCGGGTGTTCGTCCGTTTTGTCCCTGTAAAGGAACGGTCGCCTGACGTTTCGCCAAAATCTCACTTGGCATTTTCATGAGGCTTTTCCTCTTCTTCCAACACGAAGGGTGGCTGCAGGTTCGGACCTTTCCGGACTACTTCGTATACGAGATCGTCGGCTAGGTCGTTCTCCGCTTGGTCTGCTCTCCGTGGCGTCTGAAGTGGAAGTGAGCTCCGATATGTGCGCGCCGCTATTTATTCTATCTCCCGAGTCCCCTCCTATTTCTTTGCCCCGCCTACGATTGTGTTGAGGGGGCGGTGCCGTTTGTTTTGATTGAGTGACACCATTGCGTTGTAGCAAATTGTACCGATGACGTGGTTCTGTTTGTACCGATGGCGGCCGCTATCGATAGATGATAGATAAGATGTTCGTTAGAAGGGTGAGCGTCCTGATAGTTAGCTACGAGTGACGGAATGCAACGTTGTGGTATTGTGGCGCTCTCTTTTAATTTGTTTTTCTTTTCCCGTAAGATGTTCTTCCAGGCCTGATGCAGGTGTAGAGCTTCGTTACGGTTATTAATTTCTCCTTCCTTTTCAATTTCTATCGCTTCCCTAATTGTTCTTCTTTTGAAGTTGTTTTCTGTTGCTAGATGCTTAGAGCCCTCAAAGTTGATTCTATGTCCTGTTTGCTGTTGATGTTGGAACAGGGCCGAGGTTGTGGTCTTGTTTCGTATGCTGAGTTTGTGCTCTTCGATTCGGGCTTCGATCCTACGGTTTGTTTGACCTAAATATGCTTGCTCGTATCCGCCGCAAGGTATCTTGTAGACTCCGTGACTCTCTAGTGGACGTTGGTCTTTGGGATTGCCTAGAATGCTTTTTATCCTCTTATGAGTTTTGTAGGAAGTTTTGATGTTTTTCCTAAGGATTCTTCCGATCCGATCTGTCACTCCTTGTATGTACAGAAGGTTGGTCGCTGCCTTTGGGGGGGTTTTGTTCGGTCTCTTCGTGCCTTGGTAGTTCTTGTTGATTCAGGGCTCGTCGTATGGTGTTGTTGCTGTACCTATTCCTCCTCAAGGTCTGTGAGATGGTGTTTAGTTCCTCTTGTTTGTGTTTGGCGTCTGCAATGCGTCGTGACCTGCATATAAGTGTATTTGCTACTGCTTGTATTTGGAAGGGATGATGGTCGGATTTAGCATTAAGGTATCTGTCGGTGTGTGTCAGCTTTCGATAAGACTGTGTGTTCTAGCTTAGCTGTTGTTGTCCTTTTTAAGTAGATGTCCAGAAAAGGAAGGCATCCATCTTCTTCCATCTCCATGATGAATTGGATCCTTTCGTGTAGAGAGTTTGCCAGATGTAGGAAATTGCTGAGTTCCGTATCCCCATGAGGCCACATTATCAAGATATCGTCTACGTATCGTAGCCAGACTTTTGGTTTCAGGGGGCTGTGTTGAAAAGGGCCGTTTCGAATTAAGACATGAAGAGGTTTGCCAACGCTGGTGAGAGTGCCGAGCCCATAGGTGCACCGTCGACCTGTCTGTAAAGTTGCCTGTCAAAGGAGAAATATGTGTTTTTGAGGCAATGTTCCGTGAGTTGTATGATGTGCGCAGGAAGGTCTTCATTCATGGCAATTTGGTCCAAGGCTTCGTCGACGGGGATGCTTGGGTAAAGTGATTTGACGTCGAGACTTGCGAGGCGGTCTTCTTCTTGTAAGTTTAGGTCCCCTATTGTTATGAGATGTTCGGAATTTTTTACGTAGGATGCGGCATTTTCGACTAAAGGTTGCATGGCTGCTGCGAGGTACTTCTCGAGTTGTTGAAGAGGTGAGTTGAAAGCACTGACTATCGGGCGCATCGGGACTCCTTCCATGTGAATTTTTGGCAGACCGTACAGCTTGGAGCATCTACTGGATTTTTCTCTCGGGATGAGTCTTTTGCGTATGTCCTCATCTGGTATGAGAGCCTGAATCTTGGATTTGGTTGTTTTTTCAAGTAGGTTGTCGGGTCTCTCTTTATTGATTTATAGGTTTGGTCCAGTAGAATTTCTTTCATTTTTTGAGTTGTAGTCAGTTGAGTTCATGATTACCGTGGCGTTTCCCTTGTCCGCTGATAGGATTGTGATGTCTTTATTTTTCCTGAGGTTAGTGAGTGCTTGGTGTTCTGCCCTGGATACGTTTGGTTCTGTTTTTTAGCAGACCGCAGGATTCTTGCTACGTCTTGCCTTATTTCTTCGGCTTTCTCCGGTTCGACGTGGTGTAGTGTTGATTCTACGCCAGAGATGATATCTTCGACCGGTGTAAAGGCTTCAACTTAGCAATAACTCCAACAATCAAACCGGTCGAAGATATCATCTCTGGCGTAGAATCAACACTACACCACGTCGAACCGGAGAAAGCCGAAGAAATAAGGCAAGACGTAGCAAGAATCCTGCGGTCTGCTAAAAAACCACCCCTCCCAAATACAAATAGTAGCAAATACACTTATATGCAGGTCACGACGCATTGCAGACGCCAAACACAAACAAGAGGAACTAAACACCATCTCACAGACCTTGAGGAAGAATGGGTACAGCAACAACACCATACGACGAGCCCTGAATCAACAAGAACTACCAAGGCACAAGGAGTGACAGATCGGATCGGGAGAATCCTTAGGAAAAACAACATCAAAACTTCCTACAAACCTTATAAGACGATGAAAAGCATTCTAGGCAATCCCAAAGACCAACGTCCACTAGAGAGTCACGGAGTCTACAAGATACCTTGCGGCGGATGCGAGCAAGCATATGTAGGTCAAACAAACCGTAGGATCGAAGCCCGAATCGAAGAGCACAAACTCAGCATGCGAAACAAGACCACAACCTCGGCCCTGTTCCAACATCAACAGCAAACAGGACATAGAATCAACTTTGAGGGCTCTAAGCATCTAGCAACAGAAAACAACTTCAAAAGAAGAACAATTAGGGAAGCGATAGAAATTGAAAAGGAAGGAGAAATCAATAACCGTAACGAAGCTCTACACCTGCATCAAGCCTGGAAGAACATCTTACGGGAAAAGAAAAACAAATTAAAAGAGAGCGCAACAATACCACAACGTTGCATTCCGTCACTCGTAGCTAACTATCAGGACGCTCACCCTTCTAACGAACATCTTATCTATCATCTATCGATGGCGGCCGCCATCGGTACAAACAGAACCACGTCATCGGTACAATTTGCGACAACGCAATGGTGTCACCCAATCAAAACAAACGGCACCGCCCCCTCAACACAATCGGAGGCGAGGCAAAGAAATTGGAGGGGACTCGGGAGATAGAATAAATAGCGGCACGCACATATCGGAGCTCACTTCCACTTCAGACGCCACGGAGAGCAGACCAAGCGGAAAACGACTTAGCCGACGATCTCGGATACGAAGTAGTCCGGAAAGGTCCGAACCTGCAGCCACCCTTCGTGTTGGAAGAAGAGGAAAAGCTTCATGAAAATGCCAAGTGAGATTTTGGCGAAACGTCAGGCGACCGTTCCTTTACTATCTCTCTAAATTTACAAATTTACAAAAACGGTAGATATAGGGAAAAAACTTCTACCAAGTTGGGTATTTCAATTATTCAACTGGTTCCACCGCACGCACAAAATATTAGCTACTGACATCAGCTTAGCTTTTATTCAAAATTCGGAATATGCAAATGTAACATGTTTCGATTTAACAAAAATCAACATATACCAAGCCTAATTTTACAGGGTGTTCTGCATATAGGAAACTTAGAGCGGAGTAGAATTACATGGATTTAAAAAATCTAAAAAAATATATATTTGGTGTCCTATAAGCAGCTGGATATATAAGATGTGGAGGAAATAAGGGGGAATAAGGAATAAGGATAAAGGGTCGTACAAAAATGTTATATTTGGTGGCAAATAAGTAGTTGCATATGAAAGGTTGTTGAAATATAGGGTGGCTTACAGTTAGAATTATACAGGGTGGGTAAAAAATGCTAGAAAAATTTTCTTTATAACACTTGCATATATAGAGTACCTGAAGTATGGTGCGCAGTAAAGTTATAGTTATACAGTGTCATTCAAACAAGGTTAGAAAAAATTGTAAATGATGGGTGGTTTAAATGAAGTGTTGAGAGAAATTATACATTAATATATCTTGAAAAAATATAAGGAAAAAATGTGAAATAGCGTAGTTCATAATAAGTTGCAAAGATAGGATAGTTGAAACATAGGGTGAAGAAGTGTAATGATAATTATTTAAAAAATGTTATATTGGCTGACCAATAAGCAGTAGCGTATACAGGGTAGTTGTAATATATACAAAGTGATTCAAAAACATGTTGAACGAAATTGTTATTTTCGGTGATCCATAAGCAGTTGCGGTTTTGGTGAAATATATTTGGCATTGATGGATTTATAGTTATACAGGGTGGTAGCAAAAAAGTTATACTCAGTGGCCTATTAGTAGTTGCAAATACAAGGTGATTAAAATAGCGGGCGGAGTAGATCTATAGTCAAACAGGTTGGATAATTTTTTTTGTAGGATAGAACATGAGCTATTGCATATCTGCAATATCTGAAACATGGATCGAAGTAAAATTATAGTTCATACAGTGTGATTAGAAGAATTAAAAAATTTTATATTTGGTTGCCCCTAAGCAGATGCACATACAGGGTGGTTGAAATATTTTCTAGAGTAAAATTATGGTTATACAGGGTGGTTCAAAAATAAGTTGTAATGTTTGACAAATTGACAGCGGTTATACAGGATGGGTTTAATGTAGATGGAAATAGAGTTAGTTATACAAAGAGGCTACTTTTTTTTAATAAAATTGTTATGTAGGGTGGCCAATGAGCAGTTGCAGTTTGGGAGAGGGTTTAAATAAAAGTTTGGTGTTAGGGTGCAAAACTGTGTTTTTATATTTGTGACTCACGAAGGGTTCCACATCATTTCCATTAGGATGGATCAAAGTTTGAAAAAAAAAATTATATGGGGTAGACCATAAACAGTTGCATTCTACTATATGGGAAGAAGCAAGATTATAGTTTTAGAGTGTGTAACAAAATGTCAGAATAATATATAATAATTAATATATAGAGTAAAGAATTTTACTTAAAAAATGGTTAAAAAAATATAAGAAATAATTGTCATACAGGGTACACCATAAGCAGTTGCATAGCTGAAATATAGGATAGAGAAAAGTTATAGTCAGGTGTTCAATAAATTATAAAACAGCAGCATATACAGGATGGTTGCAATATAAGGTGAAGTAGAGTTACAATTATTCAAGGTGATTCAATATCAATATTCGACACATTTCATCGAATTTTTAGAAATACGGTCTTACAACCAGAGTGTCTTCTTGTAAGTTTTGACGTAGTGTCCCTTTTCACCAACATCCCTATCGACGAAGCCTTGGATATCACAGTAGAAAAATACAAACCACCTCAACACCTTGTAGACTAAACAAAGCACTGTCTGATGACCACCCATTTTGTTTACGAGAACCAACGATACAAACAAGTGGAAGGAGCTCCAATGGGATCGCCACTCTCACCAGTCATAGCGAACCTTTTTATGGAGAACTTTGAGGAGTTGGCACTAAGAACAACAACTCTTAAACCCAGTTTGTGGTTGCGATATGTGGATAATACATTTGTGATTTGGCCTCATGGGAGGGAACACCTCAATACTTTTTTAGATCACCTTAATGGCATCCATCACAAAATAAAATTTACCATGGAGGTTGAAGCCAACAATCAACTGCCATTCCTTGACGTTCTCATAAATAGGAAGGAAGATGGAACCCTTGGCCATACAGTATATAGGAAAGCAACTCACATCAACAGATACCTTCATGCTAATTCTCATCACCACCCAGCCCAACTACAAGTCGTTGTCAAGACTTTAATAACCAGATCACAATGGCTAGCTGACAAGGATAACATCAAACAGGAAATGGACAGTTTAAAAACAGCTCTGAGACAAAACGGATTTACAGACCGAAATATACAAAGAGCCCTAAAGTCAAAACCGAGACAAACAGAGGAGGAGCATGAGACACCAATAACCAAGGCTTATTTACCGTATATCAAGGGGACCACGGACAGTATTGCAAGAATTCTACGGAGACACAATATCGATACAATTTTCAATACAGACAGAAAAATAAGCACGGTGTTGAGGACTCCGAAGACGAGGATCCCTTTAGAACAACAGAGAGTGTACGAGATTCCATGTGCAGACTGCCACAAAACCTATGTGGGGCAAACGAATAGAAGAATTCAAGCTAGACGTGATGAACACCAGAACGCTGTAAGAAAGCAGGAAAAAACAACATCCATTGCGGAACACGCCACCACGATGTCATACCGAATAGACTTTGAGAACACCAGAGTACTGGCAAATATAGAACACCCGAAATCAAGACTCATAAGAGAGGCAATTGAAATAGCGAAGAGGCCTCACAGTCTAAACGCACGCAATGAAATTCAGAACTTATCGAATTGTTGGAAAATTCTATTAAACACCGCACCGGCCCGGACCCGTCCAATAACAACTCAACCGGAAATAACAAATCAGCAGGATGGAGCCGTGTCCACTGAGCGCCAAGGGCCAATCACACGCAGCCGTTCACGGTGTCACCGATAGGCGCCGAGCCGCGACTATATAACAGCGCGCGCGCTTCAGAAAATCTTGGTATTCGAGTAACTAGAAGCGAAAGCAGAGGGCTACGAGAATTATGCGAACCGACCTGAAGAGGGCAGATGTGACTCTGCCGAAACGTCGTCATTATTTATATATATATATATATATATATATATATATATATATACATTTGTTTTAAGTTTTCGCGGGACTAAATGTTTTAGGTGGTTTCCGGGAACTCATCCGCGTAGTTGATAACTGATCCCTGCCGGGATCGATGGTAAAATGACGACGTTTCAGCACATCTGCCCTCTTCAGGTCGGTTCGCATAATTCTCGTAGCCTTCTGCTTTCGCTTCTAGTTACTCGAATACTAAGATTTTCAGAAGCGCTCACGCTGTTATATAGTCGCGGCTCGGCGCCTATCGGTTGGCACCGTGAACGGCTGCGTGTGATTGGCCCTGGGCGCTCAGTGGGCACGCCTCCCGCCTGCTGATTTGTTATTTCCGGTGGAGTTGTTATTAGACGGGTCCGGGCCGGTACGATGTTTAATAGAATTTTCCAACAAATCGATAAGTTCCGAATTTCATTGCGTGCGTTTAGACTGTGAGGCCTCTTCGCTATTTCAATTGCATCTCTTACGAGTCTTGATTTCGGGTGTTCTATATTTGCCAGTACTCTGGTGTTCTCAAAGTCTATTCGGTGTGACATCGTGGTGGCGTGTTCCGCAATGGATGATGTTTTTTCCTGCTTTCTTACAGCGTTCTGGTGTTCATCACGTCTAGCTTGAATTCTTCTATTAGTTTGCCCCACATAGGTTTTATGACAGTCTGCACATGGAATCTCGTACAACTCCCTGTTGTTCTAAAGGGATCCTCGTCTTCGGAGTCCTCAACACCGTGCTTATTTTTCTGTCTGTATTGAAAATAGTATCGATATTGTGTCTCCGTAGAATTCCTGCAATACTGTCCGTGGTCCCCTTGACATACGGTAAATAAGCCTTGGTTATTGGTGTCTCATGCTCCTCGTCTGTTTGTCTCGGTTTTGACTTTAGGGCTCTTTGTATATTTCGGGTCTATAAATCCGTTTTGTCTCAGAGCTGTTTTTAAACTGTCCATTTCTTGTTTGATGTTATGCTGGTCAGCTAGTCTTTGTGATCTGGTTACTAAAGTCTTGACGAGGGCTTGTAGTTGGGCTGGGTGGTGATGAGAATTAGCATGAAGGTATCTGTTGGTGTGAGTTGCTTTCCTATATACTGTATGGCCAAAGATTACTACTGACCCAACAACTTATCTGGAGAAAACAACCAAGGCCAAAATCCAAGCAAGTAGGATCGACAAAAATCTCCAACTGCAACTCATTCCGCGTGAAAAGTCATCGAGATGTCCGAAATTCTATGGGTTGCCAAAAGTACATAAAGAAGGTGCAACTTTGAGGCCAATAGTAAGCTCAATTGGATCCCCAACACAAGACCTAGCCAAATGCCTAGCCTAACAACTTCAACCGTTTGCAGAGGGGACAGACTCATATGTGAAAAATTCGACACATTTCATCGAAATACTTAGAAAAACGGTCTTACAACCAGAGTGTCTTCTTGTAAGTTTTGACGTGGTCTCCCCTTTTACCGACATCCCTATCGACGAAGCCTTGGGCATCATAATAGAAAAATACAAACCTCCTCAACACCTTGTAGACTTAACAAGGCACTGTCTGATGAACACCTATTTTGTTTACGAGAACCAACGATACAAACAAGTGGAAGGCGCTCCAATGGGATCGCCACTATTACCAGTTATAGCGAACCTTTTTATGGAGAACTTTGAGGACTTGGCACTAAGAACAACAACTCTTAAACCTAGTTTATGGTGGCGATATGTGGATGATACATTTGTGATTTGGCCTCATGGGAGGGAACACCTCAATACTTTATTAGGCCACCTTAATGGCATCCAGCACAAAATAAAATTTATCATGGAGGTTGAAGCCAACAATCAACTGCCATTCCTTGATGATCTCATAAATAGGAAGGAAGATGGAACATTTGGTCATACAGTATATAGGAAAGCAACTCACACCAACAGATACCTTCATGCTAATTCTCATCACCACCCAGTCCAACTACAAGCCGTCGTCAAGACTTTAGTAACCAGATCACAATGACTAGCTGACCAGCATAACATCAAACAAGAAATGGATAGTTTAAAAACAGCTCTGAGACAAAACGGATTTACAGACCGAAATATACAAAGAGCCCTAAAGTCAAAACCGAGACAAACAGACGGGGAGCATGAGACACCAATAACCAAGGCTAATTTACCGTATGTCAAGGGGACCAAGGACAGTATTGCAAGAATTCTACGGAGACACAATATCGATACTATTTTCAATACAGACAGAAAAATAAGCACGGTGTTGAGGACTCCGAAGACGAGGATCCGTTTAGAACAACAGGGAGTGTACGAGAATCCATCTGCAGACTGTCATAAAACCTATGTGGGGCAAACTAATAGAAGAATTCAAGCTAGACGTGAACACCAGAACGCTGTAAAAAAGCAGGAAAAAACATCATTGCGGAACACGCCACCACGATGTCACACCGAATAGACTTTGAGAACACCAGAGTACTGGCAAATATAGAACACCCGAAATCAAGACTCATAAGAGAGGCAATTGAAATAGCGAAGAGGCGTGCCCACTGAGCGCCCAGGGCCAATCACACGCAGTCGTTCACGGTGCCAACCAATATGCGCCGAGCCGCGACTATATAACAGCGCAAGCGCTTCTGAAAATCTTAGTATTCGAGTAACTAGAAGCGAAAGCAGAAGGCTACGAGAATTATGCGAACCGACCTGAAGAGGGCAGATGTGACTCTGCCGAAACGTCGTCATTTTACCATCGATCCCGGCAGGGATCAGTTATCAACAACGCGGATGAATTCCCGGAAACCATCTAATATATATATATATATATATATATATATATATATATTTGTTTTTAAGTTTTCGCGGGCACTAAATGTTTCAGGTGGTTTCCGGGAACTCATCCGCGTAGTTGACAACTGATCCCTGCCGGGATCGATGGTAAAATGACGACGTTTCGGCAGAGTCACATCTGCCCTCTTCAGGTCGGTTCGCATAATTCTCGTAGCCTTCTGCTTTCGCTTCTAGTTACTCGAATTCTGAGTACTGAGAAATTAAATCCAAATGACTGAATCCATTCAATAATAATTTTAAGTATTTATATTTCAAAATATTTATATATATTTCATAATCTACAGGTTTCCTGAAACGAGGGGGGACATTAGGAGATTTAGGGAAATCAGACTTGTTAGAGATGGAACGATGCGTACTAGGCGCAACACAAAGTTATAAAATAGAAATGAAAGCATCAGGAAACAAACAAGAATCGCTGATATTATTCAAGAGTGGGTAAGATGAAATAGCAATGGGCTGGGCATGTGACAGACGGATACATAGAATAACAGTGACTTAGACAAACTAAACTAAATTTAGAATGTCCATAAAATCGTTGAGTCGACGACATTAGCGTAGTGGTAGGTAGCTGGTGGTTAAATACTCATACAACAAAAAACAGGGGGACATGAAACGGGATAGGAGAGACCTATATCCAGAAGTAGATGACTGCAGGTTGAAATGAAGAAGACTCTAGCCGCGGCATTTACCTTAAAATTCAATGTTAGAAATTAACAAATTGACAAAAATATTTATTCAATGGAAAAACATTTGTTAATTAAGAATTAAAAGATATGCAGGATATTTGTGATTTTTTTTTTCATTTATTTACGTTGCACCTTTTTCTTAATTATTTTCGTCCTCGTTTTAATCATTAAAACATTGATCACTTTACCTATATACAAACGACAATTTCAGCAGTGGCCGCAGGCAGCTAACGGATAGGGTCGCCAAGAAAAGTATATCTATTTTGTAAAAAAATCTATTTTGTAGTTTCTTGTAAAAACTTAGCAAGCTATATCTGAGTCTAGTATAAGGCTTAAGTCTTAGTTATTGCTGAGTAAAATTTCACAATTTTATTTGATTGTGTTCAGAAGGTATGACTTTATATTCTGTGTTGTCTTGTATTTTTTTTATTTCCTATAATATAAATTATATGAAACTGTTGGTGAAACACATATCACATGATTATTAATTTGCCTTAAATTGTTCAACTGTATACGAATTCATTCTAAAAAATTAGCATTGCATTTAATATTAAGAGAAACCCTCTGTATATCCATAAAGTAACATTCCCATGATATATTGGAGTGTATACGTGTACAATGCGTGCATACTCAATATCCTAAAATAAAGTCAAATATTAATAATTACATAAATACTTAATATTATCTGAAAGTAAAATGTTATGAGAAATACAATGACTTGGTTTTTTTTTAATTTATTGTAGTTTTTGAGCAAAATGCAGAAAACCTTTTTTCAGGGGGTTTTATTGAGATTTCTCCCTTATTGCACGTTTGCGGCAAAAACTAATTGCAGATTCATAATCAGCATGGTCAAAAACATAAATGTTCTGTGGTAGTTTGCTGCCTCCTCATTTTGCAGATTCAGGCAAAATTTCAATGGACTACTACATACAATCCAAATGTTATTAAAAGTGAATTCTTTAATTTATTTGAAATAACTTTAAGAAAAACAGAAATGTTCTACCTAACTGATGTTGGTATAAAACTGAAACAGGAATTAAGAAAATGTGTTGCTATATAAAATGTGAGGTAGGAAGAATTTTTCTACATTAATGTACTCTATTAAATTATTAAAGAACAAAATGATAAGATCATTTTGTAAATTTACCATGCCTGTGAATTTGAATTGTCGTAAGTACGTAAACCTGTATTTTTCAGTGAATGTTTCCAATGTATTGCTATGACCAGAGCCAATTTCTTACATCAACTTAATACAGAAAATCAAAGTGTAGGCATTACAACTTAATTTAGTATAGTAAACAAAAACTGCTGAATATTGCCTGAACATTTTATTGTTAATGTTATTAGTTCATCAGTATAGATTTCTCACATGGGCATATCAAACTAATTCTAGTAAAAATTCTCATATATCAATTAGATTATTAATGTGAAATTATGCATCAAATCTTAATATTCTCTAAAATGACTATGTATACTCTAATTGCAGTCGTTTACATAAATGACCTCAATTTCAGTTGGATATATACTAAAAGCAATTTAAAACAAATTTAGGAGATATCCCACCGCATATGAGAATTTATAAGACTAATTATACTGCAACAGTTTTTAAGTTTGCCACTCCTAAACATTAGTAATACTTAGTGTTGTTCAAAGTTACAATATTGCTACTTCAACTGATTCATGATAACACTTAAGTAAGAAGTGATATTACTGCATTTTTAAATAAAACTTGTTTGTAACACAACTTACCAGGTGCATGGATCACCATGGTACTGTTCGGCAAGCCAAACATTTGCTAAATGTATAGCAATTGCACCCATTCCTTGTTTGGATGTATCAAAAAACCATATTAACCAAGACCTTCTTTCAGACCTTGGCTCACAAAATCGTTTTGCTAAAACAAAGTGTTTAACCTGGAAATCTCATATAAACTTTTTACATACCTATAAGGCAAGTAAACGCTAAACATGCCAAAAGCACCTGTAGAAACCAACCAAAAACATCAGTGAGTGCATCTTTAGGACAATGTAATCCTCCTGTACTTTTAGCATTGTTATATTCCACAAAAACAGTGGTATTCATAATTGTTATACATCAAATTTTAGGCTTATTTAAGTAAGTACTCTACTTATACATAATATCAAATATGTACTTTGACCCTGTCTCATATTTTTCAATATATCTTATACTCTTGTGTTTAACTTTCTTAGCTACTAACAGTAGTAACAAAAAGTAATCACTTATTAAATTAATATGTACTTTGTGGTTATTCTTGTGTTTGATCTGTGGTGGCTACTGGTGGCTACTAAATAACAAACTTGTCAAACCCATAGACAGAAGATAAAAAAGCAATACAGGCTGTTTTCCAATAGGCGTTATTCCGTCGCTTGGTGTCGCTAGTGGGCCAAGGGGTACGAGCCCGCGAAATTTAAAAATGACATGAGCGGAATTACAATGAGTGAGGTGGGAATAGTATTGATTATAAATGGTTATGGTAAATCGACATTAAAGGAATTAATAGGGGAACTGAAACAAAGAAAAATGAAACCATAGGAAAAAAAGCTGAACTTTTTGAGAGGTAGTAGACATTTTTATATCGACAAAAATAGTTTGATATTATTTGTATAATTTTGTAGGTTTCATTATGATAAGTTATTTATTAATAACCAATCAGAACAATAGGAACATTAGTTATTATTATTATCATTTATAGATAGTTCAATGCATCTCATGACATTCTTTTAGATGGTGGTTTTGAAACTATTTTTTCAAGTTGTAAAAGTACACAAAGAGTAACTAACCCATTCGGCATCAATATCAGAAAGGCTTTAGAGCTCAGACAAATATTAGCTTTTCTTCTATAGAGATCAGTGTATTTCTCTTAACATTTTATATAATCTACAAATTTATCAGCTGAATTAATATAGAAGAGTCTATATGTTAGAGTCCATCAAAATAAGGTAAGTATCCATTTATTTGACTTCCAAATAAACTAACAAAAAATATATTTAGCAATAAAAGATGTTTCTTGGTTTTTTCAAGTAATACATCTAGAAATATTCCTGAATTATGGTTAGATATTTATGTCTAAAAGTTTTAAATGGCCTAAGAATCAAAGCACAATTTTACAAATTTAGGAAGTTGTTAACCCTAATGCCACCTGATTTATATATTACTATAATCAAATTTGTGGCACATACGGTAAATTATTAAATCTATATTTGCATAATTTGTTTTGTTTTTTAGACACTTATGATGATGCTCAGGATTTAGAAGAGGCCACCATGAATATTTTGGCAAATGATGTGGAAGATTTTGCACTACTGAGAAAAGAGAAGTTTACGAAACCAGAAGGAGCAGGCATAAGTCAATACAAGATGAAACAACATCATCTGATGATGATGAACTGACTATCAAGAAGGGTAAGCATTATGATTTTATTTTTACTGATTTTTGTATGCATAGGTATTTTTCTGAGAAAAAAAAATACACATTTTTATATGCTTTAAGAAAGAACAGGGTTTTATGAACATCAAGTTCTTCAGAAAATGATAGTAACAATTTTTTTATATATCTAGTTGATACTGAGTGTAGTGCAACAAATTATAAATTATTACAAATGTTCTTAAACATAAAAATTAATTTTGTTTGTTAAAACAATTTATTTTTAGGAAATGATTCACTGAGTAAATTGTCTCCACTAACTCTGGTGTATCTCTAATGTAACAAAATAAAAATAGTGACTAAATGATCATCCTTAATTTTAATTGTTCATCTTTTAAATTTTAATTTACTTATATCTACAATTGCTTTTTATAATTATACTAAGTAGTAGTAGAATTCAAGTAACTAGAAGTATAAGCAAGAGGATATGAAAATTATGCAAACCAACCTGAAGATATATTTTTTCTTCTTCTCTGCTCAAAATATCATAGAATATGTCTACACAAATATCCTGTTAAAAGTGGAGCTCATAATTTTAATTTTAAAATGTCCTTCATCAAATGTTAAGTTTTACTGCTAAATAACATGGAAAAATGATTTTCTTACCTTATTTGTTCTTGCAGCCCAGGAAGAATTTTTTTTATAAAATCCATGGCTATACCCATTGGCGGATCCAGGGGGTGGGCTAAGGGGCTGCAGCCCCCAAAACGAGATCAAGCTCCCCCCAAATGACAATCAAGGATCTACGTTATACTAAATGTGGAACAAAAAAACTCATTGAGCCAAATTTCATTTTTCATTATTTGATTTTTACTAAGTTTTGAAATCAATATTTTCTGTTTTTTTTTGCTTTTTCAGCTATAGCTGATAAACTATTGAAGTTAAATGAAAAAGTTAAAAGGCAATTTTATTGCCTGACTGACAGACTATAAGAAAGTAATAAATTTATTTTTTGAATTGTCAATACTTGAAAAGTTAAAGGCATATAAAATCATTATTTTTGTATTATTAACTTTTTGTAAGTTCACACAAAAAACCAATAAAGAATAAAAAAAAAAAAATTTTGGAAAAATTGTCTTTAATTATTTTTATATTGTCACCCATTACAAGTTACTGACTTATTTAACCTTATAAACAAATTATTACAGATTGTACACTGCTTGGCTTCAAATCTAATGTAAGATATTGAAAAATTCTTTACTGTAACTCCAATAACCCTTAAGCTGTCCCACTATTGGGCTTTTAACCATACTTGCATAATATATCATAATTCTCTAATTGATTTATTTCTCTTTGCTTTAAAAAAATATATTATGAAGCAATTTCGAGGTCCAGCATTTGATAAGCAAGTGAGAAGTATCCTTAGTGTAGCATTATTAAATGAGATGGCATATCATATGACTTGTACAGGAGTAAATGATACAATTAAGGCTAAAGACTTAAAACATATATTACTTTGATAAAAGATGATTTCTTTGACTGTTAAATTATTCTTACAGTAAATTCATGACTATTAAAAAAACTATATTTGCATAATAAATTTGTTTTAGTGTATTGGTGGTGAAAGACCTTAACTGTTGTTTAATTTCAGAAAATGGTTAACAAAAATGGAACTATGCCGCCGATGCAAAAATAGAAGGAGGGATGAAGCAATGCCTGAAAATGCTGGAGATGGTGTCAACTCAATAAAGCAAAAATTTACCTGTTATTTTTTAAATATAATGCTTTATTTGGATTTTGTCATTTTTTATATTATAATGTATAAAAATACAGTTTTGTACCCTAACACCAACCCTTTTCTTAAAGAGTCAATGTCATTTCAACAATTCTAAGTTGTCATCTTTCTGTTCCTAAGAACTTAGTAAGGTCTGTTATTTGGGCTTTTGGTACTTATAAAACTTACACTTTGTTATAGATTACTGTAATTTGCATAATAGTATTCTCATTTAAGTTACTGGTAAGTGTAAATTAGCCAAAATTGTAGATAGATATAGTTTGGTTTACTCTATGAAGAAGTCAACTTGAGTTGTTGAAACGGCGTTGAATGTTTAAATGAAGCTTTAGTCTTAGGGTACAAAACTGTGTTTTTATACAACTTCAAAAATGTAGCTAATTAGTGCATCTAAAATATTATATTTCAGATACCATTTCGGAGAGATCATAAACATGTCCGAATCTTGCGTATTGGATATCCTTCATCTGATAATGTTCTCTTATCTATATTATGATTCTTAAAGTTAATTTATGTGCTCGTTGCGATAACTTTAATCCAAGCGGGAAAGGGGGAAATGTACAAAGAATAGTTTTATTGAGTTAGAGAAAGGCTTATTTACGTGGCCAAGTTGCTTCAGAGTACAGAAAAACTATATAGCTGACATTGAAAATAGCTCCAAATACATTTCTGAAGTTCATACAATTTGAATGTGCGGCCAGTTAAAGGCCCTAATGCACATTGCGCACTTGTTTGTGTGCTTTTTAGAGCCATTAAAAAGATTTTGAAAAATGAAAATACCACTAGACAAACTTGTACACAGAAATTAATAGCATTCCAACAAACACCAAAATACAAAGCATCAACAATTAAAAATAAGGATTTTGCATTAACTCAAGTGCAATATATTTAAAGAAAATTAGCCAATTTTGATCCAAGAAAATATATTCGACGATTTAAATATTAATAATAAAAAGTTTGTAGAAATCAAAAAGTAAGTGTAATAATTGAATAAATTAAACAAAAATTTCATTAACTAACAAATTATGCATAGGAGTTAATTATTTTCTTTCGGAAATTAGCTAACATGAAGCAAACAAAAATTATGTCTTCAGCCAAAACTGTTTGAACGGAATTCAATAGGCCTTTTAATATCTTAAATGTTTTTGCTAATCCAATAACTCGTTCTACATTAATTCTCTTACTGGTAATCTTCTTATCTTTTATTTTTGCTGTTTCTGATATCTGATTTTGTTTATTAAAAAAGGTTGGAATGTTTAGGGTTATTCTATAAGGTGCTAAAATGTCTTGCATATCAAACCCTTTATCTGCCATAAGAGAATCTCCTGGGTCACACATTTGCAACAAGTTCGTTCTTTCGAGAATTTGGCGATCAGTAGCAGATCCGCCATAAACAGTAGATATATAAGAAGTCAACCCTCCAGGTGTTATAACTAGCATAGTTTTAACAGTTGATTTATTTTTGTAAGCTGAAAGGAACTTTGCTGAGCTGTTGGATTACCAAGTTACATATAGGGATTTTAGTCCCATCCAAAATTCCTCGAGTTTGTGGGTTAATAGTATTTGGAGGAATACCATAATTGTACTGCAAGTGATTCACAGAAGGACCAAGTAAGTTAAAAACAAATAGTAATTTTTCATAATTTTCCAATCCTGTATAGAAATGAAGTGTTTTTTCATGATGCTCCAAATTTTCTATTCTTAAATTAAAACTAAATGTTGACTTCCTGATGTCTGAACTTTTCATATTACTTTCATCTGTCTCACTTACAGAATTTGAATCAGTTTCATTTTCACTAGCCACTTCACTGACTACTTCCACAACATTTATAAAGTTACAAAAATCTTCAACATATTCTTGAGGCAGTTCATTTATTAGTGGATTATCTTGGTCCAATTTATAAGGTTTTTCTGTATTAGCAAAACTGATTGTACTACATTTAGCTTGTATATCTTCCAAAACTTGTTGAATTATTTTTTTTTAAATAAATGCCGGCAATAGCTTCTATAAGAATAGATTGAACAAATTTACTTCTTAGTTTTTGCTTTTTTATTATTATATTCTCTTTCAAACTGGAAGGAAGAAGAGACGGTACTGCATGTTTTTTAAGAATATTGCGATGAGATAATCCTACCCCTGCAATGAATAAGATATTTTTTCATAACTTCCGTATACACATACCAAATTCAGAATGGTTCACAAAATCAGTTGGTTTAAAATGTTTAGAACATATTTTACTCCACTTTTTTTGTAGTAAAATTCTTCATGGCTTTAAGCCACTTTTTACGGAATTTTTCGTTTTTAGGAAACAAATGGGTTTTCCCTACCGAACTTTTGCAATTTGGTACGGAACAATTTCCCTTCATTTTTATTTTATATGTTAAAAACAATATTAATTTGCAAAACTTTTAGACTGAAATAAAGTGTAAATAGTCTTTTCTGAAAATTCTAATTCATTATTCATCTGTTTTTTTTTTCAGAAACTCCTAGATTTATTTCACTGTAAAATATTAAATATCATATATTTAGTATTATATTTTAAATGATTAAAATACTTGACATCTAAAATCAGAATTAATGAATTTCAATCTTATTTTTAAATTATTCTTTTTTATCACCATTGGGACTAGAGATGTTAGATGTCGCTACAGTCCCAAAGGTGATAAAAAGCCAATAATTTAAAATAATTTATATTGATTATGTCTGATTTTAGATTTCAAGTATTTTAATTGTTTAAAATATAGTAATAAGTTAAATATAATTGTTTTACGAAAGCACAAAACTTTACTGGGACATCAGCAAATTTCCACAAACTCGAGGAAATTAGGATGGAACTGAAATTCCAGAAGATTCTCTTAAGGCGGGTAAAGAGTTTGAGTCCTTTTAGCTTATAGAATAACTTTAAATATTCCAACGGTTTTTGATAAACAAAATCAGATACCAGGAGCAGGAAATGTAAAAGATAAGAACATTCCCAGCAAGAGAATTAGTGTAGAACATGTTATTGGGTTAATAAAAACATTTAAGATTTTAAAAGGCCCATTGGATTCAAATCAAACAGTTTTGGCTAAAGCCATAATTTTTGTCTCTTCATGTTAGATAAATTTTTAAAGAAAATAAATAGATTCTATATATGTAAATATTTTTTTAAATATTAGGTACACTTATTAATTTCTACAAACTTTTTAATAACTAACAATTTTCCTCAAATGATACCTATGTATGTAATTATTTTAATTAAGTTCATAAAGGAACTTGTTTATGATTGCTTTTTTAAAATACATTTCATAAAAATGTACTAACTTCTCTACCATTTTTTCAATAAGTGCATCATTTCTATCTATGCTTAACAGTAACATTTCCTTAAATGTATAAACTACAAAAATACACCTCTGTTTGTTAGCACAATACAATTGACCCTGTACTTGAAAATAATAGTCATGCCTTTCATCCAGCTTGTACACTCCTTCTTTCTCCCACAAGTAAATATAGCCTACTGTTTCTGGGGATATGGCTTGGTCTTTAGCACTAAAGGGACATTTGACTTCAATAAAAGTAGAATCTCCAATTAACCCATCTGGAGAGGAAGCTAAAAATGGATATTTGGCAGAAATAAAGGTCCCACATTGAATCACTTTCATATTTTCAGAAACTTCAAGTGTTTTTATTGCTTGAATTTCATGCTTTTTCCATGCCTAATAGCGGGAATCATTGATATATCTTTTGGATTCAATAACTCATTCACAAGTCTCTTGGGATCAAAAGAAGAATAAATTTTGCCAAAATAATAACTATTAAGACATATTCTTCTTTCTTCTAACCAAAATTTATTATTAGACTGTCCTCTAGTATATAATTCAATTTCTGCTATTTTATCCTGAGATACATGATCTAAATTGTTATTTTCTAAAAACTTTTTTCAGCATACTTCTGTCAATAATCATGATCATTGTAAAGGGCAAATAAAGATGCTGCTTCAAATAGTTCTAACTCAAGGAAAGGTTCTAAACTAATTCCAGCATAATTTATGCAATGATTTCTAAAAATTGTTGGAAATTTTGAAATTTTTTTATATTTAGCTGGTCTCGGATCATAATTTGTTAATTTCCTTTGCATACTTTGAATTTGTGGCAAACCAAAATCCTTACTTTTAATTGGTGATCCTTTAAATTTTGATTTCTGATGGAATGTTTGTAATTTTTCCGTACAAGTTTGTCTGGTCATAATATTTTTATTTTTCAAAAAATCTTTAAATGATTTAAAAACCACACATACATGTTTGCAATGTGCATTTGGGCCTTTACCAGCAGCACATTCACATTGTACTTCTGATATATATTTGAAACGAGTTACCTTAATATCAACAGAATAAATAATTGTCTTTCTATATTTTGAGGCCACTCGCCCACGTGTAATAAGTGTCGCCATCGATAGAAGCCTTTCTCAAACTTAATAAAAAATTCTCTTTGTACATTTTTTCCGCTTTTTCTTTATGTATTTTTCCCTCAACGGCTTGACAAAAAAACTGTTTCAAAATCCCCGTCTAAGGAAATGGCATGAGATGCATTCAAATCTTTATAATTGATACTATCAGGTATGGTAAATACGTAATTTGCGTGTTGTTCGGCATGATTATTGATAAATAATTTGTCATAATGTTGCAACCTATAAATTACATAAATAATACCATCAATTTATTTCTAAAAATGTCTACTACCTCTCAACAAGTTCAGCTTTTTTTCCTGCTGACTTGGCTTTTCTTTTTTTCAGTTCTTCTATTAATTATTTTAATTTCCATTTGCCATAATTATTCTCACTGATATCATTTAAATTTCGCGGGCTTGTACCTCTTGGCCCACTAGCGACACCAAGCGACGGAATAACGCCTATTACCAGAGCACAAAGTGATTTTGTGCCGCACAGTGCGGCAATTTTAGGACGTTAATTGGAACATGGTTGTTTTAAAACCAACCGGTAGAGTACACTGATCACCATAAGGTTAAAAGCGTATTATTCAAAGGTTATCAATTGACGTTTATGTGTACGTAACTTATTTACAGAATAATTCAATAATAGTTGTTTTCCAATTACTAGAGCTCAAAGTGTTTTTGTGTCGCCCTGTACCGTAATTTTCGGGCGTTATTTGGAACATACTTCATGTTTTATGATAAAGTTTTATGTTTACTTGGTAAACCTACATAAAACATCCCAACGGCACAGTTATTTCTTGTGCTCATTTGTGCGAGCCAGTGCTGTAATTGGAACACTCAGTGCTAGCACTGTGCCCCACTGTGCTCAATTGTGCGCTAATTGGAAAACAGCGTATGTAAACTCCGGTGATCCGATTTAGGGACAGAACAAAAATAGAACTAAATATAATGAACCGATTCTGAATCGATTCAGAACGGCTTCCGCGAAAACCCCTATTAACGACTCGATTACAGAATCGATTCTGTCCATCTGCTATGAATAGAGGCTTGACTCTTCTTGTCTATCGCTGTTTTCCAATTAGCGCACAGTGCGGCACAGTGAGTGCACTGAGTGTTCCAATTACAGCACTGGCTCGCACAAATGAGCACAGATCATACAATAAAGATAGATGGGCAACTCAATGTTATAAAATGTGTTCACATTTTTTCTGTCGCCCTGTACCGTAATTTTCGGGCGTTAATTGGAACATGTTTAATGATAAAGTTTTATGTTTACTTAGTAAACCTACATAAAACATCCCAAAGGCACAGTTATTTCTTGTGCTCATTTGATGATCTGTGCTCATTTGTGCGAGCCAGTGCTGTAATTGGAACACTCAGTGCACTCACTGTGCCGCACTGTGCGCTAATTGGAAAACAGCGATAGGCAAGAAGAGTCAAGCCTAAAACATGAAGTATGTTCCAAATAACGCCCGAAAATAACAGTGCAGGGCAACACAAAAACACTTTGAGCTCTAATAATTGGAATTGAATTATTCTGTAAATAATTTAGGTACACATAAACGTCAATTGATAACCTATGAGAAATACACTTTTAACCTTATGGTGATCAGTGTACTCTACCGGTTGGTTTTAAAAAAACCATGTTCCAATTAACGTCCCAAAATTGCCGCACTGTGCGGCACAAAATCACTTTGTGCTCTGGTAATAGGCGTTATTCCGTCGCTTGGTGTCGCTAGTGGGCCAAGAGGTACAAGCCCGCGAAATGTAAATGATATGAATGGAAATATGAGTGGGAATGATTATGGTAAATGGAAATTAAAAGAATTAATAGAAGAGCCAAAAAAAAGAAAAGCCAAGTCAGCAGGAAAAAAGCTGAACTTGTTGAGAGGTAGTAGACATTTTTAGAAATAATTTGATGGTATTATTTATATAATTTATAGGTTGCAACATTATGACAAATTATTTATCAATAATCATGCAGAACAAGACGAAAATTACATATTTACCATACCTGATAGTATCAATTATAAAGATTTGAATGCATCTCATGCCATTTCCTTAGACAGGGATTTTGAAACAGTTTTTTTTCAAGCCGTTGAGGGAAAAATACATAAAGAAAAAGCGGAAAAAATGTACAAAGAAAATTTTTTATTAAGTTTGAGAAAGGCTTCTATCGATGGCGAGAATTATTTACGTGGGCGAGTTGCCTCAGAATATAGAAAGACAATTATTTATTCTATTGATATTAAGGTAAATCGCTTCAAATATATATCAGAAGTACAATGTGAATGTGCTGCCAGTAAAGGCCCTAATGCACATTGTAAACATGTTTGTGTGGTTTTTAAAGCACTTAAAGATTTTTTGAAAAATAAAAATATTATGACCAGACAAACTTGTATGGAAAAATTACAAACATTCCATCAGAAATCAAAATTTAAAGGATCACCAATTAAAAGTAAGGATTTTGGTTTGCCAAGAATTCAAAGTATGCAAAGGAAATTAACAAATTATGATCCGAGACCAGCTAAGTATAAAAAAATTTCAAATTTTCCAACAATTTTTAGAAATCATTGCATAAATTATGCTGGAATTAGTTTAGAACCTTTCCCTGAGTTAGAACTATTTGAAGCAGCATCTTTATTTGCCCTTTACAATGATCATGATTATTGTCAGAAGCATGCTGAACAAAACTTTTTAGAAAATAACAATTTATATCATGTATCTCAGGATAAAATAGCAGAAATTGAATTATATACTAGAGGACAGTCTAATAATAAATTTTGGTTAGAAGAAAGAAGAATATGTCTTAATAGTTCTTATTTTCGCAAAATTTGTTCGTCTTTTGATCCCAAGAGAATTGTGAATGAGTTATTGAATCCAAAAATTTATCAATGATTCCCGCTATTAGGCATGGGAAAAAGCATGAAATTCAAGCAATAAAAACACTTGAAGATTCTGAAAATATGAAAGTGATTCAATGTGGGACCTTTATTTCTGCCAAATATCCATTTTTAGCTTCCTCTCCAGATGGGTTAATTGGAGATTCTACTTGTATTGAGGTCAAATGTCCCTTTAGTGCTAAAGACCAAGCCATATCCCCAGAAACAGTAGGCTATATTTACTTGTGTGAGAAAGAAGGAGTGTACAAGCTGGATGAAAGGCATGACTATTATTTTCAAGTACAGGGTCAATTGTATTGTGCTAACAAACAGAGGTGTATTTTTGTAGTTTATACATTTAAGAAAATGTTACTGTTAAGCATAGATAGAAATGATGCATTTATTGAAAAAATGGTAGAGAAGTTAGTACATTTTTATGAAAGGTATTTTAAAAAAGCAATACATAAGTATCATTAGAGGAAAATTGTTAGTTATAAAAAAGTTTCTAGAAATTAATAAGTGTACCTAATATTTGAATAAATTAAAACAATAATTACTTTAAAAAAATATTTACACATATAGATTATATTTATTTTCTTTAAAATTTATCTAACAAGAAGCAGACAAAAAGTATGGCTATAGCCAAAACTGTTTGATTTGAATCCAATGGGCCTTTTAAAATCTTAAATGTTTTTATTAACCCAATAACTTGTTCTACATTAATTCTCTTGCTGGGAATGTTCTTATCTCTTACATTTGCTGCTCCTGGTATCTGATTTTGTTTACCAAAAACCGTTGGAATATTTAAAGTTATTCTATAAGCTAAAAGGTCTTAGAAACCAAACTCTTTACCCGCCTTAAGAGAATCTTCTGGAATTTCAGTTCCATCCTAATTTCCACGAGTTTGTGGAAATTGCTGATGTCCCAGTAAAGTTTTGTGCCTTCGTAAAACAATTATATTTAACTTTTACTATATTTTAAACAATTAAAATACTTGAAATCTAAAATCAGACATAATCAATATAAATTATTTTTAAATTATTGGCTTTTTATCACCTTTGGGACTGTAACGACATCTAACATCTCTAGTCCCAATGGTGATAAAAAAGAATAAGTTAAAAATAAGATTGAAATTCATTAATTCTGATTTTAGATGTCAAGTATTTTAATCATTTAAAATATAATATTAATTTAAATATATTTAATATTTTATAGTGAAATAAATCTAGGAGTTTGTGGAAAAAAACAGATGAATAATGAATGTAAATATATTAGAATTTTCAGAAAAGATTATTTACACTTTATTTTAGTCTAAAAAGTTTTGCAAATTAATATTGTTTTTAACATATAAAATAAAAATGAAGGGAAATTGTTCCGTACCAAATTGCAAAAGTTCGCTAGGGAAAGGTCATTTGTTTCCTAAAAACGAAATATTCCGTAAAAAGTGGCTTAAAGCCATGAAGATGACGAATTTTACTCCAAAAAAAGTGGAGGCAAATATGTTATAAACATTTTAAACCAACTGATTTTGTGGACCATTCTGAATTTGGTATGTAATGAACCTATTTTAACTACACTCAATAAAAAAAATAGGCAGTTATGAAAAAATATCTTATTCATTGCAGGGGTAGGATTATCTCATCGCAATATTCTTAAAAAAGATGCAGTACCGTCTCTTCTTCCTTCCAGTTTGAAAGAGAATATAATAATAAAAAAGCAAAAACTAAGAAGTAAACTTGTTCAATCCATTCTTATAGAAGCTATTGCCGGTATTTATTTCAAAAAAATAATTCAACGACTTTTAGAAGAGGTACAAGCTAAATGTAGTACAATCAGTTTTGCTAATACAGAAAAACCTTATAAATTGGACCAAGATAATCCACTAATGAATGAACTGCCTCAAGAATATGTTGAAGATTTTTGTAACTTTATAAATGTTGTGGAAGTAGTCAGTGAAGTGGGTAGTGAAAATGAAACTGATTCAAATTCTGTAAGTGAGACAGATGAAAGTAATGTGAAAAGTTCAAACATCAGGAAGTCAATATTTAGTTTTAATTTAAGAATAGAAAATTTGGAGCATGATGAAAAAACACTTCATTTCTATACAGGATTGGAAAATTATGAAAAATTACTATTTGTTTTTAACTCACTAGGTCCTTCTGTGAATCACTTGCAGTACATTTATGGTACTCCTCCAAATAATATTAACCCCCCACACAGCATGAAATATTTCTAAAATATTTATGCAATATTTCTGGTTTGATTTGAAACATTTCCAAATATTTCTTGAAATAATTCACCAATATTGCTATGTCCGCGACAAAACCCCATTTGAAGTAATTCATGAAATATTCATGTAATATTTTATGAAATCTTTGTGTCATATTCCATGATATATTTCAAAAGATCTTTTGTTGTAGATATAAAAATAGTTTAAATATATTTTAGTGAACTATTTAAAAATATTTATATAATATTTCATGTTTGTTTTGAAGTATCTCAAAATATTTCAGATATCTTTGTATTTTCGCTACAAAAACCTTTTGAAATATTTAATGAAATATATTGTAATATTTCATGATATATTTCAAAAGATTTGTTTGTCGTGAGCATACGAATATTTCAGAAATATTAGAGTCTAACATTTTAAAATAGTGCTAAAATATTTGACGTCTAAAGTATCTTTCGAAAATTTTTCCAAAATATTACTATATTCACGACTAAATTTCTCCTGAAACATTTCATGAAATATTGGTGTAATATTTCACGAAATGTTTCTCTAAGATTTCATGAAATATTTCAGTAGATGTTTTGTCGTGGACATAGGAATATTGCAGAAATATTTCAGTGAAATATTTCTTCATATATTTCATGCTGTGTGGGCATTAAACCAATTTTTTTAACTTTAATTATTTTACGACGGCATAAACCTTACCAGGAAATAGGCATATTTTTTGGTATCAGCATTAAGCAGGTGGGAAACATATTTATAACATGGATTAGATTCATGAGACTGCAATGGTATGAAATTTCACAATGGCCATCCAAAGAACTCCTCTTGACTTCAGTACAAAATTCCCACAAACTCGAGGAATTTTGGATGGGACTGAAATCCCTATATCCGGTAATCCAACTCAGCAAAGTTCTTTTTCAGCTTACAAAAATAAATCAACTGTTAAAACTATGATAGTTACAACACCTGGAGGGTTGACTTCTTATATATCTCCTGTTTATTGCGGATCTGCTACTGATCGCCAAATTCTCGAAAGAACGAAGTTTTTGCAAATGTGTGACCCAGGAGATTCTCTTATGGCAGATAAAGGGTTTGATATCCAAGACATTTTAGCACCTTATAGAATAACCCTAAACATTCCAACCTTTTTTAATAAACAAAATCAGATATCAGAAACAGCAAAAATAAAAGATAAGAAGATTGCCAGTAAGAGAATTACTGTAGAACGAGTTATTGCATTAGCAAAAACATTTAAGATATTAAAAGTCCCATTGAATTCCGTTCAAACAGTTTTGGCTGAAGACATAATTTTTGTTTGCTTCATGTTAGCTAATTTCCGAAAGAAAATAATTAACTCCTATGCATAATTTGTTAGTTAATCAAATTATTGTTTAATTTATTCAAATATTACACTTACTTTTTTATTTCTACAAACTTTTTATTTAATTAATATTTAAATAGTCGAATATATTTTTTACATTCAGTTGTTGGTCTTGGATCAAAATTGGCTAATTTTCTTTAAATATATTGTACCTAAGTTAATGCAAAATCCTTATTTTTAATTGTTGATGCTTTATATTTTGGTGTTTGTTGGAATGCTATTAATTTCTGTGTACAAGTTTGTCTAGTGGTATTTTTATTTTTCAAAATCTGTTTAAGGGCTCTAAAAACCACACAAACAAGTGCGCAATATGCATTAGGGCCTTTAATTGGCGGCACATTCACATTGTATGTACTTCAAAAATGTATTTGGAGCTATTTTCAATGTCAGCTATATAGTTTTTCTGTACTCTGAAGCAACTTGGCCACATAAATAAGCCTTTCTCTAACTCAATAAAACTATTCTTTGTACATTTCCCCTTTCCCGCTTGGCAAAAAGTTATCGCAACGAGCACATAAATTAACTTTAAGAATAATAATATAGATAACAGAACAATATCAGATGAAGGATATCCAATACGCAAGATTCGGACATGTTTATGATCTCTCCGAAATGGTATCAGAAATATAATATTTTAGATGCACTAATTAGATACATTTTTGAAGTTGTATAAAAACACAGTTTTGTACCCTAATACTAAAGCTTCATTTAAACATTCAACGCCGTTTCAACAACTCAAGTTGACTTCTTCATAGAGTAAACCAAACTATATCTATCTACAATTTTGGCTAATTTACACTTACCAGTAACTTAAATGAGAATACTATTATGCAAATTACAGTAATCTATAACAAAGTGTAAGTTTTATAAGTACCAAAAGCCCAAATAACAGACCTTACTAAGTTCTTAGGAACAGGAAGATGACAACTTAGAATTGTTGAAATGACATTGACTGTTTAAGAAAAGGGTTGGTGTTTGGGTACAAAACTGTATTTTTATACATTATAATATAAAAAATGACAAAATCCAAATAAAACATTATATTTAAAAAATAACAGGTAAATTTTTGCTTTATTGACTTGACACCATCTCCAGCATTTTCAGGCATTGCTTCATCCCACCTTCTATTTTTGCATCGGCGGCATAGTTCCATTTTTATTAACCATTTTCTGAAATGGTCTTTCACCAGCAATACACCAAAACAAAAAACAAATTTATTATGCAAATATAGTTTTTTTTAATAGTCATGAATTTACTGTAAGAATAATTTAACCGTTAAAGAAATCATCTTTTATCAAAGTAATATATGTTTTAAATCTTTAGCTTTAATTGTATCATTTACTCCTGTACAAGTCATATAATATTTTATGCAAGTATGGTTAAAAGCCCAATAGCAGGACAGCTTAAGGGTTATTGAAGTTACAGTAAAGAATTTTTCAATAAGTTACATTAGATTTGAAGCCAAGCAGTGTAAAATCTGTAATAATTTGTTTATAAGCTTAAATAAGTCAGTAACTTCTAATGGGTGACAATATAAAAAAAATTAAAGACAATTTTCCCAAAAATTTTTTTATTCTTTATTGGTTTTTTGTGTGAACTTATAAAAAGTTAATAATACAAAAATAATGATTTTATTTGCCTGTAACTTTTCAAGTATTGACAATTCAAAAAATAAATTTACAACTTTCTTATAGTCTGTCAGTCAAGCAATAAAATTGCTTTTTAACTTTTTCATCTAACTTCAATAGTTTATCAGCTATACCTGAAAAAGCAAAAAAAAACAGAAAATTTTGATTTCAAAACTTAGTAAAAATCAAATAATGAAAACATGTCAGCTATAATTGAAAAAGCAAAAAAAAAAAACAGAAAATGTTGATTTCAAAACTTAGTGTAACGGAAATTCCTCATGACACCTTTTAGGAAATTAATTAAACAATTATTAGCAAAACATCATCAACAACCATTCTAGGTAACCTCATTAAATTCAGCATGTCTACAAATATTATCACGTACACCAAACAGTTGAAATAGCAAAACAATCGACTGATGGCACACTTTCGATACTTGATGTAAATCGCGAACCATCAGTCGAGAAAAACATGTAGCCATGACAAGTCGAGTTCCAAATGTAACATAGTAAAGATTAGATGTAGTTAGTATAGTATAACCAGAACTAGTTAGTATAGTGTAACCAAGTAACGAGTAGAAATAAACATGTAGTCTTTACAATTAGTATTATTGGTCGAAGGCCGCTGCAACATTACAATATCACATGGCGATCCTGAACAATAATTAAAGACCAATCTTCACATGGCGATCCTGAACAATAATTAAAGACCAATCTTCACATGGCGATCCTGCCCTCGAACATAATCTTCTGACAGAATAATTCAGCCGATCGAAAACTGCATGATTTTCAATAATGGGTACCAAACAGTCAAAAAGTCAAACTCAAGAAACGTCCGACAATGGGGAAGTCAATTCCAATGTCTATATAAATGAAGATAAATTCCCGCTAGACGTAAGAGTATTGTTATACGTAATAGCTGCAGTAGCCCTGGTAATGCTGCTAATAAAACTTAAAAATATGCACAGGAGAAATATAAAAAGAGACATATCAAGAAGTATGGCTATTCTAGATAGGCAAGCCCAACAGCCCTAAAAGTTGTAAGGTACAGAACATTATAACATTTTATAAATGTAACTCATATAAAAATATTTAATTGCTTGTGACCTTAATAATGAACTATTTTATATTTTATATCATTTGTGTATCTATGATTATTATGTCTTAATTTAAGAAATTTAGGAGATTTATTTTAGCATATATATCAGAAATGTCGAACGCTTATAATACATTGTAAAGGAAATATGAACGTGCTGAGTAAGTACATTATATCATGAATGAACTTAATCTCTAAAGGTGTTAATAACCTGTGATATAACTAGGTCATTAAATGTTCTATTTACTATATTTTTGCTGACCCATACTCATCATTGGCCTTGTAAGGTATTTGAAAACTTCCTTGTATTGCTTGCAAATTAAAATATCGAGGTACTTACGAATTATATTTTTTTACGTAATCTTTAACAAAGCTACTCGTAAAATACGTAGAGTGTAGAAATGTCAATTGACCCTCGACAATTATATGAGCAATTAGGTGTAATTAAACTATAAAATACCGATCTCTTGTACCGAGAAAATCGACATTAGTATCGTTGAAGAAGAAATTTTGCTCACGGAGCCGGTATTCACAATGTCTTCTGCGGAATTTTTCAATCTTATCAGTAAAATACTACCCACAGAATTCAACGGCGATACGGAAAAACTACAGTCATTTTTAGATGCTCTCGAACTACTACAATTACATGTAGGGGAACATGAACAGACAGCAGCTGCGTATATCAAAACTAGATTAACTGGTAGAGCACGAGATTTAATCTCCACCGAAAACACAATAACCTCCATATATAATACCCTGAAAAATAACTCGAAATTTGAGAACTCTAGAACAATAGGCAATAAACTCTCAAACTTCAAACAAAATGCCAGAACCAACGCCAACTACGCAAACGAATTAGAGGTAATTTGCAACAAACTAAAAAGAGCTTACATCATGGAAGGAGTACCATCGGAAGTAGCGGAAAACTATTCCACAGATACACTAACGAGAAGTGTAATCCAAAACGCGAACTCTGACAGAACTAAGCTGATCGTAGAGGCCGGAACATTCAAAAGTACAAAGGAAATCATCGACAAATTAACGAATATCACACCGCAACCTACAGCAGAAAGCGACTTATTCTACTTTAACAGGAACAATTTGAGTAAAAACAATCGTAACTACAACTACACACCCCTAACAGGCAAAACTCATCTGGTAATCGAGGAAAATACTATCATAAAACAAACTACGGAAGACAGACGAGAGACTACCGAAACTATAACGGTAATAATACGCAAACAACTTCCAAGACCTTCTACCGAAACAGACAATTTAACAACAGACAAAGTCCAAGGAACGTAAGATATCTAGAATCTGAGCACGACCAGGGAAACGAACTTTCCCCCAATCAGGGATTGGGGACAACTGTTTAAAAATTTTCAATATAGACTTATCATTTTCATATTTCATCGAACTTCCATTAGAAACTTACGAACACTCGGAAACCATTTTCTTTATTATAGACACAGGCGCAGATATATCAATTTTTAAAGAATCTTATCTTCCCACCAATTTCCATTTAAACAGCTACAATTCTTGCAATATTAAAGGAATTTCTGAAAGTATCCACAAAACCCTAGGTACTTCAAAACTCACACTCCTCTTCGACGGACAACCAGTAAAACACGACTTTCAAATAGTATCGTCAGATTTCCCATTACCCACTCATGCCATTTTAGGGAGAGACTTTCTTATCAAATTCGGAAGCATGATAAATTATCACGATTGGTCACTAACGCTGAGAATAAATCGGCACAAAATTTCAATTCCTATTTCAAGCGGCACTGAAGAAAACGAAATCATTATCCCACCTAGATGTGAAGTGTATAGGCAAATTAATACCTTAAAAACCCTTAATCAAGATGCTGTCGTAACAAACTGCGAAATCCAACCCGGAATTCACGTCGCACGAACATTAGTTTCACCAAATTATCCTATTATCAAAATTCTAAATACAACGACAGATACCATTAGACTTAAGAACTTTAAACCGGAAACTACTAACTTAGATCAATTCAATATATTTACATTAAATAACTCAAAAATTAACCGGCATAATAGTCTGATTAAACAGCTGATAACGAGCGAAATACCAGAAATAGCCAAGGACGATCTTGAAAAATTATGTAGCGAATTTTCAGATATTTTTTCCCTCGAAACAGACCCTATAACCACGAATAACTTCTACGAGCAGAAGCTCAAACTAACTGACAATATCCCTGTATATACTAAAAATTATAGACAGCCACATTGTTTAAAAAGCGAAATTAACGAACAAGTAAATAAATTGTTGACAGACGGAATTATTGAACCCTCAGCATCCAATTATAACAGCCCCATATTGCTAGTACCGAAAAAAGGTCAAAATGGACAGAAAGCATGGCGCTTAGTAGTAGATTTCAGGCAATTAAATAAAAAACTGATAGCAGACAAATTTCCCATACCGCGTATAGACGATATCCTAGATCAATTAGGGAGAGCCAAATGGTTTTCAGTGATAGATCTGATATCAGGATTCCATCAAATTCCCGTGGAAACTGAATCCAGAGACATCCTTAGTTTTAGCACAGACTCAGGCTCATACCGCTTCAAGAGACTACCCTTTGGACTATCACTTAGCCCCAATAGTTTTAGCCGAATGATGTCAATAGCATTCGCCGGCTTAACCCCAGAAAAAGCTTTTCTCTACATGGACGACCTAATAGTCATCGGTTGTTCCATCAAGCACCATCTAAGCAATCTTAAAAAAGTATTCGAAACCTGTCGGAAATGCAACCTTAAACTCAACCCCGGAAAATGCAAATTTTTTAGGAAAGAAGTTACATTTTTAGGACACAAAGTCACCGACCGAGGAATACTCCCAGACGATTCAAAATATTCAATTGTAAAAATTTTCCAACTCCCAAATCGGCAGATGAGGTAAAGCGCTTTGTAGCATTTTGTAACTATTATCGTAGATTTATTCCTAAATTTGCAGAAATCTCCAAACCTTTAAATTTACTTACAAGAAAGAATGCAACCTTCTTATGGTCCACGGAATGTCAAAAAGCATTCAACTCTCTTAAGCAATCTTTGGTTAACCCCCCCATCTTGCAATATCCCGACTTTAATAAACCCTTCATTCTGACAACAGACGCCTCTAAAGAAGCCTGCGGAGCAGTATTATCCCAAGAATTCGAAGGTGTAGAGCTGCCGATCTCATACGCATCAAAATCCTTCACAAAAGGTGAAAGTCACAAACCCACAATTCTCAAGGAATTAACAGCCATTCATTGGGCAATAAACCACTACAAATGTTATCTCTATAACCACCCCTTTACAGTCAAAACGGATCACCGCCCTTTAGTCTATCTCTACAGCATGAAAAATCCTTCGTCAAAATTAACTCGTATGCGGTTAGACTTAGAAGAATTTCAATTTGAAATACAGTACGTTAAAGGTAAAGACAATTCCGTCGCGGACGCCTTATCGCGTATAAACTCAGACGAACTAAAAAGACTTAATACAAATGTAGAACAAATACTCGCTATTACAAGATCAAAAGCTAAATTACTAGATACCCCCCTAGTTGAAGATATAAGCGAAAAAGACACCATACCCTGCAAAATATACGAAGCCTTAGGTAACGTTCACTTGATGAAATTGCCAATATTATCATTTAAACTTTTCCCAAATTCATTGCAAATGTTTATAAAACATAAAGGTAAAATGAGCTCAAATTTTTCTCTGCACCTAACCAATGATAGATTTCTCCTAGAAGAAATCCTATCTAAGCTAAATAAAATGGCTGGTAGTGTTGAAAAATTGCAATTAAAATTGTACCTCGAGGATGTAATATTTAAAGTGTACACTGTGGATGAATTCAAAGAAATGGGACAAGAAATATTGAAGAATGTGAATATAATTTTATGTCACAAACCAGTACTAATTACTAACAGAAATGATAAGGCAAGTATAATAGAAAAATTCCACACAGATCCAACATATGGTGGCCATTGCGGACAAAAGCGTTTACTTAAAAAATTAAAATCAACATATTTTTGGAAAAATATGTCAAGAGACGTAGCAAAATTCGTCAAAAATTGTCACAAATGCCAGATCAATAAAGCCAAAATTAAGCACACAGAACCTATGCAAATAACTCCAACCCCGCAAAAAGCTTTCGACATAGTGTCTATAGATACTATAGGTCCATTCCCCCGCACAGAGCTAGGAAACGCATATGCAGTCACTTTGCAATGCGACTTAACGAAATACATCGTGATGACTCCAATCCCCGACAAATCAGCAGCTACAGTAGCCAAAGCGATTGTCGAAAATTTTATACTGATTTATGGATCAATGCAAGAAATTAGAACAGATCTTGGTACGGAATATGTTAATGAGCTACTACGCAATATCTTACAATTGTTGAACATTAAACATAGCACTTCTACCCCATATCATCATCAATCAATAACTTGTGAACGGAATCACAGAGTTTTTAACGAATTTATCCGTATGTATATTAATAACGAGCAAAACGATTGGGACACATGGATTAAATACTATACTTTTTGTTATAATACCACCCCCAGCGTATATCACGATTATACACCCTTTGAATTAGTTTTCGCCAAAAAGGCTATCCTTCCCGACAAATTAAGTCAATCATCCCTACAACCACTATATAATATCGATAGTTACGACCAAGAAATAAGATTTAGACTTCAGATAGCACTGAAAAGAACTCGAGAAGCTCTCGAAGCAGCAAAACGGCATCGTAAATTAGCATACGACGCTAAAGCGAAGGACTTACAATTCCAAAAAGGTGAACAAGTTCTCATAACAAATGAGAATAGGTTAAAATTTGATCCATGGTATAAAGGTCCGTACATTATAACGGAACCGGACATAGGAAACTCCAATTGCTTAATTTCAAATAATACAAAGGAAATTAAGATACATAAAAATAGAGTTTTCAAATACTAATTAGAAACTATGTACCATTATATAGGTTAAGTTTGGGACACTTTACAATAAAATAACCGAACTCATAAATATAGGCTTAAGATTTCAGTGAACAGTGACATTAAAAACTGCGTGACAAGTGTTAGAAATTATAGTGGACTTGACTTTATGGACATATAGTGAATTTCCTTAGAATAAGACATATGTAAGAATTTAGCAAGTAAACTGTTGTGAGTCAGAGGAACTTCCGCAATTATTAGTTAAACTTTGAAGTTGCGTGGAATACGCTACCGCGGATCCCACTTCCTTAAGGAAGGGTGGTGTAACGGAAATTCCTCATGACACCTTTTAGGAAATTAATTAAACAATTATTAGCAAAACATCATCAACAACCATTCTAGGTAACCTCATTAAATTCAGCATGTCTACAAATATTATCACGTACACCAAACAGTTGAAATAGCAAAACAATCGACTGATGGCACACTTTCGATACTTGATGTAAATCGCGAACCATCAGTCGAGAAAAACATGTAGCCATGACAAGTCGAGTTCCAAATGTAACATAGTAAAGATTAGATGTAGTTAGTATAGTATAACCAGAACTAGTTAGTATAGTGTAACCAAGTAACGAGTAGAAATAAACATGTAGTCTTTACAATTAGTATTATTGGTCGAAGGCCGCTGCAACATTACAATATCACATGGCGATCCTGAACAATAATTAAAGACCAATCTTCACATGGCGATCCTGAACAATAATTAAAGACCAATCTTCACATTAGTAAAAATCAAATAATGAAAAATGAAATTTGGCTCAATGAGATTTTTTGTTCCAAATTTAGTATAAGGTGGATCCTTGTTTGTCATTTGGGGGGAGCTTGATCTTGTTTGGGGGGCTTCAGCCCCTTAGCCCACCCCCTGGATCCGCCAGTGTGTATAGCAATGGATTTTATAAAAAAAATCTTCCTGGGCTGCAAGAATAAATAAGGTAAGAAAATCATTTTTCCATGTTATTTAAGCAGTAAAACTTAACATTTGATGATGGACATTTTAAAATTAAAATTATGGGCTCCACTTTTAACAGGATATTTGTGTAGACATATTCTGTAATATTGTGAGCAGAGAACAAGATAAAATATATCTTCAGGTTGGTTTGCATAATTTTCATATCCTCTTGCTTATACTTCTAGTTACTTGAATACTACTACTACTTAGTATAATTATAAAAAGAAACTGAAGATATAAGTAAATTAAAATTTAAAAGATGAACAATTAAAATTAAGGATGATCATTTAGTGACGATTTTTATTTTGTTACATTAGAGATACACCAGAGTTAGTGGAGACAATTTACTCAGTAGATCATTTTCTAAAAATAAATTGTTTTACCAAACAAAATTAATATTTATGTTTAAGACCATTTGTAATAATTTATAATTTGTTGCACTACACTCAGTATCAACTAGATATATAAAAAAATTGTTATTATCATTTTCTGAAGAACTTGATGTTCATAAAACCCTGTTCTTTCTTTGAGCATCTAAAAATGTGTATTTTTTTTCTCACAAAAATACTTATGCATACAAAAAATCAGTAAAAATAAAATCATAATGCTTACCCATCTTTATAGTCAGTTCATCATCATCAGATGATGTTGTTTCCTCTTGTATTGACTTATGCCTGCTCCTTCTGGTTTTGTAAACTTCTCTTTTCTCAGTAGTGCAAAATCTTCCTCATCGTTTGTCGAAATATTCATTGTGACCTCTTCTATATCCTGAGCATCATCATAAGTGTCTAAAAAACAAAACAAATTATGCAAATATAGTTTTAATAATTTACCATATGGGCCACAAATTTGATTATAGTCATATATAAATCAGGTGGCATTAGGGTTAACAATTTCCTAAATTCGTAAAATTGTGGTTTGATTCTTAGGCCATTTAAAACTTTTAGACATAAATATCTAACCATAATTCAGGAATATTTCTTAGATGTATTAATTGAAAAAACCATGAAACATCTTTTAGTGCTAAATATATTTTTTGTTAGTTCATTTGGAAGACAAATAAATGGATACCTTATTTTGATGGACTCTAACATATAGACTCTTCTATATTCATTCAGCTGATAAATTTGTAGACTATGTAAAATGTTAAGAGAAATACACTGATCTTCTTAAAAAGTTGCCAAAAAGCTAATATTTATCTGAGCTCTAAAGCCTTTCTGATATTGATGCTGAATGGGTTAGTTACTCTTTGTGTATTTTTACAACAGCTTGAAAAAATAGTTTCAAAACCACCATCTAAAAGAATATCATGAGATGCATTTAACTATTTATAAATGATAAGATCAGATAAGATGAATATATACTAATAATAATAACTAATGTTCCTCTTGTTCTGATTAGTTATTAATAAATAACTTATCATAATGTAACCTACAAAATTATACAAATAATATCAAACTATTTTTATCTATATAAAAATGTCTACTACCTCTCAAAAAGTTCAGCTTTTTTTCCTATGGCTTTATTTTTCTTTGTTTCAGTTCCCCTATTAATTCCTTTAATGTCGATTTACGATAACCATTAATATACTTATACTCCTAAGTATAAGACTTTTTCATGAGTAAGTCTAAAAAGTGCCAATAAGTCCTAATAACTCTGAAAAAGTCATTTATTTTCAAATTTTTTTTTTTTTTCATAAGAATATTTCCACCAAAGAAATGAACAGTTTGAAAGAAATTTGCTTCTTAACAAGAGTTGGCAGTACTAAGGAAATATTTCTAAATTATAATTTGGTAGGAAAATGTCAAGTTTGTATTAGAGTCTAAGATCCCACCGTAAGATTTCTACGTTCATATGTTATTTAATTGAAATGAAATAATATATTTTTAGAGTTGTTAGTTTGTTTCTGATCTGTTGCATATTAAAATATGACCACAAATATTTATAATCTTTTTTTTATCTGTTAAATAATGCTCATTTTAGATAATTTAAAAAATGGACCTATAAGGAATTAACATCTTTTTAGATATGAATACATCACGTACACGCATTACAATTAAATTAATAATTTTTGAATTCTGATTACCTCTTATACTTCTGCCATCCAGCTTTGGGCGGTCAGGAGGAGAGCAAGTTAAGTAAGCTAGTGTACCAGATATCCAGTGACCGGAGGAATGAAACACCGCGTACACTGAACATCTTTAACATGTGCTTTACTTCTGAGAGAAGTCATATTCAATGAGAAAACCCGATTATAGAGTTCAATATGTTCTATTCCCATCCTTATCAGTGGAGTAATTTCGACGGAGGCCAAGAGGGCGCGAGCCCTTCCAAAAGTATACAAGTTTCTTCTATTTGTTGTAGTGTTGGTTTTCGTAAATAAAATATGTGTTCTTCAGACAGTGTGTTTTTAAGTCTACAAGGTGTTGAGGTGGTTTCCACTTTTGTACGATGGTATCCATGGCTTCGTCGAGGGGGATGCTAGTGAAAAGTACACTACTCAAAGCTTACAAGAAGACAATCTAGTTGTAGAATTGCTTTGCTAAGTATTTTAATCAAATGTGTCGAATTTTTAACGTCTCCCTCCTCTGCAAAAGGTTGAAGCTAGGTGTTTGGCAAGCTGTTGTGTTGGAGATGATAACTGAGCTTACTATCGGTCTCAGGGGTGCACCCTATATATGTATTTTTGGCAGCCCGTTGAATTTGGGACATCTCGATGACTTTCTTGTGGAATGAGTTGTGGTTGGATTAGTTTGTCGATCCTACTTGGATATTGTCTTAGTTGTTTTCCAGATAAGTTGTTGGGTGAGCAGTAATTTGTTTGTAACAATGTTCGTACTTTGAGTAATTTTGAGTAATCTCCTGTATCTAATACTATCTAATACTAGTCGCCTTATTTATCCACAGGTAGAATGACGATGTTCTTGTTGAGTCAACAACGTGTGACACTTACCTGGAAAATCTTAAGAAAAAATAATTCTATCTGCTCTTACATGATCATGTAGTGTAACTGTGCAGTATTTTCGTCAAAAATTATTTTCTACAGCATTAATTTGGTTTTACATTTCCTTAGTAATTCCATCAGTGTTGTAAATTTTATTTGTTATTGTTTTCTCTCGTATATCGTTACGCCATAATAATGAGTAGGTTACTTTGATGGCTCTCACTTTACCTATTTTTGTAATATATGTCATACTATCGTTTCCGTCTTCCGTCCAGGTGTTTAATTTACATTCTTTGGTACCTATTTTAAATTATCTGTGTATTTGTGTAAATAAAAAAACATACTTGTTGGGGCCAATAAAATACCTATATTAGATTTAACTCATAGTTTTCTCAGACACTAAATATATTGATGGTTGATATTCCTAATTACAATATTTGGTAAATACATGATGGGGTTTGGGCCCATTATGCATTTCACTGTTAGATACCATTTAGATTTTTAATAACAGATGTATTAGTCGATGAAGTTATATTGAATTGTCACCAGGAATCAGCACATTAATTTTTAATAGGGTCATTTGTAACAAAGTTTATCAAAATCGACTAGGGAATTTCTTTAAAATCAGAAACAACCATATGCTATTCTCTAAAGATGACCCAACGTTCATTTTTAATAGAATTGGACAATGCAATTTTTCTTCTTATTTTAGGTCCTCAATGAGTGATAAAGACAAAAGTGGGTGTCACCATATTTTTATGAAACTTGCTGTATAATTAAAACATTGGGCTTCGGGAGAACAAAATAACCCGCATTTTGCATAAACACTTCTGCGTAATAAATCAAAGCGGGTTTACTTCAATATGTCCAGGCATGTCAAATACGAGTATTGAAAAAAATGAAAATCTGTATGGCGATTTTGAATTGCGAAGATTTTGCAGCACTGGTCTAAATAACGATACTTGAACTATTTGGATGTACGTCAGAGAATCTTACCCCTTCTCTACAACAGTAGATATTAGTGACATCAAACACGAAAATATCTTGTTACCTACAGAAAGAGAACTCAACTTTACAGCAATTTACCCACAAAAGAGGGTGAACCAAATGGCCAAGCTGTAGAGAATAAAGAGTCATACGAATTGCTAGTGGGCTTACTTTTTTATATCTTGCCTGGCTTCGTGGTGCCGAAGTCCGTCCAAAAAAGCTTGCACTGTTAACCTTCATATAACATTTTCCGGTGTGGCTGGATAGGCAAGGGCAACCAGACTGGCAATATCAGCTTCAAACTCTTGTAGGGATTCATTTGATTTCTTATGGCGATTTTTTAATTCTCGAAATGTTTCTTTTAAATTTTCTTCCATTATTTAAATAACACACTCGTGTCCTCTCCTCATTATCCGAAACTTCAAACAAATATGTATCGGGATCGTTACCTTCATTTATTACGGTATCTCGAAGCCGTTGTGTTAATTTACTTTTCTAAATCCCTTTCCTCCAGTTCTTTTTTTAAATTAGTCACTTTCAATTGCTCCAAACTCACTGCTTTAAACATTGTTGGTCTATTTATTTTCCACTTCCAAAGTTTCAAAAATACACCGAATGCCTGACAACACGGTAATGTTTTTATTTGCTCTTCGGGTTCTTGGGTTTATTTAAAAACAAAGCCGAACTCACTTTAATATATTTCCACTAATTTTATGTACTCACAACCATTTAAAATTTATGATAATAGGGAAAGGTCCCAAACCCAAATAACTTCCATCCCATTATCAGGTCAAAAAAGCTACAAAAAATAATCAAAATAAGATAATAAATACGTTAAACATTATGTGATAACTTACATACAGGACTAACAATGTAACATATTCTCACATATACATTAAAGCTACAATGACTAAAGTTATTAACTAATACAGGTTTATTTATAATTACAATTAAAAATCAGTTCTCCGAAGGTTATGAGTCAAGACGGTATGCCTTCAAATAAGTCCCAAATAATACAAATGGAAAATTTTTGTTCAATTTCGGGTTAATACACTTAAAAGTTGTATTAACATAACTATAGATTTACTTAGACAGTATTTAATCATGAACATCGCACAGAGGTGACATTTTAAATTGTGATTGAATAAATGGGCGAAAAATTTAGATTAAGTTGTGTATTGAAAATACATGTACTATGATTTTTGTGTGATCTCAAAATTTCCAGTTGTTCTAAATTGTTAAGGTACGAACCCTTATTAGCTCAATGTAGAATCTTAGTACTATTTGTCTCATTAAACTTATGGTTGTTATCTTAGAGGAGATGCTTAGCAAAATGCGAGAAACCCAAAGAGTTTTGGTTTATACTTCTAAGATGCCCTTTTAATCTTAAAGCATCTGTAAGTTCCCCCGATGTAAAATGATCTACATGTATCGCATTTAAGTTGATAAACACCACTGCTAGTCATAATATCAGTTGGGTCTTTGTTATTCAAACTGAAGTTCCCTATGGTATTTTTGGCCTTAAAGGAAATGTTTATGTATGGTTTGAAAAGGTTGGGTATTCTGTAAGATATGTTGCCGTGGAATGTTAATGAACTATAAGGTTTCTGTTGCTGTAAGTTATTTTGGTCATGTGATTTTGGTAGTAGATAAATGGAGAAATCAAGCATTCTATTTATTTTTTTATTCAACAATTTGTCCACGAGTGAAGTACAAAACCCATTTAGGGTGGTAGCTATTTGTTTTATTGTATCGAGTTCACGATTGTAGTTGGATTCACTTAGGTAAGTATAATCTTATCAGCCTATTTAAATAACTATGTAATGTCGCTATGTCGCTATGTAATGTTGTAGAGGATGGTTGGACTCGTTATGAATGATAATACCCGTATCGGAAGGTTTCCTGTAAATATTGTAACATATATTGTCATTTTCTAACGTTAAAGTGAGATCAAAGAAATGTAATGAATTATTCTGTTGTATCTCTAGTGCAATTTTTATGCTAGAATGGAGTGAATTTAAATAGTTAAGAAAATGGGTTAAGTTGTCTTATTGTTTTTAAAAGTTTCTATTTTTTTGAAACTACTTTATTTGAATACTTGAATATTACACTAGTAATTTACTGTTTCTACGTTAAATAATTCCAAATCAAGTCCGAGTAGATTGATGTTGCATGGCAGAGTGACCTAAATCGGTTTCACACACATCTGCTGATAATTAATTAATTAGCATAAAATACTTTCGAAAAGATTGTCTTGAATTATTTTGCCTGTTCATTGGGGTTTTCTCTCCTCAAATTTTTTTCCTGCAACAGATAAGTATTTAAAAACGTATTTGGAGAACAATGTGTAGTAAGGCAATTTCGTAAAGTTGCCCGGATTACTGGCAGTCCGTACAGAAATTCTTCCCCACAGTTATTCTGAGAGAAAGAGATGTCTTAAAATGATCAACCAGTATTCCTGTATATAAATAGTGTTTTTTATATTGTGTTATACTTATCTGTTTGGAGACGTTTCAACTCCAACTCTGGAGCCGTTGTCAATCGTTTTGTTGAGTATTTCAAGGTTTTTTCAAAAAAATTTCGCTGTGATGTGAATTTTGTTGTTTGTCAAAAAATGTTGACAGTGACAATATGTCATTTGCCGATCACTTGATACTGAGGCTATCATTTTTTTGCTTTCCTAGCAATTAATCTCCCCAGTTCAAATGAAGGTCGATTGAAGGGCCCCGATTTCCGTGTTGTTTATATAAAGTTTTCTCTTTTTTAAATTTTCCTCTTTCAACAAGATTTTTGTTTTATCCCAACCTATCCTATGGCTACCACTGCTGGTTAATACATGGTTGGCCAAATTTGATTTGTCCACATGTCTTCTTGAAATGTTATATTGGTGTTCTTTTTTCTTTTTCTGTACGGACAGCCAGTAATCCGGGCAATTTTACGAAATTGCCTTACAACACTTTGTTCTCCAAATACGATTTTAAATACTTATCTGTTGCAGGAAAAAAAATTGAGGAGAGAAAACTCCAATGAACAAAATAGCATAAAATACCTAAATCGTTAAAGATAATAAAAGATGCAACTTGCATAATCAGTGTAATAACAATCTCAATAATTTTTTAATGATTAAAGGGATGAAGATATAAATGGCTGCATGTTGGGAGTCGGGAGAAAACTGTATTTGCAGTTTGTATAACCAATGTTGCGGAGAGAGCACTTAATTCACGAAAATGATTGTTACTTCTTTATAATAAATACTACCAGTTCTATATTAAATAATAAACCAAAATTAGATTTACATTTAGAAATTTAGCCATATCCATTATGCCCAGGCAAGTCAAGTAATGAGTAATGAAGATAGTGAAAATATTTGTAGATTGAATTAAAAATAATCCAGTAATCCAGTGGTACTTAGTGATATCAGACCCGAAATCTTTACCAGTTGGCCATGTTGTGAACAATAAAGAGACCTGCGGATTGCTATTGGGCTATAAGTGTATATACATAATACACATGTTTTTCTCTTTTGATGTTCAGCTTACCCATAGCTGAACATCAACAAAAAGAAAATAGGGCCTACCCGAATACAAATCACACATGGAAACGAAAATGGCGAAAGTTACGAGTCTAGCTTAAGCCTTACGTCACATAATACATACCCTAACAGCACAAAATATTTTAAAAGATTTATATATTTGAAAATATTAAAAAAACATTTCACAAGTTCTTTAACAATATTTTATAATATATTAATAATATATTTTTATCAAATACTAACAAAACATTTCTAAAACTTTTTGCAACATCTCTAGTTTTTAAAACATTTTATAAAGTTAGGTAAAAATGGAAAAATATATTTCATAAAAAGATTTTAAAATTTTGTATGTAAATATTTCAAAATGTAAAAATGTTTTCTGAAACATCCAAAAAATATATTTTCAATAGATTACATAAAAATCTTGCCAAATATTTTTAGAATCTTTTGTTAATATATTTCATAATCAGTCTGTCAAATATTTTATATAATTATTTGAAAATGTTTTTACCGCATGTCAAAAAAAATATTTGAATTGAATTTCATAAAATATTTTAAAAATATTCCTGTGTATTAACAAAAAAATATTTTGAGAATATATGTTATATGAATATTTTGAAATATTCTTAAAACCTTTCTTCAAAATGTTAAATTCTACAAAAATTCAAAACTCTATTATAAAAGTTTTAGTGGTATTCTGAAAAGATTCATTATAGTCATATCTAAGTAATTATGTATTAAGTAAAACGATTTTGAAATATTGTACATATATATTTCTGAATGTTGTAAAAATATTTCTAGAAATACTAAAAAATATTTTTAAAGAATCCCTAAAAATATTGCAAAAAATTTAAAATATTTTGTTTAAATATTACATATCTAAATGACTTCATGAAAAATTTTATAAACTTTTTGGAAATATTTCATTCTCATTTCAAATATTTTATTTTATTTCTAAATTATATTTTAAGAATATTCCTGTGTGAAAATAAAATAATTTTTCAGTCTATATGTTTTATATCAATATTCTTAAAACCTTTATTCAAAATATTTTGCAATGAAAAGTATGCAGCGCCAACACCTCCAAAAAGGGTGAATGTTTAGTATTAATTTATTAGTTATTTTATTAAGTGAATTTTAGGCTTATCTAACAGTATAAAATATTCTAAAATATTGAATGGACATTTCGCACGTTCTCTACAAATTTTATACTATTACAAACGAATATTAGTTTAAAATTTTAACATGTTTCTGAAATATTTATCAACAAAGTTAAGTATTTATTAGGAAAACAGTTCATAAAAATTCTAAAATCTAAAACATATACATTTTACAAAAAGATTTACAACTATTTTACGCAAAATATTTAGTAATATTCTAAAAATGTATTCAGAAATGCTAAAAAATGTATATTTATAATATTGAAAAATATTTTTTAAATGTTTCGTTTAAACATTATTTAATCGATTTATGAAATATTTCATAAAAAATATTACATGTAAAGGTAATATTTTAAAAATATTTTACAATATTTTAAATATACATTTTTTAGCATTTTTGAAAACATTTTTAGAATATTACGAAATATTTGTGAACAATAGTTGTAAATCTTTTTGTAAAATGTATATTTTCTAGATTTGTGATATTTTATGAACAATTTCCTAACTACTAAACTTTGTTGATAAATGTTTTAGAAACATGTTAATATTTTGATCTAATATTCGTTTGTCATAAGATAATTGTTGAGAACGTGTGTAATTTCTATTCAATATTTTAAAATATTTTGTACTGTTAGATAAACCTGAATAATCACTTAATAAAATAACTAATAAATTAATACTAAACAAACATCAACATAAAAAAATGACACAGATGCCTTTAAACATTCACCATTTTTGGATGGTTTGGCGCTGCATCCTTTTCATTACAAAATAATTTGAATAAAGCGGTTAAGTTTATTTAAGAATATTGATATAAAACATAGTCTGAAAACATTATTTTATTATCACACAGAAATATTCTGAAACTATAATTCTGAAATGAAATAAAATATTTTTGGAATGCGAATGAAATATTTCCATTTAAACAAAATATTTTAAATATTTTTGCAATATTTTTCTCGGATTTAGGGATTGTTTAAAAATACTTTTTAGTATTTCTGGAAATATTTGTACAACATTCAGAAATATATATATATATATATATATATATATATATATATATATGAGTGTGTGTTAGGTGGTTTCCGGGAATTCATCCGCGTAGTTGATAACCGACCCCTGCCAGGATCGATGGTAAATTGACGACGTTTCGGCAGAATCACATCTGCCCTCTTCAGGTCGGTTCGCATAATTCTCGTAGCCTTCTGCTTACGCTTCTAGTTACTCGAATACTAAGTAATACTTAGTATTCGAGTATGCAGAAGGCTACGAGAATTATGCGAACCGACCTGAAGAGGGTAGATGTGAATTCGGATATCTTGGAGTTTCAGGAAAATTGAAAAATCTCGAAAAGTTAGTATTTTCGGAAGTACCAAAAAATATTTGTATGAGTCCATACAAGTATTTCATAAATCTGTTTCGAGATATTGCAGCCATCTTTCAGAAAAAATATGTTACTTGAATTTCTAACAAATATTTTAATATTCTACTGTAATGATAAAAATTATTTTCTACCTGGTTTTAGATAAATAATCTGAAATATGTTTATAAAACTCTTCTTTAAAAAAATCTTATTAAAACATTCTAATGCAGAAATCTTTTGCCTATTTAACTGATACTCTGCAAAATTGTGATTATACGCACACCTGTAAAAACAGATTTATTATTTATTTATATTTTTTACGTTGTGTAAGAGGGCGTCCGTTATCATTTTAAATAAACCGCTAGACATGTTGACCAGAAACGGAAAGAGATGCGCACAGGTCCCGCCAAATACCCGGTGCAATGTCAGAAATATATGTCTTTAACTCATTTTGTGTCAGACATTTTGTGAAATTGTGGAACAAGCTGTTATAAGACAATTGTTATATTTGATAATAGGCGTTATTCTGTCGCTTGGTGTCGCTAGTGGGCCAAGGGGTACGACGCCGCGAAATTTAAATGATATGAGTGGGAATGATTATGATAAATGGAAATCAAAAGAATTAATAGAAGAACTGAAAAAAAAAGAAAAGCCAAGTCAGCAGGAAATAAAGCTGAACTTGTTGAGAGGTAGTAGACATTTTTAGAAATAATTTGATGGTATTATTTATATAATTCATAGGTTGCAACATTATGATAAATTATTTATCAATAATCATGCTGAACAAGACGAAAATTACATATTTACCATACCTGATAGTATCAATTATAAAGATTTGAATGCATCTCATACCATTTCCTTAGACGGGGATTTTGAAACAGTTTTTTTTTCAAGCCGTTGAGGGAAAAATACATAAAGAAAAAGCGGAAAAAATATACAAAGAAAATTTTTTAAGTTTGAGAAAGGCTTCTATCGATGGCGAGACTTATTTACGTGGGCGAGTTGCCTCAGAATATAGAAAGACAATTATTTATTCTGTTGATATTAAGGTAACTCGCTTCAAATATATATCAGAAGTACAATGTGAATATGCTGCCGGTAAAGGCCCTAATGCACATTGCAAACATGTTTGTGTGGTTTTTAAAGTACTTAAAGATTTTTTGAAAAATAAAAATATTATGACCAGACAAACTTGTATGGAAAAATTACAAACATTCCATCAGAAATCAAAATTTAAAGGATCACCAATTAAAAGAAAGGATTTTGGTTTGACACGAATTCAAAGTATGCAAAGGAAATTAACAAATTATGATCCGAGACCAGCTAAGTATAAAAAAATTTCAAATTTTCCAACAATTTTTAGAAATCATTGCATAAATTATGCTGGAATTAGTTTAGAACCTTTCCCTGAGTTAGAACTATTTGAAGCAGCATCTTTATTTGCCCTTTACAATGATCATGATTATTGTCAGAAGCATGCTGAAAAAAAGTTTTTAGAAAATAACAATTTAGATCATGTATCTCAGGATAAAATAGCAGAAATTGAATAATATACCAGAGGACAGTCTAATAATAAATGTTGGTTAGATGAAAGAAGATTATGTCTTAATAGTTCTTATTTTGGCAAAATGTGTTCTTCTTTTGATCCCAAGAGACTTGTGAATGAGTTATTGAATCCAAAAGATTTATCAATGATTCCCGCTATTAGGCATGGAAAAAAGCATGAAATTCAAGCAATAAAAACATTTGAAGTTTCTGAAAATATGAAAGTGATTCAATGTGGGACCTTTATTTCTGCAAAATATCCATTTTTAGCTTCCTCTCCAGATGGGTTAATTGGAGATTCTACTTGTATTGAGGTCAAATGTCCCTTTAGTGCTAAAGACCAAGCCACATCCCCAGAAACAGTACACTGTTAAAAATTTCTTTGGCCATTTTACCAAAATTGTTTAGGAAGTTTTAACGCAAAACAATTTAGTAAATTTACTAAACAGGATGCTTCAACTCAATTTGAGAAAATTACAAAATGTGTTTTGAAATTTACCAAGCAGTTCCAGAAAATATAAATAGTAATTTTATTATACAGTTTTGTAATTTTACTCAATAATGTATCATAAAAATGCTTAGTAAATTTACTATGCAGTTTTGTAACTATACCACTTAATTCACTTGAAATAAATTTACTAAAATTACAAAATATTTTTGGAAATTTACAGAAAATTTGATTAGTAATTTTACTATACAGTTTTGTAATTTTATTCAATTATTGATGATAAAAATGTTTAGTAAATTTACTATGCTGTTATGTAACTATACCACTTAATTCACTTGAATTGGGTTTGATAAAAATATTAAATATTTTTGGAAATTTACCAAAAGGTTACAGAAAATTTTATAGTAATTTTGCTATACAGTTTTGTAATTTTATTTAATAATTGATCATAAAAATGTTTAGTAAATTTATAATGCAGTTTTGTAACTATACCACATAATTCACCTGAATTGGGTTTAATAAAATTACAAAATATTTTTTGAAATTTACTCAGCGGTTACAGAAAATTGTATTGGTTATTTTAATATATAGTTTTGTCATTTTTTTATTAAATTTACCATAAGAATTTTAGTAAATTAGAATTAGATTTCAATTGAGATTTTTAAAATTAGAGACATCCGATGTTATTTCACCAAATATTTTCCTAAAATCTATTCGGTATAATTTTACTGAATAAATTTTGCAGCTTAATAATTCTGAAAATTTTTACTCTAAAAGTATTTCACAGTTTAAAAATTCTTAAATTACGTTTTAGATTATTTTAGATATTTCCAAATAACTTATAAGTAGTTAATTTAAATAATTTAAACGTTTAGGGTAAGAAAACTATTTATTGCAGCATAAAATAATATTAATACATCATAAAGTATCAAAATGACAAAAAAAAATTGAACGATATCCTTATAAATAATAAGAATGGAATAAAATATACAGAACTAATTTAGGATTAAAGTTATCTTATATAATATAATTAAAAAGTTATGGACACTAGTTATCGGATTCAGCAGCGAGGTAACAGTCAACATCTTTAGTCAATTTAGTGACTTTGGGGTGGATTTTAGTAGCCTTCCTTTGGCCCCTCTTTGTACCCTTTGTAGGGCAAATTTGTAAGAACAATCTGTAACCAAAATTAAATCTTAAATAAATTTTAACAAATACAAAAAATAGTACAAATTTTTATTATTATTCGAGGAATAGAAGTTAAGACTTAAATCACAGACGAAGTTTAACTACTTCTGAAAGGTCATCTGAGGTCTAAGGTGAGATGGGTACGTGATGCTTTTTAGGAAAATCAAGTAAATAAAAATCTAGTATAGCAAATTTGTATAGCTGAAAAGAATAAGAGGAAAAAATAGTAAACAAAAAAACTACCAGAGCAAACAAAATTCTTTATTAAATGTGACTTACTGAGGAGAGGAGGAGAGAGCTGTCCAAAAGGAGATCATAGATTGTGAAAGCTGAAGAAGACATAGTATTAATAATTGAGTATTAACATGACTTATAAGAGTGTGAGTATTAGTAAAGAGAATAGAAGTATTCGAAACTCTATTACAAAATACGCATTTAGAAGGAAACACAGCACACACAACTATTAAAAGGATTATTTTAGGTCTGAGGAAATAATATAGTACAGAAAAAAGTGCCGGCCAGTTTAAAAGAGTACAGGCAGAGAATTATAATAGAAAAAAAAAGGTTTGGCCATATAATATAAAAAAGACAAATTAACTAAGAGAAAATTAGCGAATATACTGATGAGAAAGATAATATGTGAAAAAATATTAATGCGAGAGTCAAAGAGTACGTCAAAGACAAGAATAGTCAGTCGATTAATTAGACAAGCTCATATTATTTATTCATTTACTCAAAATTGTATTGTCAATATTAATTTTTGAAGATCGAAGATTGAGTTTGAAACTTTTCATTTAGTTTAACCTAAAATCATAAGCTTTATAATTTAACAATATGCTATTCTTGACAAAATAACATTTTACAACGAATAAACATGTTAGTGTAATTTTAGATTTTGACAACTGTATACAAATGATAATATTACCGAAAAATTAAGATGTGTCACAATATAATATTGCTTTTTAACGAACTTGTATGTATAAAGAAAAAATAATAATTTATAAAAAAGTTTTTAGAATATATTTTTTAATACTCACCGCTAAATTGCTTCGAGTGTTCCCTCGATATCTTGGGGATAAACTATAGCAAAAAATAATAATATAAAAATGTAGTTAAAAATCCGTCAGAAAACGATTCAGCATGTATTATAATGTCCTTGATGATGACTACATTATATACATTTGCTGCATGATGCAAATCTTGATCTGAAACAAAAAACAAAATTTTATTTGAAAATTCCGTTTAATTTATTCAAACTATTAGTATTAAATGAATATAATTATTTAACTACAGATAATTAACAACAGCTACGTAAAAGAGTAGTATGTAAACAATTTGAACATTAATCAAATAATTTTTTTTGTAGAAAAAAAGAATTTCATGAATTTAATAAAAATACACAAAATCTTCATACCTCTGATTATTAACACAGGATAGACAACAGGAACGTGCTCAAGTAAATTTTTTAAATTTTATCTATTAAATAATTCATTCTTCCTCTGTTTGAATCAATAACGTAAAATCATAAAAGTGGATTTATCAAAAAATAAAGGTTGTTATTAGATAAGAAGTAAAAAAAACTATTTTTTATATAAGAGACTTAGAAAAACATTATTATAAATATCATTAACTATATTTTACTTACCCAATATTTTCAACCTCGATGTCCCTAAAGCACACGATTACACTTTATATGCGTAATAAAAAATATATTTTAACAACCACTTAATAATTATTATTATTACAATAAGTTGATGTATCACAAATAGTCCTCACGAATAAATAACCTTATTAATTTTAAAACGTCGTTACAACCTCTGCGAGCAACACACGACTGTCTCAATACTCTCACTCTCAATAATAGAAATACTAAAAAAGTGTTACTGTATAATAAAATTTCCCTAAACATACAAGTGTGTATGGCTCTGAGAAAAACGTCTGGCGTCCTCGCCTGGCGAACTCGAGGTACCGCCAAAACAAAAGATCGTGCCGAAATATATATCGATGGCTGGGAAGAAGACTGTTATAATTCAAAAAACTAGTTTTCACAGAAGAAACTTTTAAAGATTTTTTTAGAGATAAAAAAACCTTTGAATTAAATTAAAAACTCAGCCCGATTCCTCCGAATTAGTAAAATTAATGTCAGCTTGAGGGTTAGGATATTATTATAGTTTGTTGCAGTTTTTTTTGTCACAAATAATGCATTTGCATCTCTTTTGAACTAAAAATGTAATCTTGCCGAAAGATTCTAACACTAATATTATTTTTCTGTTAACTTTTTACTATTGTATTAGATCATTTCTGAAATGCTTTCTAAGGTATTGAAAACGACATTATAAGAAAATACCTAAAACTTAAACGAACGCAAAGAAAAGTAGATGTAACTATATTGTAGTAAAAGTACAACTAAATTTAGTGTATAAATAAAATAACACTAAGATCTCAGGAATAAAATGAAATAAAGACAATATCTTTTTGTTAATTATTAATATTTATTTTTGTTTTGTCAAACTTACTTCTTATTGTTCAAAGGAGAAACACAAATACTTAGACTTAACATTAATCAAGTATTTGGTTATAAAGTGAGTTATTCTACTACTGAAGGTTATTGTAAAATTCTAAATAATACTCAGGAACACACTATTCTTATTTCCTAATTAAAGAAATCAAGCCTTTATTTTTTTTTCTGTTATACTTTATTTCCTGGCATAGACTTTTACAATGTCAATTTGTTTCAGGTTTATATTTTTTCTGTTACTAATGATTTAGGCTCGATTGAAAACACTTTTTTGAAATGAAATTTTATAAAACAAATCATTTGGATAATCCCTGTCTAGTTTAACAACCTTCAATTCTGAAAATTTGATATTTTTCTTTATATTTACAAACAAATCTGATGTTGACTGTTTTAGTTAAAAAAAACCTTGTAGAAATTTTCTTTTTTCTTTGCTATAATACAGTCATATTGATCAGTAAGAAAAATTAGACTTGATTTTTTATATCTCTTAATTTCTTTCTCAATAGTAGTACGGCTTTATATTTATAAATATAAAGCCATTGACAACGAAGTCAGAACAGACTTTGAAACGTTTGGTTTCCCTTAAATATACGTCGTTTTATTTCGATTGTGGTGTTATTGCCCAAAAAAACATAAAAGTAATCAAGAATATGCCACAAACAACGTTTAGAAGACAATGCTTTAAAATCCCAGAAATGTTTGAACAAGAATGAAAACGAATGGTTCACATAGATTACATTTTACAAAATGTTATTTTAATTCAAAGAATAAAGCTATATATCCTACCAAAACCATATAGACAGCTTTTTGAGAATTATAAAGAAAAGTGAAACATTCCCAAATATATTACAGTTTTAAAAGAAATTTGCTGATAAATTCAATTCAAGAGTGTTACAAAACAATATCTTCGCATTATCGCCCTCAAATTTGAAGGACAATGTGTAGTTAATTTGAAACCGAAATAGGTATATGCTGAAATGCGTCTCTCTTTAGCAAAATTATAGTCAAAGTAATAAAATTCACATGCACTAATTCGAAATATAACCTTTTTAATACAAATTTGTGAGATACACTACAGCGTTTACTAAAACAAACTGAAATATTCTAGTAGTAAATATCTTAATGAAATATGAGAGAAAAGTCTCTGTTACATTTTTTGTACGGTAGCAGAAATTCGCATAAAAACTCATTTTTACTGGAAAGCAAATATGTTTATTAATCGTTACCTGTAACAAACTCAAATCTCGACATTTTTGAGATGTAACACTCTTCTTCCCGCAACCATCGATATAGACACAGATATTATACACTAGTAAAGTACTAATACAAAATGGTGTATCTGTATACACAAACACATGCTTAGTTTTTAATGTTGCTTAGGTGCTTTTCTATATAGCGTACACACTTTCTTTACACAACTTTATTTTTATAAAATAACTGTATATTTATAAAAGTAAAATCAATTAAATTAATCCTAGCAACAACAATCATAACAACAAGTATTATTATTGTTGATATGGTTCTTATTAAATCTATAAAGTTCAATAATATACCCGCTGGTTACGTTGAAGCTTGATCAAATATCTGGTGTGACTTTCGTATACTTACAAACACTTACATTTCTTTTCTTTTCGAGGAACACGGTGTCAAGTATCTACTAACAACAATAACGACAATAACACTCAAATCAAGAGCATTTCGCAAGATCAATTAAACGAGTTTATGTTTCTTAGTAAGTTAAATGATTATTTATTTAGTATATACATACAAATTTTTTAATTTAAAAGATAAAATAATTTATAAATAAAATTAAATAAAATCATCAATTTTAAATTTTTTTTAAGTAATAATTCGAAATAACATATAAATAAAAAAGTTTACTTTTGTATAGGATTCGAACATGCGCTAGGCAAAAGAGTTAAGACTCATGCCACCTGCTCATGTTATACAGTAACGATCACGTTTTTAATAAAAACCTTGCTTGGGACTTGAATTTGTACAAAAAATTAATAATAGTTAACTGATTTATTCAACATAATTAAAATTATTTGTAAACATAAAAAAATCATGCATTATATATTTTTTTACTAAAATGAAAAAAGTTAGTGTTTAAGAAGGAGGTAACAAATCAAATGATTTTTACACAGAAAAAAAAATCCAAATAATTCAAGGTTTGAACCAATGATTTTTTTATGTACTAAGAATTTTTATTTAAATATTTAATATTTTAAATGATCGTTTATACATATATAAAAATTCTCTTTAGAACTTTAACAAACTTTATTTGATAATTTATTTTCTAACCAGCTAATTTACCAACATTTTCTAACTTCATAGCTTTTTTAAAAAATGAAAACTATGAGTTTACTATATAATTTTCAAATCAAAGTTTTACATATAAATATCAAAAAAATATATTGATAAATTTTTAATGATTTCAATGATATTTAAAACAATTTTTTGTTATCTTTCAAGAAGCTAAGATAAACCGAAATTCAGACAATTTTGGTTTATCTAAATTAGTTACCCTGTTATACTGTTAATTATACAAAACACTGTATAATTTTATAGAACAAAAAAAAATTAATGAAATTAATTGAATTTCCAATGAATTCATTAGAATTCGAATTTAAATATTTTTTCATAATTTTACGAGAGAATAGAGTAAATTAAAATGTTTGTAAATTTAAGAAGCTTGGTAACGAAAGTCGACAACCTGTTTAGTGAAATTAAACAAGGCTAAAGAAAAACAGAATTTTTTAATAATTTTACAATACATTGTGTAATTTTATAACAAGAATAGTAAAAATACCAATTTTTTTTTAATTTTCAATACTTATATTGTAGTTTAATTTACTTTTTTTTTTGTAAATTTATAGCAAAATTAGTAATTCAAAACACAAACAATGTTAGTAAATTTAAGGAGCTTGGTATCGAAAATTAATAACCTGTTTAGTAAAATTACACATGGCTACAAACAAATAGTATTTTTTAGTAATTTTACAACGTATTGTGTAATTTTACAGTTCAAACTGTAAAAATAATAATAAAAAAATTAAATTCGTAACACTTCACAGTAATTTAATTATAAAATATTTTGTAATTTTACTAAAAAATATAGTAACTCAAATTACTAATAATTTTGGTAAATCTTCAAAGGTTGTTATTAAAAATTAATAAACAATTCGGTAAAATTACAATACAAGTAACATTTATACTTTAAGATGGTACAATTACTCGGCATCTTAGCAGATTTTCTTATATGTCTTAGATAATTACTAAAATTGTGTTATAATTTGAATTCATATACATTGATTAGTAATTTAGCCATCACATGTTGAGTAAAAAAATGGCAATTTTACAAAAAATTCTTACAGTGTAGGCTATATTTACTTGTGTGAGAAAGAAGGAGTGTACAAGCTGGATGAAAGGCATGACTATTATTTTCAAGTACAGGGTCAATTGTATTGTGCTAACAAACAGAGGTGTATTTTTGTAGTTTATACATTTAAGGAAATGTTACTGTTAAGCATAGATAGAAATGATGCATTTACTGAAAAAATGGTAGAGAAGTTAGTACATTTTTATGAAAGGTATTTTAAAAAAGCAATCATAAACAAGTTCCTTTATAAACTTAATTAAAATAATTACATACATAAGTATCATTAGAGGAAAATTGTTAGTTATAAAAAAGTTTCTAGAAATTAATAAGTGTACCTAATATTTGAATAAATTAAACCAATAATTACTTTAAAAAAATATTTACACATATAAAATCTATTTATTTTCTTTAAAAAAATATCTAACATGAAGAGACAGAAATTATGGCTTTAGCCAAAACTGTTTGATTTGAATCCAATGGGCCTTTTAAGATCTTAAATGTTTTTATTAACCCAGTAACTTGTTCTACACTAATTTTCTTGCTGGGAATGTTCTTATCTTTTACAATTGCTGCTCCTGGTATCTGATTTTGTTTACCAAAAACTATTGGAATATTTAAAGTTATTCTATAAGCTAAAAGGTCTTAGAAACCTAACTCTTTACCTGCCTTAAGAGAATCTTCTGGAATTTCAGTTCCATCCTAATTTCCTCGAGTTTGTGGAAATTTGCTGATGTCCCAGTAAAGTTATTAAATTATATTTAACTTATTTTATTTAAGTTGTTAAATTATATTTAACTTATTAAACAATTAAAATACTTGAAATCTAAAATCAAACATAATCAATATAAATTATTTTTAAATTATTGGCTTTTTATCACCTTTGGGACTGTAGCGACATCTAACATCTCTAGTCCCAATGGTGATAAAAAAGAATAATTTAAAAATAAGATTGAAATTCATTAATTCTGATTTTAGATGTCAAGTATTTTAATCATTTAAAATATAATATTAATTTAAATATATGATATTTAATATTTTATAGTGAAATAAATCTAAGAGTTTCTAAAAAAAAACAGATAATAATGAATGTAAATATATTAGAATTTTCAGAAAAGATTATTTACACTTTATTTCAGTCTAAAAGTTTTGCAAATTAATATTGTTTTTAACATATAAAATAAAAATGAAGGGAAATTGTTCCGTACCAAATTGCAAAAGTTCGCTAGGGAAAGCCCATTTGTTTCCTAAAAACGAAAAATTCCGTAAAAAGTGGCTTAAAGCCATGAAGATGACGAATTTTACTCTAAAAAAGTGGACTAAAATATGTTATAAACATTTTAAACCAACTGATTTTGTGGACCATTCTGAATTTGGTATGTATTGAACCTATTTTAACAACACTCAATAAAAAAAAATGTAGGCAGTTATGAAAAAATATCTTATTCATTGCAGGGGTAGGATTATCTCATCGCAATATTCTTAAAAAAGATGCAGTACCGTCTCTTCTTCCTTCCAGTTTGAAAGAGAATATAATAATAAAAAAGCAAAAACTAAGAAGTAAACTCGTTCAATCTATTCTTATAGAAGCTATTGTCGGCAATTATTTCAAAAAAATAATTCAACAAGTTTTAGAAGATGTACAAGCTAAATGTAGTATAATCAGTTTTGCTAATACAGAAAAACCTTATAAATTGGACCAAGATAATCCACTAAGAAATGAACTGCCTCAAGAATATGTTGAAGATTTTTGTAACTTTATAAATGTTGTGGAAGTAGTCAGTGAAGTGGTTAGTGAAAATGAAACTGATTCAAATTCTGTAAGTGAGGCAGATGAAAGTACTATGAAAAGTTCAGACATTAGGAAGTCAACATTTAGTTTTAATTTAAGAATAGAAAATTTGGAGCATGATGAAAAAACACTTTTCTATACAGGATTGGAAAATTATGAAAAATTACTATTTGTTTTTAACTCACTAGGTCCTTCTGTGAATCACTTGCAGTACATTTATGGTACTCCTCCAAATAATATTAACCCATTAAACCATTTTTTTAAATTTAATTATTTTACGACGGCATAAACCTTACCAGGAAATAGGCATATTTTTTGGTATCATCATTAAGCAGGTGGGAAACATATTTATAACATGGATTAGACTCATGAGACTGCAATGGTATGAAATTTCACAATGGCCATCCAAAGAACTTGTAAATTATTTTACTCCTCTTGACTTCAGTACAAAATTCCCACAAACTTGAGGAATTTTGGATGGGACTGAAATCCCTATATCTGGTAATCCAACTCAGCAAAGTTCTTTTTCAGCTTACAAAAATAAATCAACTGTTAAAACTATGATAGTTACAACACCTGGAGGGTTGACTTCTTATATATCTCCTGTTTATGGCGGATCTGCTACTGATCGCCAAATTCTCGAAAGAACGAACTTCTTGCAAATGTGTGACCCAGGAGATTCTCTTATGGCAGATAAAGGGTTTGATATCCAAGACATTTTAGCACCTTATAGAATAACCCTAAACATTCCAACCTTTTTTAATAAACAAAATCAGATATCAGAAACAGCAAAAATAAAAGATAAGAAGATTGCCAGTAAGAGAATTACTGTAGAACGAGTTATTGCATTAGCAAAAACATTTAAGATATTAAAAGTCCCATTGAATTCCATTCAAACAGTTTTGGCTGAAGACATAATTTTTGTTTGCTTCATGTTAGCTAATTTCCGAAAGAAAATAATTAACTCCTATGCATAATTTGTTAGTTAATTAAATTATTGTTTAATTTATTCAATTATTACACTTACTTTTTGATTTCCACAAACTTTTTATTTAATTAATATTTAGATCGTCGAATATATTTTTTACAGTCAGTTGGTCTTGGATCAAAATTGGCTAATTTTCTTTAAATATATTGTACCTGAGTTAATGCAAAATCCTTATTTTTAATTGTTGATGGTTTGTATTTTGGTGTTTGTTGGAATGCTATTAATTTCTGTGTACAAGTTTGTCTAGTGGTATTTTTATTTTTCAAAATCTCTTTAAGGGCTCTAAAAACCACACAAACAAGTGCGCAATGTGCATTAGGGCCTTTAACTGGCGGCACATTCACATTGTATGTACTTCAGAAATGTATTTGGAGCTATTTTCAATGTCAGCTATATAGTTTTTCTATACTCTGAAGCAACTTGGCCACATAAATAAGCGTTTCTCTAACTCAATAAAACTATTCTTTGTACATTTCCCCTTTCCCGCTTGGCAAAAAGTTATCGCAACGAGCACATAAATTAACTTTAAGAATAATAATATAGATAACAGAACAATATCAGATGAAGGATATCCAATACGCAAGATTCGGACATGTTTATGATCTCTCCGAAATGGTATCAGAAATATAATATTTTAGATGCTCTAATTAGATAAATTTTTGAAGTTGTATAAAAACACAGTTATGTACCCTAAGACTAAAGCTTCATTTAATCATTCAACGCCGTTTTAACAACTCAAGTTGACTTCTTCATAGAGTAAACCAAACTATATCCATCTACAATTTTGGCTAATTTACACTTACCAGTAACTTAAATGAGAATACTATTATGCAAATTACAGTAATCTATAAGAAAATGTAAGTTTTATAAGTACCAAAAGCCCAAATAACAGACCTTACTAAGTTCTTAGGAACAGGAAGATGACAACTTAGAATTGTTGAAATGACATTAACTGTTTAAGAAAAGGGTTGGTGTTAGGATACAAAACTGTATTTTTATACTTTATAATATAAAAAATGACAAAATCCAAATAAAGCATTATATTTAAAAAATAACAGGTAAATTTTTGCTTTATTGACTTGACACCATCTCCAGCATTTTCAGGCATTGTTTCATCTCTCCTTCTATTTCTGCATCGGCGGCATAGTTCCACTTTTGTTAACCATTTTCTGAAATGAAACAACAGTTAAGGTCTTTCACCACCAATACACCAAAACAAAAAAAAAAACAAATTTATTATGCAAATATAGTTTTTTTAAAAGTCATGAATTTACCTTAAGAATAATTTAACAGTCAAAGAAATCATCTTTTATCAAAGTAATATATGTTTTAAATCTTTAGCCTTAATTGTATCATTTACTCTTGTACAAGTCATATGATATGCCATCTCATTTAATAATGCTACACTAAGGATACTTCTCACTTGCTTATCAAATGCTGGACCTCAAAATTGCTTCATAATATATTTTTTGAAAGCAAAGAGAAAAAAAATCAATTAGAGAATTATAATATTTTATGCAAGTATGGTTAAAAGCCCAATAGCGGGACAGCTTAAGGGTTATTGGAGTTACAGTAAAGAATTTTTCAATAAGTTACATTAGATTTGAAGCCAAGCAGTGTACAATCTGTAATAATTTGTTTATCAGCTTAAATAAGTCAGTAACTTCTAATGGGTGACAATATAAAAAAAAATTAAAGACAATTTTTCCAATTTTTTTTTATTCTTTATTGGTTTTTTGTGTGAACTTACAAAAAGTTAATAATACAAAAATAACGATTTTATATGCCTTTAACTTTTCAAGTATTGACAATTCAAAAAATAAATTAATAACTTTCTTATAGTCTGTCAGTCAAGCAATAAAATTGCCTTTTAACTTTTTCATCTAACTTCAATAGTTTATCAGCTATAACTGAAAAAGCAAAAAAAAAACAGAAAATTTTGATTTCAAAACTTAGTAAAAATCAAATAATGAAAACATGTCAGCTATAGCTGAAAAAGAAAAAAAAACAGAAAATATTGATTTCAAAACTTAGTAAAAATCAAATAATGAAAAATGAAATTTGGCTCAATGAGATGTTTTGTTCCAAATTTAGTATAAGGTGGATCCTTGATTGTCATTTGGGGGAGCTTGATCTCGTTTAGGGGGCTTCAGCCCCTTAGGCCACCCCCTGGATCCGCCAGTGGGTATAGCCATGGATTTTATAAAAAAAAATTCTTCCTGGGTTGCAAGAATAAATAAGGTAAGAAAATCATTTTTCCATGTTATTTAAGCAGTAAAACTTAACATTTGATGATGGATATTTTAAAATTAAAATTATGAGCTCCACTTTTAACAGGATATTTGTGTAGACATATTCTATGATATTTTGAGCAGAGAAGATGAAAACATATATCCTCAGGTTGGTTTGCATAATTTTCATATACTCTTACTTATACTTCTAGTTACTTGAATAGTACTACTACTTAGTATTATTATAAAAAGCAATTGAAGATATAAGTAAATTAAAATTTAAAAGATGAACAATTAAAATTAAGGATGATCATTTAGTGACTATTTTTATTTTGTTACATTAGAGATATACCAGAGTTAGTGGAGACAATTTACTCAGTGGATCATTTTCTAAAAATAAATTGTTTTAACAAACAAAATTAATATTTATGTTTAAGAACATTTGTAATAATTTATAATTTGTTGCACTACACTCAGTATCAACTAGATATATAAAAAAATTGTTACTATCATTTTCTGAAGAACTTGATGTTCATAAAACCCTGTCCTTTCTTTGAGCATCTAAAAATGTGTATTTTTTTTCTCACAAAAATACCTATGCATACAAAAAATCAGTAAAAATAAAACCATAATGCTTACCCTTCTTTATTAGTATAAGATCCCGTCATAAAACGACCTTCACCGAGATGCTTATTTAATGAAACGTATTTTATATTTAATTTAATATGTCAATAAATATAATCCATATGGGTTGCCTAGCAAATTTCAGTCCAGAGTATGTTTAATTAATAATTTTAAAAAAATATTTTTTTAAACATTTCACCGGTATGATTATTAGATAAATTCTATACCAATCGAAAGTATGAAGCCCATAGAATATGCAAACATTAGGTTGCCTATTCTTTTCCGGTCACAACTATCGGGTTGCCAGGTATAAACAGGTAAATGTGTACTAGCATTTTGCAACGGTCTGTTTATTGAATGAAATTTAAATGAAATTAAAGATTATTTTATTCTGAACACGGTGGTCTAAGGTTGCCTGCGAAAAATCAGTCCAGAATTGCGGTTGTCGAATTTTAAAAAGTTAAATATTGCTCCGAGTGAATGTGTGCGACTGAGAGGTCCCAACCAACCATCCCATGCAATAGAAGAGGACACAGCATAGCAGCTGTTTAAAGTCCGCCCATTTAAAGAAAGAGAGTGCGCATGCTATTTGAGCTTGGAAAAGAAAATGGTAGCGATAGACTCGTATATACTATGCATCATTTTGAAGTAGTTTATTATTAAAATAGAGAAATAGTTATTTAATTTTTTTTTATCAATTAATTATTTATGTGAATATTTTTTATGTGACACTAAAGTATATATACATCTTTAGTAAAAAAGAAGATTATGGTGATACATATATAATACTACCCTAATTAAAAATATTGATTGAAAAAAATTAAAAAAATTTACTACATGCAAATTATAAATCTATAAATGTAAACAGAGAAATTGAAATCAATTGAAACTATTGGAAAAAATTCAAAACTCATAAAAGTGTTTTTTTTTAATCCCGGTAATCTTGCAAATTTTAGTTTTATTATAAGAAGACACAATAAAAAAACAACAATTAAAAAATTACTTCTATTTATTGTAAAAAATTAGAAATACATTTTTTTAAAAATTATTCAGAATCCGTGTCATCGGACATAAAACTGTAACTGTCTATATTTACTATGGTTGGAATGGGTAGATTCTTCCGTGGACCGCTTATTTTTCGATTGATACACTGCGTAACAAGGCAGATGGTACGCGATAGTTTGATGTTGAAGTTTGGAGAGAATCAGTGAATCGCCAAAATTTTGCGCTATATTTTTTATCTGTAGTGGTACTTTGTCATCATTAGGGACAGTAAGATTGACCAGCTTCTTCCCACATCTTTTTTGGCTGTGCTCACAAAAAAGACAAATAATTTTGTTTGATGTCGATGCTGTTGATGTTGACTGTTCCTAAAAGAATTAAATCATTTTTTGAGTAAAAATCGATGAAAATAAATATAATTGAAAATACAAGTTCAATTAATAGATTTTCATACCTTGTCAAAGTCCCCAGAAGTTTGGGACAGGTCTTCAACATTACTCGTTTCATCTTCAGCAACTGTAACACAGGAATCGACACTAGAGTTCAACTGTTTTGATTCTTCTTCAGTAGTAGATACATTGGTATGCTCCTAAAAAGAAAAAAAAATTGCGATTAAATGAAAATGTTTGATATAATAAACTTCTTGATAAGAATAGTCGGTTGAAAACATCCTCATTAATTGTTACAAAAAAAAAGGAAATCAGATCTTTTTCTTGTTTAATTTATAAATTACCATATTTAAGTAAATTACAAAAAAATTATGTGTGTCGAAAATTAACAAAACCATAGGTGAATTTTACTAACAATTATTTAAACATGAAAAAAATATAGAAGATGTATTAGCTAAGATAATTTTAAAGATTCAATTATTATGTACTTACTGTATATTCAGCACTAAAATTAAGAAATTCTTCGTTATATTTTTTATTCAAAACGGTCACTTTTTTGTAGGACGTGATATGATAACCTACAAATTGAAGAGACGCACTGGGTAGCTCAACAAAATTGTATTTAAAGTGTTTTTTTACGAAAAGCTAACTTTGATACACAGTTTTTGAAAGTTTCATCATTAAAATCAATTATTTCATCATCCGATCCACACAAAAAACACTTTTTTGCCATTTTTTCCAACAATAAATAGTAGCACGTTTTTTCAATTGTATTTATAGCCACACTCTACTTCAAAATGATGCATAGTATATACGAGTCTATCCCTACCCTTTTCTTTTCCAAGCCCAAATAGCATGCGCACTCTCTTTCTTTAAATGGGTGGACTTTAAACAGCTGCTATGCTGTGTCCTCTTCTATCGCATGGGATGGTTGGTTGGGACCTCTCAGTCGCACACATTCACTCCGAGCAATATTTAACTTTTTAAAATTCGACAACCGCAATTCTGGACTGATTTTTCGGAGGCAACCTTATACCACCGTTTTCAGAATAAAATAATATTTAATTTCATTTAAATTTCATTCAATAAACAGACCGTTGCAAAATGCTAGTACAGATTTACCTGTTTATACCTGGCAACCCGATAGTTGTGACAGGAAAAGAATAGGCAACCTAACGTTTGCATATTCTATGGGCTTCATACTTTCGATTGATATAGAATTTATCTAATAATCATACCGGTGAAGTGTTTAAAAAATATATTTTTTAAATTATTAATTAAACATACTCTGGACGGAAATTTGCTAGGCAACCCATATGGATTATATTTATTGACATATTAAATTAAATATAAAATACGTTTCATTAAATAAGCATCTCGGTGAAGGTCGTTTTATGACGGGATCTTAGACTATATATTCAGTTCATCATCATCAGATGATGTTGTTTCATCTTGTATTGACTTATGCCTGCTCCACAGATCAATGGCCCGTGTCAATGGCCTGCTCCTCTGGTTTTGTAAACTTCTCTTCTTCTTCTCAGTAGTGCAAAATCTTCCTCATCAATTGACGAAATATTCATGGTGGCCTCTTCTGAATCCTGAGCATCATCATAAGTGTCTAAAAAACAAAACAAATTATCCCTGTTTTCCAATTAGCGCACAATTGAGCACAGTGCGGCACAGTGCTAGCACTGAGTGTTCCAATTACAGCACTAGCTCGCACAAATGAGCACAATAAATAACTATGCCTTTGGGATGTTTTATGTAGGTTTACCAAGTAAACATAAAACTTTATCATAAAACATGAAGTATGTTCCAAATAACGCCCGAAAATTACCGTACAGGGCGACACAAAAACACTTTGAGTTCCAATAATTGGAAAACAGCCATTACTGAATTATTCTGTAAATAATTTACGTACACATAAACGTCAATTGATTAACCTATGAGTAATACACTTTTAAGCTTATGGTGATCAGTGTACACTACCGGTTGGTTTTAAAACAACCATGTTCCAATTAACGTCCTAAAAATTGCCGCACTGTGCGGCACAAAATCACTTGTGCTCTGCTAACTGGAAAACAGCCTATGGAAATATAGTTTTAATAATTTACTATATGGGCCCAAATTTGATTATAGTAATGTTACCGTCAAAGTGAAATCTTAGTCAAAGTATACTATTACATACTTTGACGCCCTAAGTTTTAAAGTGTGAAAATTTGAATTGTATAGATTTACTAGTAAAAGTTTTATATTAATAAACACTTATATTATGAGTATAAATTATCTAATTTATCATTAATCATGTATAATATACTGAATATAATGAGTATTTATTTATTTTTCATGTTTATTAATCATAAAAAGAACTCTACAACTAATTGCATTGTTGTCTTATGTCTCTATGAATTGTAATACTTTCGTCAGGTGACAATTCGGATAACCTCAAAATATTTCACTAAGTTAACAACACAGGAAAATAAAAATTTTAATAATTTTGTTTAAATGCACAATGTGGAACATTTGAAAAACAAATTTATTATTCTGGAGATTATTTGAAAGGTATTAAAGGTAAAATTAATGTTACACTATCTATATTTTATATTTCTTTTAGCTATATCCATTATTTTTGTAATACAGATGTCCAATCCAACCTTTATGAAAAGTATCAAGAAGAATGAAGGATTTATAATTTCAAAATATTGCAATATACCTATATGCTAAAATATTATTCGGTGTTTTTATGGGATAATAACCAAAGTAGAAAAACTTCACCAAATTGTGGCAAAACAGCCTGGAAGACTGTAATGAATCAATCATAGAAAATTATAGAAATTAAAAGATCAAGAAATAGAAGTATACTTAGATCTGGAGAGTATTGAAGAAGTGAAATTTGTTAATACCAGAAAATGCATGTTAGATTGCCAGCAGAAAAAGTCTATTGTAATAAAATCTACAACTATTATTTATTAAAATGATGTGTTGGGAGAGTTTTGATGGTCAATATTCAATTTTCTTTGTGTATGATATATCAAAGGTTATATTTTAATTAATTGTATAATGAAGACAACTATGAATTCATTAAGAATTTACAAACATTTTTAGAAATAATGTTTACTCAGAAATGAAGATTAGAAGTAATATAATATATAATAGGTAATAACTTTATAATAATACAATACATTTGAAATATTTTATTTTGTTTTTAAGTGACAAATATATTAATATTACATTTATCTGGGGTTGACATATTATTAAGAAGGTACAATATCATTGCTTTTGGAATCAGTATTGTTTTCCATATATTCTGGGTCTGTAAATTTTAAACGAGGATAACAAATGGGGTGACAAATCATTTGTGCTATATTATCTCCACGCTTAAATTGACACTCCACATCTGAATGATTATACAATAAAATTCCCAAGTTGCCTCGATAATCTTCATCAATAACTCCACCACCAATTTCAATACCAAATTTCTGAGAGTTGATTTCAATACTTGAAATCCTTCGATAACAGCCCTGTGGTAAACAAATACCAAGATCCAACATTACCAGAAATCTGTCCTTTGCCTTTATTGTAATGTCAATAGGAGTTCTTAATAAAAATCCAGCTGAGTGTGATTTTTCAGTATTGAAAGCAAGTTCAGAAAATTTCCAATATTTTAAAACATTGGTGTATTCTTTTAGTGTGACATTGGTATTCTCTACTTGTGTAGATGCCATTTTCACAGAAAAATGAGTGTGCTGTTTAATATCCTTGATTAGAATAACATGAAATTGTTATTGATGAAAATATTTATTAAATTTGTAGATATCACCCCACCCATATTACACATCATATCCTCTCTCTAAATTATATAATATAAGCATCCACTGGTTTATTTGTCATTTTTCTAGATCCCACATAACAAGTTTGTAGCACATAAATTTGAAGTCGCTGATACAAAAATAATGCAGGTTTTTGCTTGAAATTACTAAAAATAAATATTAACAGTTTTAAAGTAAAAACATTACCTTAAGCAATAACATTTAAACATAATAAAAAATTGTGAGTTTTACACAAAGTAATTTTTAATCAATGACCTGAAATGCCATTTACTAGAGGGCAAATTAGTGATATTAAAATGATAGTTAAAGAAACTATAAGTGAATTATTTAATGATGAAAAATTTACCACCTTTATTTGTAGTCAAAAAGAACCAAAATTTGACATTGAGCAAATCAAACAACAAATGGATGAAATAATGCAAGAATTAAAAGCCCAAAAACAGATTAATGAACAGTTCAAGTGTAAAATAGAAAAATTGAATCAGCACATAAAAAGAAATTCCATTAGATTATATGGTTTACGAGAAGATCCAAATGAAAACTTGCCTGATAAAATTATATGGATATTGAAAAACAAGCTAGGAATAAATGTTACAGAAAGTGATTTTCAAAATTGTTTTAGAATTGGATCAAGTCAAAATGGTAAACCGAGACCGGTACTTGTTACAACAATCCAACACACGACCAAATTAGAAATCTTACAAAATAGAAAAAAATTAAGAGGATCGTCTATAGTAATATTTGAAGATATGACCATAGCCAAATATATCTTGCTCAAGGAGGCAAAAACAAAACTGGGTAAAAAGAATGTATGGTACTGTGGGTGTCACATTAAGGCTAATATTCGAGGTACAATACATACTATAGAAACTTTGGAAGATCTTGATAATCTAACACATTGATTTTTTATTTTCTTTTTGTTTAATAACTGATTAATATTGTTTAACATTTATAGTTGGAACTTCATAAGAATAATGAAGGTATAAACAAGTATTTGTTGTCTGTCATTAAATGAATTGGACATGATAATTAAATATTTTTGTTATTTGAATTGTTTTCAATATTCAGGGAGAAAATAAAATTTGAAAAACCTATTAATTTTGTATCATAAGAAGTTTTATTAAATGGAAAATAGAAAATTGAAAAATTGCATTGTCTATTTACATTTATCACAATATTCTTGAACGGTGTAAATCAATAAGTGAATTTCATTTAATGAATCAGTCATGATAATTAAATATTTTTGTTATTTGAAATGTTTCCAATATTCAGGGAGGGAATAAAATTTGATAAACTCATTACTTTTGTATGATGCAGTTTATAAAATTGACAAGATACATAAAATATAAAATTAAAAAATGTAGTTATTTACATTTAATGCAAAAACAGGAACACATTTCTTCAAGTGATTTAAAAAATATTTTTTGAATCTTTTAAAATAAAACTAAATGTTTTTAAATTTTTTATTTTATTTTTACACAAATAAGTTTATTATATATATGTTATATGCAAAATATATCAGCACTTAATTCACACAGTCGAGAAGTCAACGGAATTTAAAGCGTACGTGACTTCTCAGGGATATCAAATTACATCTTGAATTATATGCAAACAACTTCCCGGAAACCTACACGAGTCCGTTTAACCAGTAAAAACGCTGACTTGCATCAGCACTTTTGTTAATGTTATAAAAGCAACTGGAAACGTTCTCGTGTTGTCATTCAAATTATATCATTTATAGCATTAAGTTATTCAAGTACTTTAACTATTTTAATTGTTCACTTTTAATATTGTATGTTTCTAAATAAATATATTTTTTTAAAAAGTGAATTGAATCAAAGTGAATATAAAATTGGCGCAGTCAGTAGGATTGTCCAACACAGTTAGAACACGTGAATACTAACTAATTGTGGAGATTTCTAAATCATTGTGGACAAAACCTACTTGAAAAGGACAACAACTACCAAGTACTAGCAAGGGAACACGCAACCAGGCTAACCAGTGCTAAGTGACGCGGAGAACAGTCCGATGCGAGGAATAATAACGTAAGAATCACATAAAGTAACTATTTTTTTATTTTGAATGACCACCAGTTCTTTCATTTATATAATATTTTATTCCTCATAACCTTACATTCCTAAATAATATTGAAACTATATATTTTACATAATCATATTATTTTATTACTTTGACTTACATATTTCGAAGTATTTGAAACATTATTTCAAGTTTATTATTAATCTACCATTTATACATTCCTATTTCAAATTTGTTATTATCCTATTAAACATTGCTCGATATTGGATTTTGATAAACTAGATATTTACCATTTACATTTAAAACCTCAACATTTAATTTTTATTTATTGTGCGAATCTATACAATTATAAACATGGCCACTACTAGACAAGCAGCTACACCAACCGTAGAACCATATAAGTTATCTGAAATATTTGCCATAATTCCCGAATATGATGGTAATCCAATATTTTTGAATACTTTCATATGCTCCTGTAATACTGCTTACAGCATGGCAACGGATAATCAGCAAGTATTGCTAATTCTCCACATCAAAAATAAGTTACGCGGTAGAGCGGCTGAATTAATTAATTCGCGAAACCCTAGTCAATTAGCTGAAATTCAAACCCTCCTAGAAAATCATTTTGGAGATCCTAGAGATCTCTCGGCTCTCATACAGGACTTGCAACGAATGCGGCAAACTCCTAATGAATCCCCCCTCACTTTCTCTGCTAGACTCCAGACGCATCAAGCGAAAATGCTAGCAGCTATAAACAAGCAAAATTTAACTATCAAAGAAAAACAAGCACAGATTGACTTAATAGAGTCAATGGCTCTTAATAGCCTTCTTACGGGTTTAGAGCCCAAAATTGGTCAACTCGTTCGCGCTAGCGACCCGTGCAGTATTCTCACTGCCATTTCCAGAATTAAACGAGAACTACAACTATCACATTTAGAAACTCAGAAATTTTCAGGTAATAGAAGTTTCCAACAACCCCCTCGTAAACCAAATAACGGTCCACCTCCAAAACAATGCTCTTTTTGTAAACGCATGGGCCACTTAAGCAACGAATGCTTATTGAGAATGAGACAATTTCAACACAACCCGAATTCTAATCAGAACTATTCGAATTACCGCCCTCATTTTTCCAATCAACCTGCTAATCAATCTACGAATGTTAATCCCAGTCAACAATTTTCACAGCAACAATTTCGTCCATCTACCAGTAGACAACCCCAAATGTCTGGCAATTACAGACCGAACCCGAGTTTCTTTAAACATCAACAACGCCAACAACCAAAGACTCATCACTTGAACAATCTGCAATTCGGACCATATCACAATGACTATAACTACTCTCAAAACGAAAATCATTACACCTCTTTACCCGATGAGTACGGAAACGTACAAGATTATCACCCTAATGATTTCGAACAAAACAATGAACCAGAATATTTCAATACTGAACAGTTATACGAATTTTATTCTGACAAACCTGATTCTTCTCAAGTAAATTTTCATTTGACTCCCACTCAGTCAGAACCCCCGGACCAAGAAATTTCAGAAATTCAAACCCAAATTCAGACAATGAATCTGGACGACTTCAGCCCCAATGTCAACTTCCCAGAACAGAACTTTCTGTAAGACCTCTTCTTTCCGTCAACTCAAAGAATCTTTATTATATTACTGACTCTTCAAACACCTATAAACTTCTTATCGACACGGGTGCAGGACTTTCAATTTTTAAACCTGAAACCTGCCAACGCTTCAAACAACGATTTCCCGAAAACGTAGTCATCCAAGGAATCACCGATCAGAAAATCTTAATCAACGAATCCACCCTTGTACCTTTCAATGTCGCCGACCCACACAAGGTATATATTTGCAACATCGACATTGAATTCGACGGATTACTGGGTTCAGATTTCCTTGAACACTATAACTGCGTTATAGACTTTAACAGCAAACAACTTGTCACTAATTTTAAAACTTTACCTCTCTACAAAGTTACGGACGATACTGTCATGCGTACTCAGAACCCTTCAACTTTCAATAACTGCATCCCGGTTAATACAATCTGTTTAGAACCTCGAACAGAACAAATATGTAAATTAAAATGTAACCTCACTAATACTGATGCTTTCCTATCATCTGCCGAAATAGAAAAAGTTTATCTTCCCCGTGCCCTTGTTAAAATTAATGAAAAAGGCGAATTCCTTACTTCAGTTTTAAATGCAAATGCTATCCCCAAGACTGTTAATTTCGACAATTTGGAACTCGAACCGATAAACAATTTTTCCGTAAACATTCTTTCTGAAAATTACTCTCAAAACTTGACCCAGCCTGATAGACAAACTACAATTATGGAACAACTTCGGTTAGAACATCTGAACGAGGAGGAAGCCGAACTTATTTCTCAACTTTGCCTCGAATATTCCGACATATTCTATTTAGAAGGTGACCAACTGACCTTTACAAACGAAGTCAAACATTCGATAGACACTAATAACGCAAAACCCTCTTTCACAAAGTCATATCGGTACCCCCAAATACACAAACAAGAGGTAAAAAGTCAGATATCAAAGATGCTTGACCAAGGCATTATACGTCCGTCTAATTCGCCATGGTCATCCCCGGTTTGGGTAGTTCCCAAAAACTTGACGCATCTGGTACCCAAAAATGGCGTGTCGTCGTCGATTATCGTAAATTAAATGAACTTACTGTTGACGACAAATATCCCCTACCGAACATTTCGGATTTACTTGACCAACTTGGCAAATGCCAATACTTCACCACCCTCGACTTAGCTTCCGGGTTTCACCAAATCGAAATCGATACTATAGACATCCAAAAAACAGCATTCACAGTTGATAATGGCCATTTCGAATTTGTTAGAATGCCCTTCGGTCTTAAAAACGCTCCATCCACCTTCCAAAGGGTAATGGATAATATTCTTTTAGGTGTTCAAAACGAGAGATGTTTAGTCTATATGGACGACATTATCGTTTATTCTCCGACTATACATGAGCACATAGCCCGACTTTCTGAAGTTTTCAAACGATTGCGAAAAGCCAATCTAAAAATCCAACCCGACAAATGCGAGTTTCTTCGCAAAGAGGTCGCGTATCTTGGCCACCTTATAACTCCCGAAGGCGTGAAGCCTAGCCCCTCAAAGGTAGATTGTATCTTAAATTTCCCCCAACCAAAAAACCCAAAAGATATCAAGTCCTTCTTAGGGTTAGCTGGTTATTACAGGCGATTCATCCCCAATTTCGCCAAGATTTCAAAACCTTTGACAAGATTACTTCAAAAAGACACACCTTTCCAGTTTGATTCAGAATGTGTCAAATCTTTTGACGAATTAAAAGAGCCCTTACTTCTACTCCCATACTCATATACCCTAATTTTGAAGAGCCATTTATTCTTACAACCGACGCCAGTTCATTTGCTATCGGCGCAGTGCTCTCTCAAGGCCCTGTAGGTAAAGATTTACCCGTAGCCTATGCCTCCAGAACTCTCTGCAATGCTGAAACTAAGTATTCAACCATAGAACGAGAACTCCTTGCAATAGTGTGGGCGGTTAAACACTTTCGTCCGATAATTTTTGGCCGTAAGTTTTTACTTCTGACCGATCACCGCCCGTTAACTTGGCTGTTTTCTATAAAGGATCCTGGAAGTAGACTTGCAAGATGGCGCCTTAAGCTCGAGGAGTACGACTATCAAATAATTTACAAACCCGGCAAAGTAAATAAAAACGCCGACGCGCTCTCTCGCATTAAAGTTAACAACTTTAATGAATACATATCATTTCAAGCAAACAATCATCTAACACCATTTACAGTACTCCCAACAAACGAAACTGACGATGACTCACAAGAACCCCAGACGAGAAGTCCCATTAATCTCCAACAAATCTCCGAAGAATTTAAAACTTTTGTCGAGCGATATCAAACCGTCTCTCTCATAGATTACGACAAAATTCAATTTTCTAATTGCCAACTCTTAGACCGAGGAAACAAAAACATCCTAGTATTTCCCCAAGGCTCTCTCATGAAAAATTTTCACCATGACATCATCGAAGACATTTTTGAGGAAAATGCTGATTTCCGTACCCCTAGAGTAAATGTCTTTGCAAGCAAAAGTGTCAGAAAAAGACGCTATTACATCGTCCCTCTCCCTTCTGACCCAGAAATAGTCAACGAGATTCTTTTCGCATCTCTGTATAATAGTAGAGATGTGTTCACTGAAAACGAAGTATTCTGTGTTGAGAATAACATTGAACTGCCCATTTTGGAAATGCTTTCGTTTATCTTTTCCGAAATCGATATCAAATGGAAAGTTTGCCAAAATATCGTCGAAACGGTTGAGAAAGACCAAATACCCATCATCCTCGACCAATTCCATAACGGCAAAAATAATATACACCGTGGTATCAATGAAACTATCCGCAGAATAAAAGAAAAATACAATTGGCAAGGACTGACTAAGGACGTTGACAATTTTATCAAAAACTGTCAATCTTGCCAGAGAGCAAAAGTTTACCGGAAAAATCTCGACAGCCCACTTGTCATTACTGAAACCCCACGGACACCCTTTGAACGCGTCAACATCGATATTCTAGAAATCCCGACAAAAAACTACGCATTAACTATCCGGGACGAACTAACAAAATTCTCTCAGGCCTACCCCATAACCGACAAATCCGCAAAAACCGTGGTTAGTACCTTACTACTCTATTTCCAACACTTCGGTACTCCATTACGGATACATTGTGATTATGGCAGGGAATTCGACAACACACTAATGAGAGATTTGTGTAAACTATTTGACATCAAACTATCTTATTCTAGCGTGGGACATCCCCAGTCAAATGGTTCATTAGAACGATTCCACTCGACCTTATTAGAGATGATTAGAATCCATAAACTAGAAAATCCTGACGAACACCCTTTTAACATCCTCCCTTATGCAATCATTGCATATAACAATTCTGTAAACAAAACTCATGGATTCACCCCTTACGAACTTGTTTATGGACATACTTCGAGTAGGACTCCAGAAACTCTCTACAACCAACAAGCCCTGATAACTAAGTACATCAGAGATCTCAATAATCGTATCTCTCACTATTATAAAATTGCTCGCGAAAGAACGGAAATCCAAAAACATAAAGCGAAAGTCAGATTTGATGAACACGTTTCTGAAAATCTCCCTAACTATCAAATAGGCGATAAAGTCTATATTAAAGAATTCCAGATCAAGGACAAACTCCAAAATAAATTCAATGGTCCTTTCGAAATCCTGGAGATTCACAGAAACTCCGCAACAGTAATAAACCCTAAAACTAACCAAAAATCAAAAGTTAATTTCGACCGAATGAAACCGTTCTCAGAAAGTTAATTTCTGTTTCAGGTTTTGCCTGATGTTCGGATCAGCAGTACCCCAATTTCAAATACAACCAATAAACAATACTTTAGGTATCTACTTCCATAACGAAGCAGAAATAACTGTATCCAATGATAAATGGACACTTTTAGTACACAGAAACATTTCTACACTAGAACAAGTATTTACTACAAATAACAGAATATTACAAATTCTTGTAAAAACTGTTAACTTCAATTCTTTTGCTATGAACTACTTTCGCGCAGACGTACAAACCCACATTAACCTTCTCAATCAAATTTCTAACTCAATCAAACAGAAATTTACTGACATTCACATGGACACTAAAAGACACAAACGAGGTATACTTGATGGGGCAGGTACCCTTTTTAAGGCAATCACCGGCAATTTAGACGCCGCCGACGGAAAATACTTTACCGAAAGCATAAACCGCTTAAATCAAGGCCAACTTCAAATTGAGAACTTACAAAAAAAACCAAATAAGCGTCACCACATCCGTAATTAAAAACTTCAACGAAACTATCTTAGAATTGACGAGAAACTTTTTAACGATAACATGATAAAGCTGGAAAACACTATCGGAAAAATTAATGATAAGGTCGCCTACGTCGAATCAAAACTCGCACTACTTGAAATGTGTGAAAAACTTATGGAGAATTATCTCTACTTAGAAGATAATTTGAATGATGTTTTAAATTCTATCACATTCGCGCGTCTGAAAATAATTCACTCTTCAATTTTAACACCAGAACATCTTATTACCTCATTACAGGAAGTATCGCAAAATTTAGTCAAAAGTAACCTTCCATTGGCTGTAAAGTACTCGAGCATCGCACAATATCTGGAAATCATTGAACTAGAGGCATTTCAAACATATACCGATCTTATATTTGTGTTAAGAATCCCTTTAGTCGAACAACATCCTTACACAGTCTTTCATTTATATCCTATCCCTATATACGATGAAAGAACAGGTTTACATCATATGCTATCCTTCACTCAAAAATATCTTGCAAAGAATGATGATTCTTTAATGTTTATTCCGATCAAAGACTTAAGTGCGTGTAAACCGTTATCCACTCGTAAGAAACTGTGCTCTGAACTTTACGCATATCCTATTGACACAAACGCGTTATGTGAAGCTCAACTTCTAAAGAATGTCCAAAAGGTACCCGACAACTGTAAAAGCTCACTAATATTCACTCAAGGATACAACGTTCAAAAACTAGAACCCAATACATGGCTCATAATTACTTCTGAACCCATAAGTGTTACAGTGAATTGCGCTCAAACAAACCCAAAAACTCTTACAATCTCCCTCAACTCGATATTGACTCTTCAATCAGAGTGTAGTGCGTTTATAGGAATTACAAAAGTTCAAGCCGAATCTGGTAAACAAACCGATGTTCTAGAAACCTTCCAACCAGTAACAGTGCCGTTCAACTGTTGCGACGCAGTGCCAGAAAAAATTATAATTCCTGAACTTCAGCCCCTGAAGCTGAACACGCTTAACGTAGAAGAATTAGACGTAGCAAATCACAAATTGGAACAATATTCCAGAGACCTCGATGGTCTCATAAACCAGCCGTTTGTAACCAAAAATATCTCTTGGTTTACCTATACAACCATAGCTGCTCTCATGATCATAGCAGCACTCATCACCTTCCAAGCTGTCAAAAAGAGGATGGTAAAACCTCCAAAGGACTGCAAACCTGACCTCAGCCAGTGCCTCAGCCAAGACTCAAATTCTTCCCCAAGCTTAGGCCTGTTTTGAAAACAGAACAAAGGTTAGAGACGCAAGTTTAGGTATACCCTTTATGTTCTCTAAAAACACCATTTTTAATATTAATTTATATCATTAACTTTTTTATTTTCCTACACATTATTTTTATTCACATTTCCTTTTACTTTATATTTTATTTTGATATGTTTAGGTTAAGCATTTAATTATTACTCGTATTATTTTATTGCTCATTTATTTTAACATATTTTGATTTTATTTTACAAATATCAATTTGATTTTTACCTATTACTTTATTTTATTCATATTTTATACACTTATTACTTATTATTCATACCATTCAAACATCATTTTATACTATTTTATGTTTCTGTTCCTAAAAGTTGATGTTATAGCATCAACTTTTGATAAGTAAGGGGAGTTGTTATATGCAAAATATATCAGCACTTAATTCACACAGTCGAGAAGTCAACGGAATTTAAAGCGTACGTGACTTCTCAGGGATATCAAATTACATCTTGAATTATATGCAAACAACTTCCCGGAAACCTACACGAGTCCGTTTAACCAGTAAAAACGCTGACTTGCATCAGCACTTTTGTTAATGTTATAAAAGCAACTGGAAACGTTCTCGTGTTGTCATTCAAATTATATCATTTATAGCATTAAGTTATTCAAGTACTTTAACTATTTTAATTGTTCACTTTTAATATTGTATGTTTCTAAATAAATAATTTTTTTTTAAAAGTGAATTGAATCAAAGTGAATATAATATATATATATATATATATATATATATATATATATATAAAAATGATATGATTCTATAAAAACTTATTCAGATTTCTGATATGTGTTTTTTTGGGTTTGATAAGAAGATCCAAAACCATCGCTACCGCGCTCACTATTGTTTTCCATGGCTGCTATGGCTGCTATGTCTGTAAATTGCAAACTGGGGTAAAAAATAGGATGACATATTAATTGAGCTATAACGTCTCCACGTTTAAATTGACGTTTTGCATTTGAATGATTATATAATAAAATTCCCAAGTTGCCTCGATAATCTTCATCAATAACTCCACCACCAATTTCGATATCAAATTTTCGAGAATTTGTTTCGATACTTGATATCCTTCCATAACACCCCCGTGGTAAACAGATACCGAGATCTAACGTTACCAAAAATCTGTCCTTTGCTTTCAATATAATATCAATAGGAGTTCTTAATAAAAATCCAACGGAATATGATTTTATGGGTTTTTCAATATCGTATACCTAATCGGAAAATTTCCAATATTTCAAAACATTAGTACATTCTCTTGATATGGCATCAATTTTTTCTATTTGTGGGGATGTCATTTTCTCAAAAATTAACTGAGCTATTTGATCTCCTTGATGGAAGTAACAATCTGTACTGGAAAAATTATAGATTACAACCTTTATTGTGTCTTCTTTATCAATATAACAACTGCCAATTTCGATACCACAACGTAGTGATATGCCCGATTTGGAAGCAAGTCCACAATAATTATGGGGTAGTTCACACTGAATTGCTAAATCAACTACCATATATTCTCCCGCTTGAAGATAATAACTAATGGGAGCTCGTAAATCGATTCCCGCTGCTCTAGATGTAGCTTGCAGTGGTTTATAATCTGAATACAATATCAACTGAATAGGTCTAATTGCAGTTGTCATTATTATAAACAAATACTACTATATATTGCCAGGCTTGAAGATAACAGCTAGTGGGAACTGGTAAATAAATTCCCGCTGACCTAGATGAGGTTGTAATAGTTTATAATATGAATACTTTAAGTTGTTATAAACATAGTAGACACCGTTATTTATATATATATATATATATATATATATATATATATATATATATATCGCCCGTTATTATCCCCCCCTTATATAAATTTATATATATATTAGTTTTCTTCTTTAAATTTAAGTTTTGTGATTTTACATCCAACGTTTATAACTTTTGTTATATATAATTTTGATATCATATGTTCATACTGAAACACATTTTGGACAATTCACATTTATTGCCGGTTCTTCTTCAGAATCAAATGTTTGAGAAATTTCAAGAAATAAAACGGAAGATTTAATTAAAATTAAAAACTTAATAAGTTTTAGGGGCAGGAAAGCGTTTCATTAAAAAGTGTCTTACACCCATTAGAGTAATTTATAATTGGGTGATCCAATATGCCAGTCACTAGAAGGCAAACTAGTGACATTAAAATGATAACTATAGACACCTTAAACGAATTATTTAATGATGAAAAATTTATCCTTTCAATTTCCAGTCAAGTTGGACAAAATATCAGCGATCAAATAATGAATCAGATAATGAAAGAAATAGTAAAATTAAATCAGAACATTAAAAGAAAATCCTCTCGGATGCACGGTATGAAAGAAGACTTGGTTGATAAAATTGTTCAAATGTTTAAAGACAATCTAAAGGTAAATGTTACACAGGAAGGTGTCGAAATCTGCTATAAAATTGAACCATATCAAAATGGTGAACCGGGACAAGAAACGAAAATGGAAATTTTACAAATTAAAAAAAACCCTAAAGAAAGTTTCATAACAGTCGGCGACATGGTGACTTCTGAACATCTCTTGCTTAAAAAGGCAAACAAAAAGGCGACTAAGAGAAAAGTATGGCATTATGGGCTAAAAATATTATTCGCACTTTTTGAATAAACAATAATTTAAATAATTGAGTATTACTATTTAACATGCATCTAAAACTTTCCTTAAATATATCAATTTATACATTTAATTTTAAATGAGTATAGTAATTATGCTTTCAAACAAAGCTAAACAGCTAGTAATTTCTTTATATATATTTGTTAATTGAATATGAAAGTTATTAAATTAATAATTGTTTATTTTGGTAGTAATTCCCAAGTTAAATATATGTACCATATACATAATTTCTAAATTAAATATTATACCCATTTTTCTTGTAATTCTTTTTTTAATATTACCTACTGCCTACATAATTAATAAATATGTAATAATTAATTAAGCTAAAAAAGAAACAAATTTAATTCTTTGATGAGTGTAAGGAATTATTAAATAAAATTCTAAGTTTTAAAAATTATTATTTATTTTAACCAAACATTGTATTATTTAACAAAATTATACAATATGTCATAAGTTGTTTTATCCACAGGAACTTTTGCTTTTTCAAATATTTTTTTAACAATTGTATTCGGATCCTTTTCAAATTCTTCAAAGTTTTGTATTACCAATTTATCGGTTTTTAATTCATTATAATAATATTTTAAAGCTTTGGCGTTTTTATCATTCGAAAAGCCAACTTAATATGTGGCTTGTCTGTTATTAATCCATCTATAGTCTTTTTTACTGATAGCTCCTCATTCAGTAAAAGAACAGCACCCTCTATTTCGATATCGTGATTTAAATGTGATTTTTGACTTATAAATTTTAAATCGTCCCATTGTTCCGTTAATTCTACCAAAACCGGTACCGTATCCATTTTAAGGTTTTTGCACATTTCTTCAACTTCTTTTCTTGTTGCCCACCAATCTTTATCTTTATGCACGATAATACCTATGGTTCTAAACTGTGGATTGCATTTGTAATGGTTGTTATCAATCCATTCGGTAATTAATGAAAACTTTCCAAAATTTTCAAAAGCCGTTTTCCAAATTTCCCAATCCATATTTAAAATTTTTTCCAGAGCTCCATTGTTTGTGTTGAACTGTGTCAAAATTGTATGTTTTGATGATAGCAAAAGCACATCATCACCTTTATATGTATAGGTTACAATTTCTTGTAGAAGTTCATCTGGTTTGTTGGAAAACGACACACTACTTGAAGAGAAATTGTTTAAATAATTGAAAATTTTTTGCAATGGTTGAGTATAAATGATCAATTTCGGTCCGGTTAATTTAACCACACTGTTTTTTATTTCCTGAATTAATAAATTTACATCACCAGGGGAAAAAAATGTGAAAACGGTATTAACACCTTTTAATTTTTCTGTTACACAATACCGTCTGTTAAAAAGAGATATATTAATATAATCTTGGCTTGGTATACCAAGTTCAAAACCAATATTTAATTTTAAAAGAATAATACATGAACTAGATTTTATTATGACCAAAAATAAAATTATTTCAGAGACTGATGCTCAAAATCTAAATAATATGTTCTGGTCTCATTGGCTGTTCAAATGTCAACATAATATTGAAAATATGACTATAGACGATATAAAAAATTAAAAAAAAAATTATCGAAAAAGATTCCTTTGTTCAAACACCTCGAATAGAATCTTATGCTGCTACTATTTCAAATATACCCAATGCATTTAAAAAACTCTTAATAAACCGTCAATATACGTTAATGGAACCAGCTCATTCTCCGTGGAGTATTTTCATATTTATTTGTGTCTTTTTAATTATAATATAACTTTATTAATCAAAACATGTAACAGGAATGTTTTTACTTGTTTATAATTGATAATTAAATTATAATAGTATTTCAAATTAACAACTATGCAAAACAATTACACTATACGAAAAAAAAAATCGGTTGATTACAAATATCTATTTGTTAAATTTTTGATTACAGCATATTTCATTCGCCACGAATACGTCTTGCCAATTGTAGGTCCTGGGGAGTAATTGTCACTCGTTTGGCATGAATAGCACACAAATTGGTATCTTGGAAAAGACCAATCAAGTAGGCTTCACTAGCTTCTTGTAAAGCCATTGTTGCCGCACTTTGAAATTTTAAGTCACATTTAAAATTTTGCGCAATTTCCCGAACGAGTCGTTGGAATGAAAGTTTTTTTATTAACAAATCGGTACTTTTCTGATAATGACGAATTTCACGAATAGCCTTTGTACCGGGTCTGTGACGATATGGCTTTTTCACGCCACTCGAGGCGGGTGCATTTTTACGTGCCAGATTTGTTGGCAATTGTTTCTTAGATACTGTATCACCGCCGGTTGATTTACATGGAGTATGCTTAGTATGAACCATTCCGAGTACGATTCACGCTGACAATGAGATATCAAATATTTTGGATAGTCGTCACTTGTTTTTTTCACCCTCCACAATTCTGAAAAGATAAGTTAAATATTAAGAGATTGAAAATCAATCGATAATTGTTAAAGTGGGGATTATCATATAAATATCAACTCTCGAATGTAATTCATTCTTATACATATTTTCAAACAAGTTAGCATTTGCGGTACTCAATTCCAAGGGACTATTTGTTTATTATAATTATATATACACAATCTCGTTAGCATTATGGAATGTTTGAAAAATAAAAATGTAATTTGTCCATACGATTCAAATCACGAGATATGGCAATCACGTTTACCAATACATTTATCAAAATGCAAGAAAAATCACCCCAATATTTGTCTTGAAACGTGTGACTTCAATGCGTTTCACAAAATACCGAAACATGAACTGGAAATGCATCATAATAATTGCCCAGATAAAAGAGACTGAAAGGGCATTATTTCAGGGAGAAGATGAACCATCAAATAAGTTTCCCATTTTCAATATGCATGTACCCACTACAGAATCGTGGGATGATTGTAATTACACTAGTTACGATCCCACAAAATTCATTGAAAATAAACCAGTGTTGCGAAAATATGTAAATCTGTCAAAAAGCAAACGACTTGAATTTAGAAATATGGAGCAAATAAGATTGGCAAAATTAGAAACCATCCGCCAACAACAACTGCAAAATAACAATGAAAGTTCTGAAGATATCAAGAAATTATTAAGACAAATACATATAGGAAAAAATACAGCATATATTCCAAAATATTAAATGAATAAAATTGTAATTGTAAATAATAAAACATGTAATATTGTATTTATAAATTTCTGAATGCTTGTGATTTTTAAAAATAAATGAAGTATGGAAAAAAATAATGTTTTTTTTATATGTTTAGTATACAAACATTATGCTCATAAATAATTTGACAATTGTTGGTGATGCAAAATGGAGTGCCTGAAAATATGAAAAAATGAATATTGTAGAAGTTAGCTAGTTAATTTTAAGATTATGAAAAATTATTTTACAGAAATGATGTTTTAATTCCAGTTTTTGTTTTAAAATATAGATCAAAAAAAAGTTGAATAAATTAATTCAAGATTTTATGGTAATTTAAGTTGATGTGCTAAACTTAACTTGAATGTAAATTTACAAGTATTGATCAACTTGAAACGTTGATGAATTATAATTAAGAAAAAATACACAATAAAAATGGAGAAATAACTCAATGTAGATTTGCATGTAATAATCAATGTACTAATTAAAATTTTTAGGGGGGATATAAGAAAGAATTCAGCACTTTGTGTATATAAAGAAGAACTCGCTTCTAATTCTTCAAAGTATTACTTTACTATACACATAATCATGCAATCAATAAAAGATGATCGTGAAAAATGTCCCTATAATGCACATCATGTGGTAACAAAAGAACGTATTGGAAGACATATTTTAGAATGTGGAAAAAATTATCCGCATCTAAAAAGATGTCAATTCAATATGAGACATGTAATTCCGGAAGACAAACTGGGAGAACATCATCAAAATTGCCCGGAGAAAAGGGACGATGTATTGTATTTATTAAATCAAAGCAGATATCCACTGACACAAAACGAAGATGAGCAACGAACAAGATACCCGATTTATAATAGGCATGTACCGACAACAGAATCGTGGGATAATTGTAATTACAATAGCTACGATCCCACAGAATTTATTGAAAATAAGCCCGTTTTGCGAAAATATGCAAATCTAACAAAAAGGAAACGACGTGAATTCAGAAATTTGGAAAGAATTAGATTTGCAAATTTGGACACAAAAAATAAACAAAAAGCTGCAATCAATAAAGAAAGTCAAGAAGACATTAATTATTTACTAAAAGAAATAGAAGATATGAGATTTCAGAATAGTGAATAGTTTAATTTTGCTATGTTATAATAATTTTTATATTATTTTGTGTTAAAAAAAAAATAAATAAATTTAGAAAAAAATAATGTTTTATTTATATATTTAGTATACAAACATTATGTTCATAAATACAATTAAATTTTACAATTGTTGTTGATTCAAAACAGAGTGCCTGAAAATTACTAAATGGTGAATATTTCGTTGAAAAACGGTGATGAAGCAATAAGAAAATGATTAACGACAATAATTCTAAACGAATTTGAAAATGTTTAAAAAATACACTTTATAATTTTAGTAGTTTCTAAGAAAGTAATATGTTAAAAAGTTTTCCGACTCAAAATTGACTTCATGGATTGTGGTATATTGAACAGTTTTATAAAAATGTTTTAGTAGAAAATCCTCAAATTAATTTGTACTGCTACGAAAATTTGAATTGGTTGTTTTGTAGTGAATGTATGAAAGAGAAAGAAGAATCAATGAATTAATGGTGTATTGTATAAAGTACAAGAAAATTACTATACACCTTTTGTAATCTTTGGTATTCACATGTCACAAGATTATTTTCTGAAAATTTACATTTGATGAAACTACCAAACAAGAAAATAATGTTACCAGAAACATAAATTAGAAGAGCATCATAATAATTACCCAGATAAAAAGACATTGAAGGCAATAACGGAATTATGGGATTAACTGTGAAGAATTAGGTCTCCTACCACAGCCATGTAATTAATAAAGAAAGGAGGACGAAGAAGATATATTAAAACTAAAAATTTGTCGTTTGTATCCCAGTATTTGTATTTCTATAATTGTAACAAAATTGGAATTTGTAAAGAGGAACGTTTGAATATTATAATTTCTAAACGTTTAATTTTTTATTAACAATTTAAATTGCAAAATATAAATTACAGTCAAATTAAAACAGTGCAGATACAAATTAAATTTATTATTAATTCTAATTATGTCAAAAGGTTTTAGCATTTAAAAATTAATTGTAAATTTGTTTAGAAATAAATAAATTACCAAGTAGCTATTTATTGTTTGATGTTATTTTATTTTTGTCATCTAATTCCTAGACCACGATATCAAATTATTTGTTTTTCAGCAATTTGTCATTAGAAAATATAAAATACAATAAAACACAACTGCGCAAAGACATAAATAAAATCTCTTCTATATTCTAATTATTGGTTAATCAATATTGCAAGATCTAAAATTATTCTATAATATAATATAACTAGTTTCCACGACACGGTACTATTTCTGGGATGTAGTTTCTAGAATTTATTGCTATCTAACTGACCCCCGAGATCGCCAAATCCCCGGATAATTTTTCAAACCATTGATCAAAATTGTTCATCTAGATTTTATTTTTATTCTTCAATTTTCAAATCCAAGTTTCGAAATTCATTAGTTATTTCGTATAATTGATTTGAATTGTATAAATAATTACCGGCGTAGAAACACATAAAATTTATTATAAATTGTAATGATCAACTCTTGTTTAAAATTTTCAAATCCACCATATTCTAATTACTGATAGTTAACTAATACTTCAACGTCTGAAATTATTGTGGTTTCTAATTTTTTTCTATATAACCTACTTTTAAGATCGCCAAATCGCAGATATTTTTTAAAACCATTGATTATTAAAATTAATCATTCAAATTTTATTTTTATTGTTTGATTTTGAAATAGAAGAATCAGATTTCTGTAATTGTTTCATGTAGACAATTTAAAATATAAAAATAAATTACTGGCGTAGAAACAAAAATAAAATTTATTTAAAATTCTAATTTTCATTTCGTATCCAAAGTTTTCAATATAAACATATATATATATATATATATATATATATATATATATATATATATGTTTATATTATAATAGACGAACTTCGCATCATCCTCTCTAACTTCTTTATTAAAGATATATTTATGGATAAGAAGTGAGTCGCGCGCGAAGGATATGTTGTTTATATAGTAATTTTAGTACCACATGATCGATAATAACCCATTTCATTGGTCCAAGCACCCAAAAGCTTCCCCTTCCACCAAAAATTAGACGAAAATTGTGGTAGAGGGGGTAATTTTACGTTCAAATGAATATCGGAATTCAAGTAGAGTAGTCGTTTCAGGTTATAATACACAAGTCAAAATTTATCTTACAATAAATATTTCATTTATGTTAATTTAAACCAAATACTGTCAAGTAAATAAAATAAATATTTAAATAAAACTGTGTCTTTTTATTAACAATGTATTCCAATAATTATTTTCGAATATTTTAGCGGTGTCCTTTTATCAATTTAAAATACAAAAATATGACAAGAAATAAAATCTTGGGTTACTTTATTTAAATACAATATTTATAAAATTTGGCTTAACAAATTTTTAACCATTTATATTTATCGTTAATAACAAAATTTGGGAAATTATCCACTAATCGAAGATTCTTATAGCCAACATTTGAAATCATTGATTCATTGATTTTATCCGTGTCCGAGATTTTCTGAATTCCTTAGTTTATTTGAATTACAAAACATAAACTACCATGAAATTAGACCACTAAAACTTTTATCCAGAACATTGCTGAAAATCTAGTTTAGCATTGTTGTTTCGTTTTTGTATGATTTTTATCAAAATTGTTTTCGTATCGTTGAATTTAGAATGCAGAATCGCGGTAGAAAATAAAACAGAAGCAGAATTAAAATAGTAGTTATTTTATCTGTATTACAAGATTATAAAAGTTGCTACTCTAAAATTATTCAACATTAATTTTAACGTTTTCGTTATTTCTTTTTATCAAATTAAAACGCAAACCCACAGTAAAATTTTGGTTATTTTTATTTGAATTACAGATGGCTAGTTTATATAATTTAATTTTTAAATTGTATGTGTAAATAATTAAAATTAGTACAAATATTGAATTCTATATATTGAGATATTCAAAATGATAATAAGCAACGAGCTTCAAAACTAAAGATGGTCTAAAAATTTTAAATTAAAATTTTGTTATTTTTAAATGTTTGTCTTTTTTCTGCCAAGAAAACAATTGGCGAACTAAATTTAATAATTTTTTTTGTTGAGATTCAAATAAAATAATTCAATATTTTATTTCTATTACAATTCGTTAATAAAAAAACGCTGTATTAGTTAAATATTTTATTTATTTGATTTAGTGAAATTAGAACACTAAAACTTTTATCACGAAGATTGTTGAATATTTAATTTAACAATGTCGTTTCGTTTTTGTATGAATTTTACCAAAATTATATTCCAGTATTTTTACTCGTTTCGTTTTATCAACTTAAAATATAGAAACAGTGAAAAATAAAAGCAGAAATAAAATCTTTGACTTATTTCATTTAAATCTCAAGTATAACATTTGTGAAATGTAGTTTAAGAAATTCTGAATTTAAATTGCAATTAATTCTATTTTTGAAAATTAAAATTTAATTTTTGTATCAATTTGCAACTTTTATTATTTCCTAAAATAATTCCAAAAGATTATCTGTGATTTGAAATTCTAAATTATCGGTTAACAGATACTTTTAAGATTTTAAAATTGTTAGAACTATTTAGTTTGGACGACACGGTTTTTTTAGCCATGAGATTATTCAACTTTAAAGTTTTTATTTATTTATTTTTATCAAATTAAAATGCAAAATCACAAAAAAAATAATCTTGATTATTTTCTTTGTATCCCAAGATTATAAAATTTAATTTGTCAATTATGCACGTTTCTCAAATTGAATTGCAAGTCGTCTGATATTTTAAAATAAAAACTGGAATTTAACATTTGCTCCGAAACCTTTATTATTTCTGAGAATTAGTTTTGGAAGATTACTCGTGATTGAAATATTTGCTTTTAAAGTTTGAAAACTAGCTTGGACTACACGATTTTGTTTTTACTATTAAATTATCCAGTATTAAAAGTTTTTACTGGTTTGTTTTTATAAATTAAAATGCATGATTATGGTAAAAAATAAAACCACATTGAAGTAAAACTAAAGTTTATTGTTAATTCTAATTATTGTATCTCATTAAATAACGCCAGCTAGTTGACGTATTAAAAACAGACTCGATTTCAACAATAATTATGAGGGTTTCATAGTCGACATTCGAGACCGCCAAGTTGAAATTTAATTGAAATCGCTTTCTATGCTGCGCTCGGTTTTTAAATCTTGGTTTTAATGAATTCTAATTTTTAAATATTGTCAAATGTTTTTATATTCAATTGAAAATTTCTTTAAGAATTTTTTTTTAAACAGACCGAAACTTCTCGTGTATTAAATTTTATTTGCATTCATCAATTATTAAATTCATATCTATCAGAATTTAGAATAAAAATTTCAAATTGTAAATTATTTGGCTAGATATTTCAAAACAAAATATTGAACACGACTTGAAAAAATATACACCAAGCAAACTTGGCATAGCAGAGCTGTAAAATTGAAATCGGTTTCGGGATATTTTTTTATCGTGCTATTTAGAGTCGAATGCGTTTCGTTTATTCGAATTGCAAAACTTTGAGCACAATAAAAATACAAACATGCATTGTTGTGTGATTCGCAAATTGGTTTTTTGTAATTTACAAAGTACGTTGTAGATAGACCGCGTGAACTAATGAAAGTTAACAAACACAATTTTGAATCGAGATATTTTAAAAAGTTTGCGTTTCGACAATTCGAATTATAAATCTTTTAAGAATAAAATATTGAACGTGATGCTCATTTAAAAAATTATTCATGATTCAAATGTTTATACAAGCAACTTCTGAAAACATTGATTCATAAATATATTTTTCAAATCGTTGAAATTATTGAACATAGTCTCCGCGGTTTTATTTCTATCTACGCAAATTTCCAATCTTAGTTTTTTAGTTTTACAAATATAAATTACAAAATTTACAGCACACGGTAGAAATAAAAACTGGAGCAGAAATAAAATAAATTGGAAATTATATATATATATATATATATATATATATATATATATATATATATAGGTGTGGAAATTCGTTCTCTGGGGTCGGGTAGAATCCCATGCGATTTCGAATCAATCAACGCAATACGCACCAGGAGAATGAAGTCGGTGTGACGCGAGTTCGGACGTATTCGGGCGGTAAATACTTTTTTTTATCACCACATTCCGACGATTCCAATCGCTTAAAAATAAAACAAACGATATGTTGTAAATAATTATAAGGTTAATGATTAATTCCTTATTGACAATTTTTTTAACAGTTACTAATTTATTTTATTTTTAAGAGTATCTATTTTATTTCATTTTTAAAACAGAAAAAATGTTAAGTTTTCCTTCTGGCGTAATAGCGGACAATTAATTTTTCATCGCAAAAATCATGAAAAGGAAAAATGCTCCGAAATCCGTATTATTTGCGTAAATAATCATACTCCTTCGTTGATAAAACCTTACTGACGAGGAAAGAGACGGACGACCGACGGTCGCTCTGTGACTATCGATGCCCCGCCCCCATACGATACGATATTTTCGTGCTTTACCTTGAATGCTCGTGAAACAGACGTACTTAAAACGACAATCTTCGTCTCATGCATATAGTAGCAGTTCCGTCCTTGTTTAACGTTAGCATTCTCCGACCCCAGTCAAACGTTTTCCATACCTGTATATATGTTTATATTATAATAGACGAACTTCGCATCATCCTCTATAACTTCTTTATTAAAGATATATTTATGGATAAGAAGTGAGTCGCGCGCGAAGGATATGTTGTTTATATAGTAATTTCTGTACCACATGATCGACAATAACCCATTTCATTGGTCCGAGCACCTGAAAGCTTCCCTTTTCACCAAAAATTAGACGAAAATCAGTGTAGAAGGGGTAATTTTACGTTCAAATGAATATCGAAGTTCGGATAGAGGAGTCGTTTGAGGTTATGTTCAAAACGTTACAATTGTTTTAATAAACAAATATGCATGTAATAACCATTGAATCGTGAGATGATTGTAATTACATTAATTATAAAATTCATTTAAAATAAACAGTGATTAAATTACAATTGTAAATGAAAAAATAAAACATTTATTATTGTTAAACTATTTTAATAATAAAAAATATGTAATTTAACAGTGATTATTAATGTTTTAATGGATTAATATGTAAAATTACTTGTCTTGTCAATTTTCTTTTCATGATATTTAATGGAAGGGGAAACAAGTAAGTACTTTTACACATGAAATTAGTAGATATTGAACGCGTGGTATTAAAATCAATATATAAACAAATATTCTATCGCGCGCGACTCACTTCTTATCCATAAATGTATCTTTAAAAAAGAAATGTGGAAAGTGATAGAGAGTTCATGAATTATATAAAATATCAATTAACTCTCAATATTTGATTTAATATTTTCTTTATTGTGTTTTTTCGTATATTCACATTGAGTTGTTTGTCGTCTGCAAAATGCTTAACTGCTCTATTAATATTTTTGCAACATATACATTGAAAAAAATATACAAGTTGGTAATTTTTTTCAAATAATACAACACTTCCGGGTTCTTGATAATCCTTTGAAGATCTTTACGAAATAGATACTTTTTTTATTATCGAATATATAACGAATATTTAATTGGTATGAATATTAATAAAACTCTTGAGACTGTTTCTGTTATTTTATCTGCCACTAACTACAATACCATAAGACAAAAATATAATATTTTGATGTATGAGAATAAATGGTTCGACGAAATTGCAAATAATATCTAAATAAACATCTGAAGAATTGATTCCGTTCAGAAAATTGAGTTCATTTGTTAAAATTTGTCGAGGTACGTTTCCTGAATTTTCAAGAATACTATCAAGAAATGCAATATAAATATATTTTTTTATATGTTGCCTTTTACAATAGTTTTTTCCACAAACTTCATATCGAGTAATTTGAATTTTTCTACACTTTTCACTTTGTTGAGTATCGGGTGATTTATAATTTATCAACTCGAAAACGTGTACTTTCGCGTTGTCTATACATGCGATTTTTTGTCCTATGGTAAAATAGTTATCTGGTTCGATTGAAGGAGTTGGTGTTTGAAATTCAAAAATTTCTGAAGAATCTGTTAAGAATTTAACAGTATACATATTATTGTCTTATATGAAAACATAATATGGAAAAATTTGAGTCTGAATATACAATACTGTTAATAATAGATGCTGAAGCATTTCACATGGCATCACAATATTTTTTAGAAAAATACACGAATCAATTCAATTATGAATTTGTTATTCGTTATAACGACAAAACATTAAATAGGATAGAAATTCTTAAACAGAACAATAATGAAACGTCGTACAAAAATATATATAGAGTCGTAATTAAAAACGACGTGCCCATAAATCCACAACTGTTTGAAGAATTCATTATACCAGAACAAAAAGAGGAAGAATTTTCTTTGATTAAAAAATTTACTGAAAATATGTATAAAAAAAACAAACTTTACAGCAAGTAACCGACGTCGTGCCATTCATATTAGACAGTAAAAAGAGTATTTTGATTCAGTGCTCGTGGAAATATAGTAAAGAAACCAACTTATCTGAAAATGATTTTTGTACAGTGGTTTTAAATAACGTAAACGATACAGATAAATCTTTTGTACCAACTTTTTGTCAAACTCGTATATGTGTTTACGATATAGAACATACAGGCATTCGTCTATCGATAGGTAAGGGATTTAATTTTGGTGGAACCCAGGAAGGACGTCGTCCGATTAATCAACATTATTATATAGAATTTGAAAAGGAAGGAATAAGTAAAAATTGTAGACAGTCTACATCTGAAATAAAAAAATTTACACAATTTGCATTAAAACTACTACCATCATTGCTATTGGAAAAACTCATAACTAGTACCGGAAAATTCTGTGTCGACTATGGAAATCGATTGCGACAAATATTTCGGGATGATTTTATCAGAGAATTTACGAATAATTTTACAAAGTTTCTATCACTAAGTATTACAAATAAAAATACTGGATCACTGGAAAACCTATATATAGCTCCTAAATGGAATGGCATTAGAGGTATTGGCATCTGGGATAATAATAATGTACTTATAAAAACATCTAAGTGTTTACGAGAATTCTTTGTTCCTTCTCAATGTTTACAACCCCTAATCGTCCAAGTAGAAACGTTCTCGTCAAGTTCGAATAAAATTACTGACGATAAAATTATAATAACAGAAATAATGGGAGTAGCAATGTGCACAAAAAAAACAATTATATAGCTCACAAACGACCAACGATGTTCCTATTAAGTATAAATTTTATGTCAATAATTTAACTTCAGAAGAAAATAATGTATTTGTTTTCTTGAACCCTTTATATTCAATGGAACTAATGGCAAATTTTCATACGTATGACCCTGCAAATTTCACATTTTATATAAAATGGCAGAGCATTGAACAACTAAAACAATTATTTTTTGGAAAAAACCTATCTCAAACACAATGGAAAAATATATTACTAGAGAACACGGATGGATATTTAGCAATTGTTGTGTACGATGAGGGGAAACAAAGTAGTTATCTTAAAATAAAACCGTATCAAACTATAGAATTGGAATACGATTTGGTAGAAAAAACACTATGTTCGTTCGAAAAAGACCTAAATTGGTTGTTGCAATTAAACATACATATTGAAATGCTTGATACGAACGAGTTGTATTGGTACAATACGTGTTTGGATTCTAATAAAATTATTCTTGAATTTGAAATTCATGCAAACAAAGGAATTGAAAATGTTACCACAGATAATGATGATATTATGTTTTTATTACAATACGTAACATTAATATTTAAAAAAGTAAGATATGATAAATTTGTAGCTGATAATACAACAAAAATAAAAAATATTTTGTTGAATGTTTTAAAATAAACATTGTACTACTAATCAAATAACTAGATATAGATAATAGATTTTTATTTATAAAATTAATATTTATTACAATTATAACACAGTTTAAATATAACAAATTCAATAAAAATTTACATTTATTATTTTCCTGTCGTGAGCATTTTAAAATGCATTTTTTGTTTATATATTTATAAAATAAATATATTTTTGGCTTCAAGTTTGTTGCGAATCACGTCACAATAAATTGGATATTTCTTCACCAATTCTATGTCAAGACTGTGGTACCGTTTCCAATTAAAATATGTTTCATTTTCTAGACTTTGAATTATAAAATTATATAATGTTGCCAATTCTTTTTGCATCTCTTTTAATTCATTTTTACATTCTTGGACATATTCACTTGTTAAATTGGAACAAATGAAACATAGGTTGCTAAGGCAATGTTCCAGAAGACAATATTTCTCTAATAATTTTCGTTTATTTATCTCTTTTGAATTGTTCAGTTGCACATCAATGTAATGTAACGGTATTAAATTATTATTGTCTAAAATATGATTTGAAGCTCCATAATCCAAAAGTAATTTAACTGTATTAATGTTGAATTTAAAACATATTGCCACATGTAAAACTGTTCGACCTCTATTGTCACGTGCGTTAATATGTGCCCCACATTTTAAAAATTCCTCTATAACTGTCGGATTATTAAAATAATGTATGATTTCCATGAGACGTATATGGCCGTAATGGTTTTTTTCATTAAGTAATGCTCCATGGCTATGAAGCATTTGAATAATTTTTATACAATTTTCCGTTACTTTTTTATTATCATTATTGTGGGTCCGCATATAATAAACAAAACTATGTAATGGTGTATCGAGAGATCTATATGCCCTTCCATTAATATGGGCACCGGCTCGTAACAATAATTCAGTTATTTCGACGTGTCCTCTTTGTATAGCTAAATGCAGAGGTGCATCAGAACACGAATTTCTTGAAAAAACAGATGCACGATGTAATAATAATTCCTGCACGATTTTTACACAATTATTTTCTATGGCTATGTGTAATGCCGTTTGCTTTCTGTTATTCTCGTCATCAAGTTGTGATGTGTTTTGAATTAAAATTTTGACAATTTCCAGACAGTTGTCTTTTGCCACAGCAAAATGTAAAGACGTTTCACCAAATATATTTTTAGTATTAAAATTAAAGCCTAGCTCAATTAATTTACCAACGAGCTTAACATATCTTTTGTGTTGTACGGCAAAATGTAAAATACTGTTTCGGTTGTTTGTCATTTCATAAAGAAAAGCACCATGTTTTATTAGCAAGTTAATTAATTTTATTCCTTTCCCTAATCTAATAACATGATGTAATAGTGTCAATCCTTGTCTGTCTTTGTGCTTTACCACTGCTTTATTTATATTTAATACTTTTTCGATAGATTTAAGACGCTTGTCCTCTAATGCATTTTTACCATAAACAAGATATTGCATATTTTTTACAATAGTTAATATATAATTAAAATCTTTTTCTTCCATTTTGTAAATGTAAACGCTACGAACCAACTATTGTCTATATGTACACGAACAAACACCAGACAACGGTTAGACGAACGGTAGGACAATGTAATAAATACACGATTTTCCACTCCCCCTTCCCCTACAGCGTTAGCAGTTATATAAAATAGTTGTTGAGTGAACAAAATTTGTTTGTCCGGTGACCATGGCATATAATTTAGCTGCATTAAACAAATTTAAATCATTATCACCGGTACAAGAAAAACAACACTTGCTTGTCAATGTATTAAATAGTAATGCAAAATTTAATTATACACTTCAGGAAAATAGAATTCATTTGATAGTGTCACAAGAATATAACACCAGAAAGGTTTTTGGGCATAATGATTTTCAAAATCTAGTTAATGAATTAATACACCCCCATGGATTTTCCGTTTGTTTGACTTATGAATTGGTACATAAACTCGTATTTGATTTTGACTGTCTTGGATGCAAAGAACTACAAAAAAATGATAAAAACGTATTGTGTAACAAAAAAATTAATTTATCTATATTTACATATTTGGAAAAAATTATTAAAACAACCTTGGGGATAAATACTGTTGGTAAAGTAACAATTACTCAAGGAAAAACGTTATTTATAATGACATAAACGTGGATAGATGTATGTTTAAATACATTTGCCACAAAATCGGCGAAGCAACCGAATTGAGAAACTTATTAAATAATACGGTAATTAGTTTGGACGAAGGTTGTACATCATTTGTTTTACCATTCGGGCGAAATCACATCAATATTTGTCAATATACAAATGATTATACAAAGGCGCGACAAATCACTAAAGATCAAATAATAGTAAGCGATTTATCACCAATACCAGGCAAAATATATCCGTTTTATTCTTTAAAGTATGGTATTGGAAATGAACAAAACGTCGAATTACAATCTTGCGAAATGTTTACAACATTGAATAATAATCAAATTGAAAATTTAAAAATGAAAAATTTACCAAATTTGAAAAGTTACTTTTATCTAAATGACAGACGTCTCATTCACGATACAAATTCATTAGAATATTATAAGAATGATTTGAACGATAGTATTATACCGTGGGCGATGCTAAAAATGGAAAAAAACGTATGGTATGTGGGTATATCATACAGATTTAAATTCACCTCAAATACCAAGTCGGGTTCTTAATGCACCACCACCCTTGGAAAAATATCATGGGAATTCAAAACAAAATTCTCGATTTCAATACTTCGATAAAGAAACAGACATAAATAATGCCAATATTGGATTTATTGATAATGATGTAGTGGAAAATTATGAATTTTATAAAGTAATGGGTGGTTCTTTTGTTCGATACAATAATGATGGAAAGGAAACCACAAATAGAAAATATTTTATAATCGAAAACCTAAACAATGTGCGAAAAGTTATTTACCAGAATGACATAATTCCCAATGATATTTGGGAATTAATTTTAGTGGATTATTTTGATTCAGAGATTGAAGAAAATAAGTTTGTCATTGCATTAATAGGCTACATAACAGCAAACTCTAATTTTGGGGAAAAATATTACCACAAAGATGAAAAAATTCAAATTATGCAACAAATTATAAAAAATTGTGTTGCTTATGATTTTTTCACTGGCGTTATTAACGATATTTTTAGAACATTTAAAAAAATTATTACGAAAATATCAGACACGTCAATAATTGTAACAAGTAATATTATAAATGGCGAACCAAGTACAGAAAAATTAAGCAATTTAATGTTTTATGGGACTGAAACGGATTTTTCGAAATATGATAGCCTAAAAACACAGAATTATAGTATTTTTTCGTTTTGTGCTTCATTGATTTATTATCACGGGCAATATATGTCTGAAAGCGCAATATGTAGTTATTTATACTATTATAATTACGTAAATGAAGATACGATAAACAAAATTATTTCTGAATTCGTAGACAGTAATATAATGATATCGTTAATTTTTCAAATAGCTTGTGCAAAATTTTGTAAAGAAGAAAAGATTATATTAACCACTCCTGCTGAAATGTTTAAAACTTTATTTAGATCTATAACTTATGAATCAGAAATTGAAGATGTCGAAAATTCAGATGCAGACGATGTAGACAATAGTAGCGAAGGATTAACTTGGGGAGATTTTCCCGACCCGCATACAAAACGAAAGCGTTCTTCATCTGGCAATCTAGGAAAACCAAAAAGAAGTAAAAAAAATAAGAAAATTGTAAGTCGAGAATTAATTAAAACTCTAAAAAAATATTTTTGGAGACCCTTTACATTGAACGGTGTACCGTATATGTATAATGGAAATGAATACGAAAATGCAACCTCAACGTACAAAATGATTTGTGACACGTTGAAATGTAATCATGCAACATTTCAAGATATATTCAATGCAAAAAAATTTGGAAGAAATTTTCTTTACAAGACAAACTTTTATTATTCCTCCATAAAAGTTCCGGCAGTATTAAACGTTGTTTTAAAATTGCGAGAAACAGTATGTGGGGGTATAAATTCACTTTTAAACAGAACATATCAATGTACTGAAGGCGCGGTAAGAAGTGATACCAATATTTACAATATTGTGGTTGATGGTCTAAATTCTCTGGAAGATATGGAAAACGATATAAATAAATCGTCGTTTAGATTTGAATTGATTCAACCAGTCGTGCCTTTAGTAATTGAAGAAGATGTAAACGTTAAAAATTTTTTTGAGCAAAAAGAATATGGCTTCATATCATTGAATAGTAAAGACTATAATATGTGCGTCGATATCCTGGAAAAATCAAAAGATAGTAAAACGATTGAAACTATATTAAATCAGATAATTTTTGCGCAAAAAAATAAAACGCCAAACTGGGCCTGTCATTTTTCGATTATAAATTGTTTCGTCCAAATAATGATTGTAAGTATCATAAATAACGTAAATATTCATGAAGATTGTTTAGACGTGCAAGAAATTTTAAACGTGTTATTTGGTAAAGACGGGATTGCTCAAATTGGTTGAAGAACATTCGATAAAAGCACCGTAACAGTGGATAAATCGAATTTATCGATGGCCAAAACAACATCAAATGATATTGTCAAGTTTTTCGATTTGAATAATAACGATTTAAAAAACCTTGTCGATTTAAAGACTCGAATACGATGGATATTTAGTCGCCAAAGAAAAGTTGTGCATAATTCAGAGCTAATTACTGATGAGGAAAACCCAGCAATAGATAATGTAGTTTATTGCTTAAGTAAGCAATTTTAAGCAAGTGTTTGGGTGGTAGAAAACAAGAGGATAACAGCGAATCCAAAGAAAATGAATGTTGTGATGAGAAACAATTTCTATATAATGCCAATAAAGATACATTACCACAATTAAATATACGATTAACGGATAAAACACAAAAGACTCAAATGAAGTATAAAATGAACATGCTTACGGTATATTCTACGATTCAAAAACAATTTTTGTCAATAATAAAATATTTTAAAACTGATGAAAAAATTGAAATTATTAGGGAAAGAGCGAAAGAAAATGTAGAAAAAAATATACCATTCCGAATAAAATTAATGAGTTTTCTCATCACTAAGCATTTTTATAAACGTCAACCCCATTGGACGTTGAAAGATATTCCTTGTTATAAAAACATAATGACAAACATATCAGATGATAACGTCAATATTATACCAGAAAAAATGTACAATTTGATTAAACAAAATCGTGTAGAGGTAATAAAAGGATTATATCAATTAGCACAACATTTCTCGCCATATGATTTTTTTACAGGATTCCAAAACGAATACAGAGATAATATTTTAAAAAATTATATTTTATCAAACGGACAAAAATTTCCCGCATGTCAAGAAATATTTCAAAATGAAAAATCTACAAAATACGAATCAATTTTATTAACTTTAATGTATCTTTATTACATGAGTACATTTGATATGGAAACATTAATATTATTATTGAAATTGATTTTAAGCATAGAATTTCCCGGTCAATGGTTGAAGATGTGCGTCGTTTTGTGTGGTCATCGACACGCCGGCAAAAGTAAATTACTTGATATTTTAACCGAATACAGCAAATCTTCTTCGACTTTTAGAGAGCCGTCAGAGTCTAATAAAGAAAACCAACCGGGGTTTCTTTTATACATTTCAAATTTAATGCTGAGCCAAGACGAAATTTCAACATTTTCAAACACCTTCAAAAAAATTATATCTGAAAGCAAAATTGATTTTCGAAATAATATGGGTAATGTTTTTGCTTCCATATACGCTCTATCAAAATTATGGTACACCTGTAACAGATTACCAGATTGTCCGTACGATGCTGCTGTAATTGATCGAATACTTCATTTTATGGTTGATTTTTGGCACGAAGAAATCACCAACAAAGAGGTAGCGCAATTCCGATACTTTTCCAACGTTGAACGTCAACGAATATATCAATACAATCTAAAGTTAAAACAAAATATATGCTCTAAAGATATTTTGGAAAATGAAGGATCATTGCCGTTTATCTTTTTGCAAAAGGAAACAAAAATTTTCATTTCATCAACGATTAACGAAAATGCTATCAAAACTGGACTATATTATATAAGTATGTTTTTTTCTTGGTTTTGTTTCGTAAACGATATACACAAGCCCGTTGATATCGATATTAAAAATTTACCACCGTTGCCGAATAAATGGCGACAACAGTGGTTAGTTCAAACAAATTTGTATTACAAATGGAAATCTGACGTAAAAATTAAAAATGAAGATGGCTGTGAAACAAAAATACCATTTGAATTGATAAAAACTTCTTTGAAAAAATACTCGGGAAACGATTACAATGTACAACAGCAACTTGTGAATGCATTCGAAGAAGACTTTGGAAGACATTATAATGCAAAGGATAATTCGTTTACACTTAGCGTTGATATGGATAAATTAATTTAAGTTCTGTACAAATTAGTGTTATTAGTGTAAGAAGTATCGCATAAAAATACATTTTAACAAATAAAATTATTGTTATGCGAACAAACGTCCCTAAAAATTTATTTACAGCTTTCCAAGAAAGCATATCTAAATACGTCAATATTTAATAAAATAATTTTGTTGAAGGAATTCAAATAAAAAAATCTTTCAAGTTATTCAGTTTTATTTAAAACCCCATTTTATAAACTGTTTAAATATATCTTTTATTTTTGTTAAATCTTCCCAACCACAATTAATATTTGCCGAATTAAATATCATATTAAATTTTTCTGATGAAATTTGTAATATTATATAACCAATTGGTATACTTGAACTGCCGAGATATTTTTGTTCAAAAATATAACGGTTAACTTTTTCTTCAAGATTGGTTCGTAAGAGTTGTCGAGGAATTTCCTTGTTGAATGTATCGATAGGAATACAAGATTCCACATAAATATTTGATAATGATGTTTTAAACATTATAATAATCTTATATGTTTTCTTATGTACACATTGGTAAAAAGTCACAAACAACACATGAATATAAAGTATTTAAATATCGCAGATTACATTTTTTAATTAACGTACCTATTTACATGATCATAACGAAGGTATTGTCTACATACGGGACAAGTAAAAATATCGAAATGTGTTAACGGAAAAGCATTCGTTATAGCGGGATGAATTCTATTGTTGTTCAAAACCTTTATATAGTCTCTAGAATGCAAATACCATTTCCATAGGCATATGTTGTGGCATTGGGAAACGTGCTTGCATGCACCGCGTAAAATATATTTCCAGTTGGGAAATGAAGAGTTTACTTCTGTTTGTTTTGCAATTATTTGTTCTAAACAAATGAGGCAAATGTTTGGTTCTTCCCGCCTAATATCCACGTTAGATAAACCAATGCGCATTATACACTGCAAAAACCAATATTGGCACGTTCGAAATATATTTCTGCACTTCTGAATGAATACTTTGTAGTGTGTTTTCCAATTGTCTATTATGTTTTCTTAAAAATGTTAACGTGTATAAACCATTTTCGGTATTACTTTTTGATACCGCAAAGGGTTTAAGTTTCTTCAATATTTGTGTACTCGGCATAAATGGGAATAAAATATCTATAAACAGTTCACAGGGTGGTATGCAAAAAATATTATTAATGAAAACATGACTCGTTTTTATACATTGAATTTCTATAAGTTCTATATTTTCATGGAAAAATTGATCGGTTTGGTAATTTATATATTCTATAGCTACATAAAGGTCGTTGGGATCATAAGTATTGATAATTTTATTTGAATTTTTTTTTATATCCGTCATGTATTTTTATTGAGTTTATTCCATATACATACTGAACTTTATTACATCGACATAATTTATACATTTGTTTCTCAAAAACTATCGTATATTTATAAAAAAATATCGTATGTATCATTACTTCTAATACAAATTTTATAATTTATGGGTAACGCTGTTTTTTCCTTCAACACCATCTGTTTTACTTAAATATGAATTTAAACCCTGTTTAAACACATCTTTAACACGTCCTATCAACTGTTCCCGTTTATAACTAGGTAATACGGCAAACAGCCATATAAAAGTAGCAATAAATATGCAGAATGCCAAACAAATAAATGATATAAATATAGTAGGAATAATATTGGGAACCAAATATGTTGCGGCCGTACCGATTGCCGTACACACCAACAGACAACAAATTTTGATTTCATCAGTAGTCGTGGGTGCTAAGACATAATTAAAAGCATCTTTAAAAGTTCTCGTTTTATTGTCAGATTGTTCGCCCGGCGTTCCCCCACTTGACGATGGTAAATTTTCAGGATTCATTATATATAAACGTGAATATATATTTTACAATTTATTAATTATTTGTTCTCTTATATAAATACGATTTATTCTTGGTAAAATGGGTTTACCGCAATTGAAAAATATTCTGGAAACGTATTCTGCATATAGAGATTGGATTCCGGAAAAGGATATTACTCAAAATAATAACAAAGCTTTGTATATCGATTTTACGGGAATAGCATACGGTGTTTTATGTTGTCACGTAGAAAACGAAATCAAGCATTCAGAATATAAAGATAAAAATATTCTAGAAGAATCGTATGCAGATATACAAAAGATTTTTGAAAATGTATCGATAGAAAATATCGCTGATGATATTTTTCAATCTAAAGTTTTGAAATTTCTACCAAACGATGAATCTTTTGCGTTTGTACGATCGCTAAAGTCTATATTTATAGCTCACGATTACGAGACTCCACTGGCGAAATTACGCATACAAGAAAAGCGAAGAAAAAATAAAATTGCAATTCCAAAAACTTTAAGAGATGCAGTAGCCGATCAGTTTTATTTGAGAGTATTAAAATTTAAAGATGATAAAAATCTCGATGCTCATATTATCTAGGACAAAACTAGTAGTGTGGGTGAGGGCGAGTGGAAATGCATCAGAAAAATTTGGACAGATGAAGAAATAAATGCTTATTATATTCTGGCAAATGACTTTGATATTGTCGTCGGAGCGTATTGTTTACCAATGAAGAAAAACGTAAATATAATATGGAAACGAAGCAACAAAGAAATGGTGTGTTGTCATTATTCAAAAATAATAAATTGGTCAACGGAAAATTCACTAGAAAAATTGTTCATGACGATGTTTTTAAACGTTTATGGAAACGATTACGTGCCCGGTTTAATTACAACTATTTCAAACGTTTCGACCGTTAGAAAATCAATTCAAACCTTGCAGGAAACATTAACTTTCAGAAAATACGAAAACTTATATAAAAGTTTGGAAAAAATTAGCAAACACGTATTCGAAACAAACACCGAAGAAATTGATATCGAAGAATGGATTGATAGCATAACATTTTTATTCACATATGTGTATTGTTATTTAATAAATATGGTATTTCAGAGAGTACAGAATAGAGTTGTGGAGACATTATTTTTTGATAAATGGGAACAATTTCAACAAAATAAAAATGAAATTTCAGCAGAAAAAATTGTCAACGAGAATTTATAATCACCATGGCTTTGTGGTATTTGTGTTATTGTACCAGTTCTTTTAAACGGTCAGACGAAATTAACGATAATAATGAAGTTAAACATAATTTTATTTTATCAGCTCTTCCCCTGCAAAAGCCATTTTTATATAACGATGAACGAACGCAATTCGATATAACGCTATCAAATAAGCGTTCTCTTTTCGACATCAATGATGAATCTTGTTTAAAAAATATTTATAACATTGTTAATAAAATATTTAAATCATAAATTTTATTTGCGTATAAATGTCTTTTATTATAGATTTTTTACATTATTTTTGTTGGTACAAAATCTATCCATCAATGTTTTGACAATTATTGAATATTCTGTAAAAATATCATCTCTACTTTTTTCATTTACAAATATCGCTTCTCCAAAATATTTGTCTATAGTTAAGGCCGATGGACAACCTGGGGTATTTTTTAAAACATATATTCCATGTAAAAATACTAAATAATTTGTTACGTATGTTGTAAAATTCATTAGTACAATTGAATAGTTGGAATCGTTGTCGATATTGTTTCTCAATAGATTGGTATAGTTACAACATTCTTGCAAAAATCTTAGAAAATTTACACCTTTTTATTTCGTTTATAATTTCTTTATACAATTCAAAAATTAAACGTGACATTGAAATATGATTATCATTACAATATTCGTAAAACGTTTTGAACCAGTTTTCACAATCTTTTATTGAAACATCGTTATGGGATGTATGAGAAAATTGTTTACGAATAAATGCTACAAAATCTTTAAATATTCTTTCCATAGTTTAAAGTATAAGTATTGAAAGCAAATATTATTTTCTTATAAGATAAAGAACATAATGGCATTAATGGACGATAGAGCATCATACAAATGTATAAACTCGTTTACAACACCAACTGATTGGTCTAAATACGCAGAATACCTGCATGATGACTACAAATGGATTATTGCTCAAAATTCTGGTGAATCTTTTGAATGTACGACGTATCACAAAAAAAAACATTATTCGTAAGTTTTTAAAACTGAACGAGCATGTTGACGGCACATCTTTAAACAATATATTTAGTCAATCGGTTACAAGCATTTCTCGATATTTAATTCTTAAGAATGACACGATATTTATACCGATAGGTACAACCTGGGGCCAGGTGTTGGTTGATAACAGAATTAAAACCGTTGCCGTAACTACATACAACAATATCATAAAAATTTCTCTTCAATGCACATTTGAATGTAACATTACGTTACCGGCTGGTCTTCCCATCTTTAATAATGCAGTAGATAAAGTTATAGGTTTCGTCGGCAGGCGATTACCCAACGGTCGTTACAGTATCGAAGCTGCATCGAACCAAAAAATCGTTAAACATATAATGTCAAATGAAAAAATTAATATTCACTTTATAAATTTGGTGTTGTCTACCAATAAACAACCCATTGTGAAATCTCAAAAACGAATAGTCGTCTATGGTAACATTCTCTCCAAAGATGGAATTTCAACTCAAAAAGTTCGGTACTTGGAATCTCGCTTGAATGATAATAATCAAGAAAAACGAATCAACGTTATTCAAAACGATGACGGTGTTGTAATCAACATTACGAACGGCCAAGAAGAAGATGCTGACGAATTGGAATCGTTTTCCTTTGTAGATACTAAACATGTAAAATATTTTGTTTTGCCACCGATTGAAGAATTTGTAGTCGACGAAGAAGAAAAAATTATTTTCACATCAAACAACAAGCAAAAAAAGAGTAAAAAATAAGATAAAAATGGATTTAACAACCACTTTGCTAATGTTTCTATTGACAATAAAAATTCCTTACAAACGCATACTGATATTCGTAATATTAATTGTAAACGTGTTCAGCCAATAGACGGTGCATCCGGTTCTTGTATTTCTTGTTTTGATCTAGTTAATGCCGTTAACGATGAATATGATAAAATACGCGGACAACGATTAATTGACGATATTTTCTTGGGACTCGATAATGTATCTGCAGATGATTTATTACTCGAAAAAAGTGTATTAATAAAATGGTTGATTTCGCGTTATATTAATTCAAAGCCAAATATTGTTTTTAACAAACCCCGCGATTTAATGTTTGCCATCATCGAATGCATTTGCACTGGAATAAAGTTGTATTTGACTACACGACAGGGTGATTGTTGTTATATAGATAGTATTGAAATTTATAACGGAGATATATTTTGTTCTTTGAACGAGTGGATGATAGGATTTATAGGGGAAAGAAAAACCAACAAACGAAATGATTCAAAACAATTGACAAACAATAATTTACAATACTCAAAAATGTCTCTTGATGAAATCAATATTTTTGGAGATTTTAATGGGGACAAAACCTCACAGAATATGTATGATTCTTTAAATATTTTGCAAAGGAATTCCAATTCAAAACTACCACCGGTATTTTGTTGCTTTGATAATGAACTGATTGAAAATGAAGAAAACCAAAAAAAGGAAAAAGAGACTGAAAATATTTTAGAACAAAAAAAAAGTTTGGAAGCAAAACAAATACAATTAGATATGGACAATTTAAAAAATTCTTATGTAAATTTAAATGTTGATGTTATGAAAGATAGCATTCCAAAAAATAATTGTTGTATTTCTTCCATTGAAGAATCACATATTTTAATTTCCCAAAACAAAACTGAAAATATTTTAAAATTAATTGTCGACATGAAAGAACTGGAACGTCTATTAGCGTTTCTCGTGTATGTCGATAGGGAATCGGAATATGATGACATTCAAATTCATACTAAAAATATTCCTGGAACAAATAAACAATTTTGTAATTATAAACAGAGCGATAATTTAACTAAAAATGTGAAAAGTTGTTTAGAAATGTCAAAGTCAAATAGACTACAAATTGTTTACTATAATATTACACATGATTCAAAATCCGTTGAAGCACCATCGATTGAAAATAATGTACCAAAACCACCTGGCGGATCATCGAATAATCGCATTCTTAACGTTTTTGAGTATATAACACTTTTGTATTTAGATAAACTATCAACGATTGTAATTGAATCCCTGTTTCGAAGTAATTTATCAAAAGGAAAAAACACTCCTTCATTTAAATTTGGAATGGTTGATTTAATTCATCCGAAAATAGGAAAAATGTCGACCAATAAAATAAATACTCTGCGAAAACAAATGTTTGGAGATGCTAACGAAAGTAATATAAGTCTAAATAACAGTAGTTTTAAACCATACGTTGGTGTATCTTTCGATGACTAACATACCCACGAAATGCACACAATATTTAATGTTGTGAAAAATAATGAAGCCACACCGAAAAAGACTACTACAAATAAAAAGATTAAAAAAGAAGTTATAAAAGCTACCAAAAATGTAAAAAAAAACAAATAAACAACGGCAGCAAAAACAACCCAACGTTATAGCCTCATTATTACAATTGTCCCAAAATAATATAAATAACTATTTAAAGCCATCGACGAGCTGTATAAAAATACAAAACAACCATCAAGAAAAGGACACCTGTAAACCATTTATTGAATCAAACAATTCGATAGCGGAAAATTTACATACTTGGATACAGAAAGTGGAACGGGAAAATTCTGTGCTTGCCAAATCAGTTTTAACAATTTTTGAAAGTACTCTTGATAAAAATGAATTTTACTTACTTAGATATTTATGTAATTTACCGGCAACTTGGAACATATTTGATATTGAAAATGGATGTGAAGAACAATTAAAAGACGGCAATAAAAATATTATAATAAATCTTAAACTGGGGTTTAAAATGCCAGGAAAAAAAAAGAAAGAATTGAAATCCGTACTCGGTGCGGTACAAAGCGAAGATGATTATATTAACCTTGTGATAAATTGTCCGTGGAAAAGTTCTTGCATGCAGTATTAGCTGCAAAATGGAAAATTGTTTCAAAGTAAAAGATCTACCAACCTAAACGACAAATACACAGCTTTTTGTATTTACGGTCTTGTAAAATTTATAAGAAATTCAAAGTCGTATGCGTATGCTTGTGCAATTGACGGTAATGCAGATTCCAAAATTGTTATAATAAATTGTTATTTCAAATCTATATTTTTAGAATTATTATCAAACAATTATTATTGTGATTGTATTAAATATAAATTCGGTGGAATAATAAATTATGTTGTGTAAGTTTAATAAAAATACTAGCTAAAATCAATTTTTTATTTATGAATTTTTTTGAACATTACATATATAATATTTGAGGATGAAAAAAATAATTTTACAATATTTTAACTGAAATATATTAAACATTTATACAGAGAATTTAAAAAATATGCAATGTAAAATATATAATTAATTCAATAAATATCTAAAGCGGCTAAAGAGACATAGTTTTACTTTATTCTTCTAAACAATTTTAACAAAATGATTTAATATCCAATTATGATAACACATTTATTAATTTTTAATAAGTGAAAACCTCTTATTTTTCATTTGGATATTTGATTTTTTTCTTTTTCTTCTAAACAGTTTTGATAAAATGCTAATTATGTAATATCCTAGAATAATGATAACGACCATATTAGTTGTTACAGTAATTATGTTCATTAATACACCAAAGCGAACCAGATATTCGTCTAAATTACTAACAAAATAACGTTTTCTATAATCATATTGACATGTTGGAATTTTACTGTACGAGCGAGAACAATTTGTTTGTATAAATGAAAAAATACACTCGTAAAGGCCGTTTTCCAAAAAGAGAAGATTAACATTGTCAAAATTGTAACAATTTGGGTCCTATCACCAGTGTAACAGTTTTGCCCTAACCTGTTGTATAATGGGGAAAGAAATATAGTATATAGAACCTGAGAGAAAAGGGGAATGCTGCCACCACCCGAAGAAAATTTGTGTTGGAGAGAAAGACTCCGGGAACCCTTCTCTGTAAATGTTAGCTGAAAATAAATAATATAAAAGGAACTTTACTGCCCCTTATCTGCCTTGACTCTCAGTCCTTGGTAGCTTCTGGTTTTCGTCACCTGGCCTCCTCTAAGAGGGTAAGTCCCCAGGCTTCTCAAATGCTGGTGGTTGTATGGGAAGAAGGAAGGAGTTAAAAGTAAACAGCGGAAAAAATGACACATATATTGAATTAAAACAAAATGAAATGAAACAACAATTAGAAACAATAAAGCAATCCCGATATGTAACACAAAAAAAAATTACAAAACAAGTAACCTCATTTTTTAGTGGCTAAACAATACTTAAGAACAAATGTAACTCCCCAATTTATGTTTTTTAATTAATTAACCCCAAGAAAATATGAAAATAACTTTAAGGGACACAATATTAATTATACCCACTAATCCTGGGAATGACAGGTACAATTAGACCCTATTTAAGCCCTATCGGTGCCTACTACAATAGGTCTTCCCTTATATCAGCAAGCGTTGGTGAGCCAGTCTATCCAACGCATCCCCAATAAACATATAATATATATCTATATATAAATAAAAAAACAAACTAAACCAAAACCAAATTTAAACAAGATATCATAAGACAAGAAACCTAAACTTTTGCCGCTCGTTCCTTTTGTCGACTCAGGGAGTCAGATGAAATCTTTACCAGTTTACAATCTAGCTGTGCGTACTCCGACGCTACTTAGTCCCTATCACGAGGTCTCTTCCCGGCCGTTTGCTGGTCTAAGAAACCTCTACCCTGGGTTCAGAATCTGAACCTACAACTCTTCGGACAAACTCACAGGTTTTGTTTGGCACTAACACTCTTCGGTTAGTAAAATATAAAGGTACTCACCGGATGCGATTTATCCGTTAATCCCAAAAGGTTTACCTGTGAATTAAAAGAAATTATAACTCACTGAATTTTTAGCTAGCTAATCACTGTTAAAAAACACACTCGCGACTTTCGCGTTTCCCGTCCCTCGACGATAAATTTTATAATGACTCTATAATTTAGTTCCTAAAACCCTATTTGGACAGGTGAAACGTTCCTCTCTTTGGAGTCTGGTTTCCACCTTTTTTATGTCCCCTATAAATCCGTCGCGCCACGTACGACTCCTTTTCTTCAGTTCCGGCCCCGAACTAGTTTGGAAATTCTCTGGACTAGTTCCTCGTGAACTTTAGCCCCTCCCATTAACCGACGGAACGATATGCATAAGCTATTCATTGTTTAAATAAAAGTATTATAACATGGAAAATGGGTTAAATTTCGCAATATATGCAGGTGGTATACAAAGGTGAAACATAATTCTAGCGACATGTTTAATTTTCTGCAATACGAGCGAAATTTTTCTATACGACGTTTTTTTAGTTTACTTACTTGAACAAATATTAAATAACATATCCGATAAAAGAATAAAGAATTAAAAAAAAATGCATTATGAATTCCTGTAAACATCCTCGGGATGTTACATCATTCCCCCCTTCGAAAAATTTAAGGCTCAGTAGCCTTGAATTTTCCTGAAAAATTCCAAAACTTTTCGATCTCCCCTCGTAAAGCAAAATTTTCATTACAATTTCTGTTGTCGCATTTATACTTAAGTCTATTGACAAAGTTGCACTTTTCCGTTACAAAATTTAATTGAACGCACTTCACAAACACACTTGATGCTTTTGTAGACGCTGCATTTTCTCCTTATCTCCACTACTAAACGCCGCTAAATCATATCAGCTGAGATGAGGTAGATCAAGATTAGTGAAGTCGCTTAAAAATTATACGTTTTACGCCACAAGTAAAAGTTCGTTATAGTTTTTTAAAGTTCTGTCACTCGTCCGCGGAAATGTCTAAAATATGAGTCCAATGAGGGGCGGACGGTATCACGAAACTGACGTTAGTGAACGAATCGGTCGACCTGGTTTGGACTAAACGGCATTAATTTGGCTTGCTGGTACTGCATATATTTGGGCTGGCTAATTGGCTGTCCGGGTTGAACTGTGAACTTCTGTTTGTTTTTGGAACTAGTATTATTTTGGATCATTATGGCATCTGATATCTGGAACTTATAATTCCTTGGCTAGTTATCTTTTCTGAAACTTATTCCCTGGTAAATCTGGCTGTCTATCGTCCGGTTATTGGCTCTTCTCGCACCAATATTTTATCATTTTTAACTCAATTCGCCACATGCTCTGCGTTCATCAACGCAACTGCCTTTTCTCAGGCAAACCGATTCCTAGGACATTTCCTATGTCCGGGAACCAAAAATTCTTCATGGCTTCTGCCATCTTTTATTACAACGCTTCATTGCTTACCTGAACCCGGTGGCCACACTAAACAAAATTCCCAAAAGTCTTGACTTCCACTCTGGAGTGAACATCCTGGATACCTAACTCTCGTATCCAACCAATTAATTTTCATCTGGATTCTCTCGATCCATTCCGACTCCGTGTGTAGATACACTTTAACCTGTGTGTATCCACACCAATATTACATCTGGACGATTTTTTTTCTACAGCCGTCGTCTTATTTACCAAAATTAAATAAAACCTTTTTTTTCTCCTCGATAACCTTGATCTGTTTTAACTTGCACACGTTTGACTGAATAGTACTGATTTTTCTCAAGCCACAAATTACCATGTCCATTTCCGTGTTTGAATGGATTGTACGCGATGACATTCGCGGCATTTTACCGTACCGTTTTCTTCCGAACTTGAAATCGACCATCAAGTCCTTTTGCGAATTTATAATACGTTACTTTGCATTTCGAAATGCACGATTGTCCTTGAACGCACTGACGTGAATCTGTTCATGGGCACTACGCGTACCTCTATTGCCGTACTATTAACTGCGGGTTACCAACTTTTTGACCATACCCTGTACATGACTTCATGTATCGTGTCATTTTAGCAAAGCGCTAGTAGGAGATCTGCATCAGGATCTCTGCCTCTCCATGACCATGACGATGAAACTGAGGACTTCTTTCTTGAAGCCATACATAAGACCTTATTTTTCAAGTCTTTAAATTACATCATATTACAATAAAACAATTAAATGCAATAACCAAAAAAAAAAATAAACCCAGTGTTATTTCCAACAACAGTACAAAAAAAGTCTCAAGATTCTATCAAAAATACAAAATCAAAAAATAAAAATCAAAACTAACAATGTTATTAAACATTTTCTACGCACATGTTCCCAATAATATTTTCAAAAATCATCAAATTAAAATAAACTTATTTATATAAATAACTCCCCATAAACTGAAAATTTTAATGACATAAAATTACACCCATTTATATAAATACATCTCTCAATATTCAGTGTATCAGAACACCCAAACTCAAAATTATTATCCCAAATCAATTACAATATATAAATAACCCAACTTTAAATAAAGATATTTGTCAACATCTCAAAATGTCAAAACATGATCTGTTATGTTTCATTCATATCCCAAACAAAATAATCAAAATATATATCTCTAACAGTTTTATAATATATCAAACTTAAATCCCAACTAAATTCTTCCAAATGATTGCCCTGGCTCAAAGCAAACATTTGTGAGTACCCTTCATCCAATATCTGACGGATATTAGGTCTGTGAGTCCATCACTGACTCCTATAGTTCGTGACACAAAAATCAAAGAAAAGAAAATCTATTAAAAAAACAAGAGACAATTTGTCTCAGCTCAGTACTGGTGAGCATGTCTCCATCTTACTTTATTTCAAAAAAACAAAAGACTGACTCAATTATTGAACCATCTTCCAAAACAAAACAAAATTAAATTTCTCTAAAGCTTACTCAATTATTGCTATAAAGAGCTGAATACAACCTTTATCTTTGCTACTCATTAAAGACCCTTCCAACTATCTTTATTTTTACTTATATATCCACAGTACAGCCCCTGTGGTAAATCTTTTACCTAGTCAAAACATTAGCACTTCAAAATGTCATACTCTTTATAATCATGCCTCGTAGCACTAAAATCTTTGCAATAATTATTCGCTCTTCTTTCAAATGTAATATAGCTTATGCTGAGGCCGTATTCTTGACACTACAAAATTGTTGACAGCGTACATTCCTTTAGCAAACAATACTCCGTACGTTACCTTTTATTTATATAGTTTACACTATTTTTTCATATCCGGTTTTCAAATAATTAATTTTATTTCTAACTCAATTGAAAACTATCTCTTTTAATATAACTGTTTTTATTCACTTCACTCTTTTTCAAAATACCTTAAGCATTCTCAACCCTTATCTCATGTCATTTGACAAGTATTTCACAATTTTATCACAAATAACAGTGCGTTTATGTGGTTATCAGATTACGTTCGTTATGTGTTCGGACTGACTCAACATTTTTCACTTAAGCCTAGTTCTGACTGTGCTAGTAATTTAGTCAAGTGGCGAGTAATTTAGTAACTATCTATGTCTGAACAACCAAAATTTAGTAGAGTACTTTAGTGAGCAATTTAGTCGAGCCGATCCATTTTGTTCTATTTCATCGGTCGAGTAGCGTCCCCCACCACGCGCCACTGCTCACTGGCTCATCGGCTAAACAAGTCCGAACGGATAGTCGAGTATTCTGTCACTGAAATTCGTGCTGAATCTGAATTCATTCGATACCGGTTTGTTGGTTATGTTAGGTTTTACAACAATGTTTCGATGGAATGAGGAAACAACTGTAAAATTTGTTACCAAATATATAGAGCATGAATGCTTATGGAATGTTAAATCTCCAAATTACAAAAACAAACAAATTAAGCAATCTGCGTACTTAGATTTGCAAAATTCAATGAATATACCTGGATTTGGCGACAAGGAACATCAGGTTAGTGCAAACTTTTATTATTTTATTACAATACAATTTGTTATTCAATAAGTATTTAATATTGTTATTGTTATTACAAGTAGTACTATGTACTTAAAAATCTTTTAGATCCACCTACACGCAGGAGTTAAAAAAAATAAAGGAATCTAAAAATTCAGGCACAGGAACTGATACAGTTTACATTCCTACAGTTAAATGGTTTGGTTTATTAGATGCATCTCTACGAAACATTACATCAATACTTACACAAAGTGAAAGCAATTTAGTAAGTATAAAGTACCTACTTCATTTTATTTTTTTATATATTTTAAAATTATCTGTCTTTCTGTCTATCATATGCTAGGAGTGTGTGTGTGTAGGTAATTTTTAATGTATCATTCTTGTCTGCCAAGGGACAGATCCTTCTTCAACAAAATAATTTGCATATCTCTCCCGAAGGTCTGTAGACCTTTTGGATGAATGGTTGCTTAAAGAACTTGGTAGTGGTTGCAATCCATGAGATTCTGGCTCTTCCCTCCAATTACCAGAAATAATAATTCCTGCATCATAATTTTCTTTGTCTACTGTGTATTCATACAGTTTGTTCTGTAGTGTTGTTTGTCGGAGCCAATTGTGTAAAACACAACATGTTTTTACTATTTTTATAACTTTCTCAGGAGTATAGGGCATCGGTTTCTCAAACACTCTAAATCTGGCAGCTAGTATACCGAAAGCGTTTTCCACTATTCTTCTAGCCCGGGATAAACGATAATTGAAAATTTTCTGCTTTAATGTTAATCGATTCATTGGAAAAGGTTTTAATAAATACTCTTTCAAGGGAAATGCATTGTCGCCAACTAGGACATGACCCTCTGGTAGTACACCATGTTCTAATGCTGGATACAAACTACAGTTACGAAATACACCTCCATCAGAAACCCTTCCATTACATCCTATGTCTATATAACTGAAGCAATATTTATGATCTACAACAGCCATTAAGACAATGCTGTTTGTTTCTTTGTAATTATAGTATAAACTTCCCGATTCAGGAGGTGCTTTAATGATAACATGTTTACCATCAATTGACCCACAGCAACCAGGAAAATTCCATTCTTTTCGAAAACCATTTTCAATTATTTTCCAGTCTGTACTGGTAGGAACCTGTAAAATATATTTATATTTCATAAGTTCTTTGATACTAACAGTTTTTTTTTAATTTAAGGTTTCTAATGGTACACACACAGATGATACAGATAATGACCAAAATAGTACTGCAGTGAATGCTTTTCGAGAACCTAAATCCACACCAACAAAAAAGAGGAAACTGTCCCAGCTCTCGAGCATGGTTGCTCAATTAAAAGAGATAGCTGAAACAACTAACTCTACAGCTGACGATAATGAGTTTGATGTGTTTGGTAGATACATTGGTCTCCAACTGAAATCTTTGCCCTTAATAATGGCACTGGAAGCACAAGAATACATTCAACTGTACTTAAATAGAATTCGACGGCAATATCTTGAGAACGCATCCCAACAAAACCAAATCACAACGCTAGAGTCGCCATATACACCAGATCTCCCGGAACATGCCTCCATATATTATGATGACGATAATTTAGATGAGCACACCTCATCTGATAATATAATTATTATTGAAAACCAGGACAGTTACATCGAATGACTTAATCATAAAATCAGTGCCAAACAAAGACAACACATAATGAATTTAAATGTAAATAATTCGTTTAATATAAAAAAATTTTGTAAGTACTTGCATATTTAATGTTACCTTGATGTATTCCTTTAATGTTTCATAGATTGCATCACAAACTTCTGTGATGAATTCGGAAATAGTTGATTTTCCGAGTCTAAATATATGTGTGAGTGTCCTTAAACTACATCCTGTGGCAAGAAAATAGAGAACTGCTTGTAATTTTGTAATTGCTGGAATTGCACTTCTTAAATGGGTATCTTTACGTTGAATCTGGTACTGCATTTTCATTAACAGAAAATTTACACAACTTTCTGACATTCTCAAACTATCAAAGTATTCTTTAGGATCTTCTAATGCTAATTCCTTCAGAAGACAATTTGTGGCTCCTAGTTGTTCTCTTCTGTTGATCCATTTTCGTACCCATAGTTTTTTTTTATTTATCACACAAATTTCCTCATCCACCTCTTCTAAAATTGCCTTTATAATAAGCTTAATCAGCTTATTTACTTTATTACGTTGCAGTTTGTTCATCTTGCAAAATTCACTGAACTTGTGTACTGCACTAGACCGTAGTGCGAACGTTTTTGGGACAGTAATCATTGAGATGACTCGCCACTCGACTAAATTACTAGCGTAGTCTGAATTAGCCTTTAGTTTTAGTTGTCTTTCCGGAACCAAATCTCTAAGCAACAATTATACAGTTATCTTAAAGTAAATTTATTTCACGTTTTACGGTATTAGTCTACATAGGAAAACCTTACGGATGGAGAACAAACAGTAGATACCCCCGAACCACTGTAACAGAATTTACCCTCACACAAAAAAAATAGGAAAAAGGACAAAATAAAACTTATAACTTGTTACCTCGTTTAAACAGATCCTTACTCGTAAGTCGCCCTTTTATTCTCAAACTGGCGATAAATTATCATAACTATACATTATAATGCATATATATAAACGTCCATATATATATAAAGTACTTTTTTTTTGTAAACGATCAGTTATTTAAGGCGTCGCCACGCGAAATTAATCAGAGCAGAAAAATGCCGGACCGTGGTTAAAGTTGAGCTCAATAGAAGAATTAATATACTTGCAACATTCATGAAAATGATATCAACTACTAGCATCCATGATACCGTTCACCAACACAAAAGGAATTATAAGCATTAATAGTTCTAGCACGCTTATTGCTACAGGTGTAACTGTTAAGAGCTTGACAATGGTGACGCGGAAAATAAACAAAACCTGTAGTTTCTCTGATCCCACTTGTGATCTCCCTGTAATTGATAGCCTAAGAAGCTGATGGCCGCTGCTGTAACGCATGGTTATCTATTGGCCTAAGCCGTGAATCATGGGTATTTATTGGTACATATACCTTGAATTATGGGCAGTGATAGCATTATGGTTATTTATTAGTATGTATACCGTGAATTATTACCGTGAATATATTAGATCATTAGAAGTATTACACGCTCCAATTAAATTACCCTAGTCGCTGTACCGATTATTCGGCCCCAGGTTTCCCCAACAAGGGAACTTACCATTCAGAAGCGGTCTCCTCATCTCGGAGAGGTACCGATATGATATAGTGGGGGGAAGGATTATAAAACGAAGGGCTCACACCCACGGTTAAATGACCGACCGGGATTCTCCTAAGAAATTAACCACTGTTATCTTTATAGTTTTCAAAGCGGCTCGAAGGAACCGACAATTATTAACCCATCTAGAATAACGATATTTACCAAAGCGAAAGGGGGATATAGTTCGGGGGTGATAAACTTCAGGGGAGGGGATTCAGGATTTTTACATCCCTCATCCGGGCTTGTATTAATTTTATAGAGTTTTACTTCTAGCCAATACAATAAAGCAGCGAAAAATATTCTTAACCGTTTTTTCGCACGGCGATTTCAGGGGAGGGGGAATCAGGATTTTTACGTCCCTCATCCGGGCTTGTATTAATTTTGCAAGGGTTTTACTGCTGACCAATACAAAAAAGTCGCGAAAAATATTCTTAACCGTTTTTCGCACGGCGATGCCATTACCTTAATAATGAAAACGCAAGGGGGGTTTTCTGGTTCGCTTGGACCTCCGTAGATGACCTTCCATGTCTACTGATTGCGTCCTTCGTCTAGGGTCCTCGGTGCTACTCAGGCATTTCTTCAACTCCTCTTTATCAACATCGATCCATCCGGGGAGAATTACTCGCGGCGTAGGTTGCTCCTCCTCATCTTCAGTCGGATCTCCATCAGTCTCCGGTTCCGAAATCATCGTTTCGACTTCCTCATCGTCGGTCGATTCCACCTTATTATAACCACCTGTCTGGCGTGGTTTAAAATCCTTTAGCCGATTTATATGCACCACTTGGTCATCTCGACCTCCTACTTTTCGAATTCTATACGTCACTGGGCCGATTTCTTCCATTATCCTGTAAGGTCCTACCCAATTCTTGGTCAGTTTTTTCGATTTACCTACAATAGTTCCCATATCCTTTAAATAAACCAAATCTCCTAATTCATAATGTCGCTCTCGTGTCTTTTTATTGTATTGTTTTATCCGGTACTGTTTAGCTTCTTCCGTATTTTCTTGAACGTCCCGGTATACTCTAGATAATCTGGCCATCATTTCAGATGCGTAATTGTCATCGTAATCATATCGTATTCGTTGCGGACGTATTATTTCATCGACGGGCAAAGTCATGTCTCTACCGTGAAGTAAGAAAAAAGGCGAATATTTTGTTGAGGAATGGATGTGACTACGATAAGCAGCTAATACGTATGGAATAAACGTATCCCAATCTTTCTGATTGTCGTTTATATAATGTGACAACATATCTTTTAAAACTCTATGCATTCGTTCTATTTGCCCGTTCGTGGAAGGCGCATAACTAGACGTCTGAATTTTTTCAATTTTTAAAAGTTTACATATCTCTTTAAATAGTGTGGATGTAAAGTTTGTACCTTTATCTGTTAATAATCTCTTAGGAGTACCGTGACGACATATGATGTGTTCTACAAACGCTCTTGCTACCGTGTCCGCTCTTTGATTTGGTAAAGGTATTGCTTCCGCATATTTTGTAAAATGATCCTGAAAAGTTAACAAGTATTTGTTACCTTGCATTGTTGTCACTAAAGGTCCAACGATATCCATCGAGGTTAATTCCCATGGTTCACTCACAGACGTGAAATGTTGTAGTGGTACTTTCTTAAAATGTGGTGACGTTTTTCGCTGATTACATGATTCACATGTATCACAATATTTTTCAATCTCTGTTTTCATCCCGGGCCAATAAAATCGTGTTTGTATAAGTTGATAAGTTTTTTGTCTTCCTGCGTGTCCGCTCATTATGTTATCGTGAAAATCCCTGAGTACTTTATTAACGTAGGTTTTCGGTATCACTAGCTGGTCTCTTTTTAAGGCTTGATCTCTTTTATATAGAACACCATCTTTGTCCATAAAATAATTAAGCTCCTCGTCGTCTCGATTTCCTGTCTTAACTTCCCTTAAATGGTTTAAGATCCCTTTGCAAAATGTATCTTTATTTTGTTCTCTCACTATCGCATCTCGTTCCCAATTAGGTTCTGTAAGTTCTTCTTCAATCACGGCAATTTGACGGATTGTTGATTTAGATGTACCATAAATACTAATTTTAATTTGTGCGGTTGAAAATATGAAATTAACCATGTCTTTCGTTTCATGCCACAATTCCTCCGTTAAATCATCCTTTATTAAAATTATAGTTTGTTCATTATTTTCGTAAGCCATCTTATATAGCTCTTGTAAGCCTGTCCACATAGATTCTAAATTTATTTGCTCATCAGTTCGTTTTCCCAGTATTAAATAAAATATTGTCCTCTGTCTGTCGGTAATTTTAACGGTTTGTCCAGCATCTGCGTTTTCTAAAGCAGTCCCGCGTAAGTGCTGGGAAAATGGTTCGTGGTGTACAGGGCGTTTCGTTAATTTGGGCCCCAATTTCCATATAATTATTGTCTGAAGCATCCTCTTCAGTTTGACCATTATTTTTCTGAAATTTTCTAACGTACATTAACCATTTACTCCAGTTCTCCTGTACATTTAATTGTAATAACATTTCATCATCCATTGCACACATGTCAATCGTTTTACCCCATAAGTGAAATGTCGGTTTTTCTCTGTAGTCCAGTATTACTCCATTGGTTGCAAAAAAATCTCTTCCTAATAAAACTTGCGTACTGCCTAAGAGTCTATCGTCACAAACTACCATTTCAACCATTTCATGAGGACCAGTAGAAGTGGCACCAACCAAGACTTCCGCGGTTCCATAAGTTTTCACTTTGTGACCAGTTATACTTGAAAGTGATAAATCCCTTGTTCCATGCGGGTTAATGTCTTCTTCCTTGACCAACCCCTTTTGTATCAAGGTTACCGCCGCTCCGGTGTCTACTAAGCATATCTGCCGCTGACCATTTATTACTAACATTAAAACATGTGGAACTTTATTCAAATTTTCCGTCCTAACTTCAGGAATTTTTTCTTCATATTTATTTATGAAATTTTCTCTTTGGTGCGTTTTTTCCTCGATTACAATTTCTTTTGATTTCTGAACTTTTTCCAGTCTTTGATTCTCTACGATTTGAGCCTTAACATTTAACTTTTCTAAAACTTGCTTAGTAATTTCTTCAATCAAATTTTTATTAATATTTTGAGCATTAATCTCATTTCCCCTATTCTGTGTTTCGCTAGAGCCTTCTAACCGGGGAACATTCGAAGGCGAAATTAGTTTAAAGAACTTGACGCGTCCTTTTTCGCATTCGAGTTCAGGAACTCATTCCTTTTCTTAGAAATAGCTCCTTTCGACGTCCCATTTTCAGGGTATCTGCCCTTATTTGTTCCCGTATAATCCAGATCTCTATTATCATTAATATTTCTATTTTCATTTCTATTTCGATTTTCCGACTGTCTATAGTTGCAGTTTTGTCCTGACCCTCCCGGTCTGTTAAATTTATATGAGTCTATAGTTTTTTCTTCATTTTTATATTGCGCCCGTTTTTTGTGACAATCTCTAGCCCAGTGTCCTAATTTATTACAAAAATAACATGGCCGTTCTTCTTTAATTTCCTTCTTCGGCAGTTCCATTCTCGGCTTCCAATGACATTCTTTGGCCAAATGCCCTTCCTTTCCACAATTATAACATTTTCTCCTCTCTGAAATAACTGAAACCTTTGTATTATTACCTTTGCCTTGGAGCATACGAGTAGTGGTTTCCTGTAACCGGACTAACTCTTCCGCTTTATCTAAAGTGAGTTTATCTTCTCTTAGAAGAACGACTCCCATATCCTTGAGAAGATCCTTTCTCAACCCCATTTTAAATTGATTCAATAATAAGACTTGATTCTGTTTCCTTAATCCCGCCTCTTCCTCTGGAGTTGCTCCTTGCAAATCCTCTTGTAAGACGCGTCCACCCAGCGTCTTTAAACGTGTACAAAATGATGAAACGTCTTCATCGTGTCTCTGATAACATCTACTCAAATTTAACTGATTTTCCCCAGGCAATCGTACTTGTGTGAACCGTGCAATCAGCTTCTTTTTTAAATCGGCATAGGATAATGTATCTAGGGTAGAATCTGACTTAAAAAAATTATAGGCATCTCCAACAAACTTAAATTTTAATAGTCGTAATGTCTCGTCCTCTGACCATCCGTCTAATTTCGAACGTTGCTCCAATTTTTCTAAATATTTTGGGACATCTTTGCCCGTAAAATTATCTAGTGACGCGGCTATCATCCCCAACGAAAATACCATCGGCCATCGTAGGAATCCCTGCTCGGGTACTACCGGTAATGTAGGAAAAGTAAATTTCCCCGGGCCCGTCGGACTGGTCGTGTTCGATGATTCCTTACTTGGGCCGCCGGCCGATGCATTTGGTTTTACTACCCCTGGACCGGGCATTATAGTAACACGGATTTATATATATTTAAAATACAAAAAAAAATTAAGTGGCTCTAATGTAAAAAATGTATATAGGGTTTCGCGGTCTTGTATGGGAAGAAGGAGGGAGTTAAAAGTAAACAGCGGAAAAAAATGACACATATATTGAATTAAAACAAAATGAAATGAAAGAACAATTAGAAACAATAAAGCAATCCCGATATGTAACACAAAAAAAATACAAAACAAGTAACCTCAATTTTTAGTGGTTAAACAATACTTAATAACAAATGTAACTCCCCAATTTATGTTTTTTAATTAATTAACCCCAAGAAAATATGAAAATAACTTTAAGGGACACAATATTAATTATACCCACTAATCCTGGGAATGACAGGTACAATTAGACCCTATTTAAGCCCTATCGGTGCCTACTACAATAGGTCTTCCCTTATATCAGCAAGCGTTGGTGAGCCAGTCTATCCAACGCATCCCCAATAAACATATAATATATATCTATATATAAATAAAAAAAAACAAACTAAACCAAAACCAAATTTAAACAAGATATCATAAGACAAGAAACCTAAACTTTTGCCGCTCGTTCCTTTTGTCGACTCAGGGAGTCAGATGAAATCTTTACCAGTTTACAATCTAGCTGTGCGTACTCCGACGCTACTTAGTCCCTATCACGAGGTCTCTTCCCGGCCGTTTGCTGGTCTAAGAAACCTCTACCCTGGGTTCAGAATCTGAACCTACAACTCTTCGGACAAACTCACAGGTTTTGTTTGGCACTAACACTCTTCGGTTAGTAAAATATAAAGGTACTCACCGGATGCGATTTATCCGTTAATCCCAAAAGGTTTACCTGTGAATTAAAAGAAATTATAACTCACTGAATTTTTAGCTAGCTAATCACTGTTAAAAAACACACTCGCGACTTTCGCGTTTCCCGTCCCTCGACGATAAATTTTATAATGACTCTATAATTTAGTTCCTAAAACCCTATTTGGACAGGTGAAACGTTCCTCTCTTTGGAGTCTGGTTTCCACCTATTTTATGTCCCCTATAAATCCGTCGCGCCACGTACGACTCCTCTTCTTGAGTTCCGGCCCCGAACTAGTTTGGAAATTCTCTGGATTAGTTCTTCACGAATAACTTAACAACAAAACCCCCTACCGCGTGAGTTTTTCATTGTGCGATTGGCTGAATCTTCCGCCATTAACCGACGTGTTCTACGCACGTGCCTTTCTTTGGCATGTTAGAAAAAAAATATTCTAGAACAACTTTTAAATAAGGACAGCAAAAATCAGCAATTTTTCTCTAACTGCGTAAAATCGGCCATGTTTGGTTTTTGTTTAAAATGTTGCAACACAATTTGTGTCTACCTGGTTTTTAGCACGTACAAGAGTTCAGTTTTCTGCTAACCATGAATCGGCAAAAAAAAACAAAACGGAACGATATGCATAAGCTATTCATTGTTTAAATAAAAGTATTATAACATGGAAAATGGGTTAAATTTCGCAATATATGCAAGTGGTATACAAAGGTGAAATTTCATAATTCTAGCGACATGTTTAATTTTCTGCAATACGAGCGAAATTTTTCTATACGACGTTTTTTTAGTTTAATTACTTGAACAAATATTAAATAACATATCCGATAAAAGAATAAAGAATTAAAAAAAATGCATTATGAATTCCTGTAAACATCCTCGGGATGTTACAAAATTATATTTTGAAATAAACGGGATCTCTTTAGATAGAGACTCATTCAACACTCTAAGTGCAAATGAAACATTTTCAATTATATCTATATTACATAGTGTAAAATTAACAGAAACTACGTGTTGTACTAAACACCGGACTTGACAGTTTTCCTCGGGGTCCCGGTAGCTAAATGCACGTCGATTAAATGTTTTATTGATGTTGTTTTGATTTTGAATTTTAAGATTAATATTTTTTTGTAACTCAATATTTCTTTCGTTTAAATATTCTGTTACGTTTACAATAAACTGTTCCTGTATATTTTCTATAGAATTATTAATTTGGTTTAACTCTTTTTGAAAACGCTCCACGATAGAATTATTAAAATCCGTTTCTGTGGGAAATATTAATTCATCAATTTTAAATTGTGTAAAATTTTCAATTTCATTTTTTATATAATCATCTATTTCTGATGAATGGGTGTTTTTTTTTCAATTAAATCTTTAAATTTTGTATTTAAATCATTTACATCATCAAGTTGTGAAATATAAATAGTTACGTTATTCTCCAATTCGTTAACTACATCACCAACCGCCAATTGAAACGCAGTAGTCAAATTATTTTTGATTTCTGTTTGAGTTTCTTGGGCATGTAATATTGCCTCATTCAATTTCAATTGCAGCCCTGTCTTTATAGTTTATTGAGTCGTTTATCTATAGTTTGTGTATAATTTTTAAATAAATCATTTATAGTATTGGACACATCTTTGCGTTCCCTTTCCAATGTGCTTTCCATAACTTTACTAAAATTATTAAATATTCGTTGATTAGCTGAATTAACTTGGTCCGCAACATAACCCACTATATCTCCAGATACTTTAGATTCACAATTGATGACAGCAAAAGAACAAATAACTAAAATTTTATACCACATTTTGTTTATTATTAAATTACAAAACATTTTCATCATTATATAATACAGAATTTGTTATAGCACCTTTTAACAAAAACATATTTATAATATCAATAACACTCATGTGTTCTTTCGTAAAATTAACAGAGATCCTTGTTTTGGTTTTATTTGCAAAATAAGTAGCTAAAGAAGAGATGGTTACAGGTAAACAAACTTTATGCATATTTTGCAAAGAATACCCACTGTGGGGATTGTTCAATTTTATAAAGGTATCTCTGTTGTTGACGCAATTGCTTTTCCCCAAAACCGAATGGACATAAATATTTGAATGCGAATTTAAAATGTACCAATTGAAGGGTTGTACGATGGCCAATCTATTATCTCTACCGTTGGTAATATTATTCGTTTCGGCATAAACATCAAATAAATCGAGTTTTGTGTACGAGATTGATTAATAAATAATTTAATTTTTTTATAAAAATGTAAATCTGATGATTGATGAAACAGTAAATGTAATACATTAATAAATGTCAATACATAAATAATAGACATTATATTAATTGTTCATTAATTGATTGGAATTTCTGAACTTATTTTTCTGACTGTCCTTTCCTTTTCTTTTTATTTTTCCGGTAAAATACTATCCGCCGAAGACTTCCGTGAAATTACTGCTACCGTTTTCGGCACTCGAATCTAATCCCGGCATATTCCACCAACGACGTCTCGAATCGTTATTCTCTGAAATCGTTTGATCGATTCGGAAACAGTTGGTCTTTAAAAATGTAAATTCACAATAATAGGTATTTTCAAGATTTTTTATAGCCAGGCGATCAATTTCTTTCAAATCCGGAATATTGATGCTATCTATAATAGATGTTTTGTTTATTTTTATATTTTCTACCATTTTGGATACATTCTTAAGGACATTCCAATTACAAAGTTTATTTGTATCTTTCAACAATTGAATATGAATGAAGCATTGCCTGGTGCAATTATAATTGCCTTCTAGATAAAAAGAAATATAATTTTGATCATCTGTACCGTTCTGTCGTCTATTTCCAAAGACGCGATGACGACTGTTAAAACTAAAACTATAATTTTACAATACATTTCGGTACATCTTATAAAGATTAAAATCTGGCATCGTATTCGATATCAAACAAATGCTTGTAATAACCGACCAAATCTTTCATTGAATTGTCATCATTCGATGTGCTTAAATGACAGACATTTGCGGTGCCGATTCCTAGTCGACTCAAAGACATGTATGCCAACGTGGAGGTTTTTCAAATTTCACCGCCGGCTAAAAGGGGTCTAGAATCAATAGGCGGTAATGTTAGTTCTCTATTAATAGAATCAGTCGCAGAAAAAATCTGATGAACGTCACAGTGAAAGAACCAGTCATTTATACTACCGAAAATTTGAGGACACCAGTTTTGTAGTTTTATCAATACGTGACTAACGCTATCACTACTGGGCCACCATTTAGAAATGAGTGAAATTTCGTTGTGAAAATATCTACGAAATATATGAAGAGTATCATTATCTTTATCGTTTGGCACTAAAGACCATTTTGCACCGTTGAAACAATACGTGTAATAAAACATTTTAAATAATCTATAAAGTTTAGTATTTTTAAATAAAGAATGTTGAACGTCAACTAAATTAAAAACGTATACGTTTTCTTGATTTATGTTTGCTGGAATATCATTAACAATATCCAAAATGCTTATCAATACATTGTTGTTTTGAAATTTGCGCTCGTTTTGAGAAATAACCAACACTTTGTTACTATCCAGATTAATTGGCCGATAATTACAAATATCGTTATCGCTAGCTGGACCGGGATTGACATCGTTAATTAAAATAATTTTAAAGGGCTGCTCTAGCGTAGAAACTAGAGGAAACTCTAGAAGGGAATTCACCACGACGTCGATTCGTTCTATGCGCGATCTGTCATTGTCGCTTATAAGTTTGTCAATAAAAAATGATTTATAAAAATTGAGAAATATAATTACAATCTTGAAATTTGGTTCTCCAAAAACATAAATGTTGTTAAATTGAAAGGCATTTACGTTTGGCTGATTTATCAGTTTTTTATTTTTTTTATTTACTGTATTCTGTTTACCAACATATCGCGTTTCCAAAACCTTTCCCTCTATAATGAAAATATTATTACGTTTTGGTAATTTATTTTTAAGGATATTTGCAGATATGTCATCTGATATAACTAAAAAATTGTATGTCGTCGCCGATGTAATACCTATTTCTCGAATAAGTTGGTCAAATTCATCGGGAATTCTAAATTGATTCAATAACAAGTCCGTATAAATAACACTATTTAAATGTTGACCAAATTTGGAAGGATCGACATTACAAATTAACAAAGAGTCTTGGGTTTTCTTGCAACTCATAGTTACTTAGAATGTAGAAAAATGTAAAAAACAAGGATAGTGATAATTTAAATTTTCCATCGAACCAGATGTTCTCGTTGCAACGTACCGTTCAACGGATAATGACATTTTACACATGTTATTAAGCGTTTCTTCGATCACGGAATTTCGTAGTGGAGGATAAGATTGAATGACTTCTATGTCTCTACTAATTTTTTGTCTCTGATATTTAAATTTATTGTCATATTTTTTTATTATGTGTTGATTACTTTCGATAAAACATTTGTATTGCTTTGTAATCTCGTCGTGGTGAGTACTCGTTTTTACAACTTTTAGAGAATCTAAAAAGAAATCTGTTAAATATTTATCGATTGTATTTGTTTTGCATTTTTCTTGATAAGCCTGACTGCGTATACGTTTAAAAACAATGTCGGGTTTACAGCTAAACTCATAAATATCTAGAATAGTCAGTGAAATTGTATATCGTAGTCTGGATAGGAAAATTATAATTCGTGATATCATTTTTACCAATCAATGCAGGCAAATCGGGCTCGTCGGAATCATCTCTTTTGATACATGCTCGGGGGCTCTGTAACAAATTAAAAAGCAAAAGAATTTCTATGGAAGTTTCTTCTAATCGAGTTTCATTTATAACGGCTATTGTAAAATCTAAAAGACGTTGCAAAAACTGTTCATCGTTTATATTGTCGTCGGTTTTTGTATTTAGCATCGTAACAATAGATTTTAAGGACTCGTTTTGATAGTTGTAAACATTTAATATTTTAGTTAAACTCCAAAGCAAAACGACGTATGGCGTTGAGTAAATAAATTGCACATGTCGATGTGTTTTAATTCTTTCATAAACCATTTGAATTCCTCATAATCTTTTGCAGTATTCTCACACGTGAATGTATCAGTGTCATCGATAGTTTTAACACTCGAATCTCGCTCATCGTCAAAGCTATCGTTGGAGTTATTTTCATCATTCAAAGACGTTTGATCATCGAATAGATATTGGTGAAGTTGTTTGACATTTGAATATTTTCTGCTGTTATTGATTTGTTTGCGAATCATTATTTATTATTTTCTTAACCAAGGTAAAAGCGAAAAAAGTTTTTCTAAAAATGGATAATCCAGTACGGTGGTGTAATGTCTCAACACAAACACAACAATATTCAATATCAAAATAATCGTAATTGCATAACAAACTATTTTCCACGGTTTTTGAAATATTGTACCCAAAAACGAATTATGTCCCGATTCACCGGATGATAATTCCGGTAAAGATGACACATTTCCAACCATATATTTACTCATAATTTTATATTTCTAGTTTACATCTTAATAATCTATCAAATTATTGTTACTTTCTGACAGAACCCAAAATGCATTTTCGGAGAATGCCTTGACATAATGCTGCCTGTATGCAGTGTATGACATTTCGAGATAATCTATCACAAAAATTGGCTATCGAAAACGGCCTCAGTATGTGTCCAATTTCGTCCAACCAAAACACATACAGGTAAATATCGGCACTGAACAATAAACTTATCTTTAGAAATTTCTATTACATCTTTTTCTATCAGTAACGGATACCTTAACACTCAGGATTTTCTAGCCAACTCGAGAGAGGTTCTATGGGTATAGTTTGGTGACTTTTAGAGCACATTCGCAAAAGAAGAAATTTTGATTTAAGGGGTACTTCTGGGGGGGGAAGCTTCGAGTTCTTGTACACTGATCCCGTGCATGGAACGTTCGTCAAAAAATCGAATGGGATAATCAAACAATAAAGTAAAATATACGCCGGGATGTGAAATTTACCAAACGTTAAATGGACCATATTACATTTACCAGAATAAGTATTTTTAATGCAATATAACTTATCGTTCTTTAGGGCAGACATGGAAATCGACTGCAAATTACAGATAAAGATTGCCGCTGTTGTAAGAATTTATAATAGATTCGACATGATAGGTTTTCGTCGTCAGTCCAAGTCCTAATGACCCAAAATAAATTATCAGATGAGTGGGTTACCGCAATCCACAAATGTAATAAACTTGCATATTTTTCAAAAACTTGATCCAATCTATCAATATAACTATCGTCTTTACATTTTGTTAAAAATCCACCAAATATTTTATAAGAAATAATTTTTTTTGTTGGTCGAAATTGATCAACTAGTTCAATTTACTCTAGGAAGCATGCATTGAATTTCCATAACATCGTCAACACACCAATATTTTACAAAAAGCTTTATCAACGTTTTTAAGCGATGACTTCTTCCACCCACAAATCGGATTACAGATAATATTGGTCTATGAATTAATAACATATAAGTCACTACGTTGTGTTTCATTACTCGAGGAATGGCTGCGATTCCGGCATAAACAATCGAGTAATATTCAGGTCGCTGAACACTCATCAAGTACGTATGAAAAAAATACATATCAAATCGTGGGGGGAAAACGAGTTATTGTCGACGTGGTCAGTAAAGGAAATTGAGTGAAATGTGACAAAATAAAAAGTTCATTACTTTTGAAATTTAGAATTTTCAAAATAATTTCCGTTATGTATTCGTTTATTTCGCTTAAGAATTTTTTAAATATCGTTTCTTCAGGAACGTATATCGAGTAGCAAATTCTTTCAAAGTCGTTGATCGTGTCGTACGGATAGGGTTCTTCGGGTATATTTACAAATTTACCAACAATATCGGTGTCAAACGTCCAAGACGAAGCTATTAATGTTAGAGTCACGTAAACATCATACCCCTGAAACGTACAGCCAAGACGTATATCCTTTGAATGAAAACTGTCGAGAAAACGAAAATATTTTTCCAATTGTTTTAGTACAATTCCAGAATTAATGGATGTCAATTTGGATTTTAAAGATGAAGATGAATGAGGCATTTCTGTTTTTACAAATACGTTTGTACCGAATATCGATAAATTTCCCTTTCGAGATGGAAATACAGAACACCATTTTGCCAAAGTTAAAGTCGGTCCTTCTTGAAGATGGTCATTCATCATTTATGTTTAAAGCTAAATCTACGAGTTCCATAGATTTCATATCAAAAGTTCGTTGCAGCGTTATGGCTGGATGACGAACATCGTCACGTAAATTTAAAAATACATTTTCGTATAGCTTATGGACCAGAGCATTCTCGTCGGTGGATGAACGTGCCTCTTTTGAAAAACTTTCTACTGCTTGGTTATAGTCTATATCACCGCTCATTGCATTAATTATTATTTCTCCAAATTCTATATTTACATTACCGAATATAAAGGACGGAAAAATCTGGCTGTAAAACAACCTACATGCAATATTATTATTTCCGAAAGCCAGACGGCCTATTTTAATTAAATTTACCAATGGTATAATCCATTCATTATCGGGATGTTCATAAAACTCTCTTGGATTTCTCGGTGCCCATGATGATTCCACTTGGTCGTCTACCACGCTAACATTACGTTGATAATCGGAAGAAGAAGAAATTTCTGCGTCGGATATCATCTTTATTTATGTTCTTATTTGTTCTGCAAATGTATTAATTTGTTAACTTTAACACAAAAGTAACAAACGTAAACTTGGTGATAATTTCCTTCATCCCGCAACGTATTTATGCGAATATATAATTGTTCTTTAGATTATATAGTAAATTTCGAAGCTATAAAAACTTGTTTGTGATTACTGGTGGGGATATCCACGTTAAATGATCATCCAAGTTTTGATTGGGAAAATTTTCCAAAAGCATACTTTTCTTTGACATTTAATAATTTATCAAATTGTTATTACTTTCTAACAGAACCCAGAATACATTTTCTGAGAGTGTTTCGACACAATGCTGCCTGTATGCAGTGTATGACATTTCGAGATAATCTATCACAAAAATTGACTATCGAAACGGCCTCTGTTTGTGTCCAATTTCGTCCAACCAAAACACATACAGGTAAATATCGACACTGAACGATAAACTTATCTTTGGAAATTTCTATTACATCTTTTTCTTCAAAGGCAACTAGTTTTGTGGCCAATTCGAGAGATTCTATTGCTTTTAAATTCGTACAAGCTTCGAGTTCTTGTACACTGATACCGTGCGTATTACGTTCGTCGAAAAATCGAATGGGATAATCAAACAATAAAGTAAAATATACGCCGGGATGTGAAATTTCCCAAACGTTGACCATATTACTTTTACCCGAATAAGTATTTTTAATGCAATATAGCTTATCGTTCTTCAGGGCGGTCATGGAAATCGACCGCGATAAAGATTGCCGCTGTTGCAAGGAATTTATAATAGATTCGACATGATAGTTTTCGTCGTCAGTCCAAGTCCTAATGACCCAAAATAAATTATCAGATGAGTGGGTTACCGCAATCCACAAATGTAATAAACTTGCATATTTTTCAAAAACTTGATCCAATCTATCAATATCACTATCGTCCTTATATTTTAGTAAAAATCCGCTAAATATTTTATAAGAAATTATTTTTTTTGTTGGTCGAAATTGGTTAACTAATTCATTTCTTGAACAATTTACTCTGGGTAGCAAACATTGAATTTCTATAACATCGTCAACACACCAATATTTTAAAAATAAATTTACCACCGTTTTAACCGATGGATTTTTGCGCCCTGGAATTGAATTATAGATAATATTGGTCGATGAATTAATAACATGCACGTTACGTTTTCGTGTTTCATTACTCGAGGAATAGTTTCGATTTCCGCATAAATAATTGAGTAATAATCGAATTGTTGAAAACGTACCAAGTTCGAATGAAAAAAATACATATCAAATCGTGAGGGAAAACGAGTTAATGTCGACGTCGTACTCAATAAAGGAAATTGAGTAAAATGTGACAGAATAAGGAGTTCACTACTTTCAAAATGTAGAATTCCCAAAATAATTTCAGTTATGTATTCGTGTATTTCAACCAACAGTTTTTTAAATATCGTTTCGTCGGGAATATATATCGAGTAACAAATTCTTTCAAAGTCGTTAATCGTGTCGTACGGGTAGGGTTCTTGGGGTATGTTTACAAATTTCCCGACAATGTCGGTGTCAAACGTCCAAGATGAAGCTATTAATGTTAGAGTCACGTAAACATCATACCCCTGAAAAGTACAGCCAAGACGTATATCATTTGAACGAAAACTGTCGAGAAAGCGAAAATATTTTTCCAATTTTTTTAATACAATTCCAGAATTAATCGATGTCAATGTAGATTTTAAAGACGAAGATGAATGAGGCACTGCTGTTTTAACAAATACGTTTGTGCCGAATATCGATAAGTTTCCCTTTCGAGATGGAAATATAGAACACCATTTTGCTAAAGTCAAAATCGGTCCTTCTTGAAGATGGCCATCGTTTAAAGCTAAATCTACGAGTTCCACAGATTTCATATCGAAAGTTCGTTGTAGCGTTATGGCGGGATGATGAACGTCATCACGTAAATTTAAAAATACATTTTCATATAGCTTCTGGACTAGAGCATTCTCGTTGGTGGATGAACGTGCTCCTTTTGAAAAACTTTCCGCCGCTTGATTATAATCTATATCACCGCACATTGCATTAATTATTATATCTTTAAAGTCTATATTTACATTACCGAATATAAAGGACGGAAAAACCTGGCTATAAAACAATCTACATGCGATAATATCATTTCCGAAAGCCAAACGACCTATTTTGATTAAATTTACCAATGATGTTATTCATTCATTATCCGGAGGTCCATTAATATCCGCTGGTTCCAGATTCGGTGTCCACGATGATTCTATGCCGTCGTCTACAATAGTAACATTATGTTGATAATCGGAAGAAGAAGAAATTTCTGTGTCGGATATCATCTTCACTTATGTTCTTATTTGTTCTGCAAAAGTAATTTCGATATAAATATCCAACAGATTGCCGGTAAATGTTTTTGGAGATTTTATGTCGTCAAAGACTATTAAAACGGAGGAGTCTATTTCGGTCTGATTAAACACTATATTGTCCACAACAAAAGGACAATTTAATTCCGATAACACAGTCGTAATGTTGTCGCAAAGTAGTTGTGAATTCAAACAGACATAAATGGCATTTTGACGACAACCCATTACTTGTAAAACTTCTACAAAAGAATTGGATACTTGATCTGTTAATATTAACATAAAAGTAACAACGTGTAGTTGTTGATAATTGCCTCTATCTGGCAATGTATTTACACGAGCATACGATTGTCCATTGGATTTTATAGTAAATTCTGTAGCTATAAATGTTTGTTTATCATTACTAACGGGTATATCTGTAATGTCATCCTCGTTATAAAAATAAAATTCATTGGTATTTATGTTGTCCACGTTAAACGATAAATCGTTATCCGACATAACTTCATCAACATCATCCAAGTGTTGATTGGAAACATTTTCTGAAGAACTGTCGTTTGCGTTATCGATTATGTTTATATTTGGATTATAAACATTAATATTGGGTGCATTAACATTCTTTTCTCCGGGTGATTGATGTTGTTCCAATTGGTTTTTATTATAACAAACGATAATATCAGTATTATCAAAAATCAAATTTATAAATTTCATTTCAGTTTTTTTATCCGCTACAAATTCTTGGAGATCTGTGAGAGTGATAATGCCTTTGAGAAATTTCAAAATGCATTGAGCATAAGTTAAGTGATTAACGAGCGTAAATTGCGTTCCGATATAGGTACACACTAAATAATAAACATGTAAATTAATAAAATCAATATAATTTTGCGGTCGGTAATTTATTACAAATTGATGCAAACCGTTGGTGGTATTTGCAGTGTTTTGTCGACTTTTAAAATATTTCCAAATTCGATTTTTTTCATCGATCCACGTGTGATTCTCGCGCGAGGCCAAAAACGTTTTGAAATCGGCTTTCATATCTATATTAACAGTATTCATAACGTACTTGCATAATTTTGACATTTCGATATAAATTACAAAATTTTCCATTTTACTAACGTATTATATACGAGTCTGTAGATTCGACTAAAGTACAAGTCTTTTCTGGGATATTATGTTTCTTTTTTGGTATATACTCAAATTTTTCTCTTTTCGGTTCTTTTATATGAATATCGCATTTCTTACTACGTTCATGATTGTTTATATTCATTCTCGGAATGCTGGGAGTTTCGGGAATATAGTCATAGAATATTTGAGAATCCGTAAAAACACCAGCATTTAAACCTCCCATTAATTTTCGTTTATTTTTAGATAATTCCATACATTTCCCTTCTTTATCATAATGTAATATTTGATTAAAGTATTTTGGTATTTCTATAGCCTGCGATTGAGAATTTATGACAAATGTTGGGTTTTTAATGTTATAAATAAAATATTCGTACATAATTGACCTTTTATCTTATAATAAAATAAGAATGATTAAAATGTAAAGAAAATGTTATCTGCCAAAGGAATTGAAGAAACCGCGGATCGCATAAATCGAGATTTACGTTGGCTGGACGAAATCATCAACGAAAAATCAATACCAAGAAACAATTCATCAACTAATGATACTAGAATTGTATACGAGGCACGTTCCAGGAACAACATTATAACTGCTGTCTTCGGAACAATCGTCGGATTGGGCATATTATTATTTGAAAAACAATTGATTCGATAAATTCGTTTCAGGTTTCTATTAAAGCCCCCAAATTACCAATCCATATATCGTGCGTAATTAACGGTAAAATTATAAAATTCGTCATTTCAATGCCTCGTTTGGTGTCTAAATATATTTTCTCGACATCATATTCGTTACAATTTGTAATCTCGTATATCTCATCGTGTGCCTGTATTGTTTTACCACTCAAAGAAAAATATAACCGATTCGATACATTCTTGAAGGGTCTTATGCAAATTTCATTTTTTAATTGAGCCGTAATAAACGAAAATAACTTTTTAACAATATCAACAATTTTTGATTGCGAAAAATGCTTTTCGGTAGCTACTTTAATAAATAAATCTATTACTGTATGCTCGACGTTTAACTTTAATTTGGAAAACTCACGATTAATTAATTGGTAATATTCATCTTCGGACGTTGGTTTACCGACTTTTATATTTAATATCGAACGCCTCGCGATAGCTTCGTCGATATCGGCAATGAGATTCGTAGCGCCCATCAATAACGTATTTGAATTTATGTTAATATTGAATCTGTTCATTTCTGTCATAAATATAATTTTAAGTTTTTTATCCAGAGACTCTTCATTATTCGATCCTCTTTTGCTGAATAAAGAATCGAGTTCATCTATAAAGACAATTTTTGGTTCGCTCGATGACAATATCCACTCGAAAATGGAGCTCATTAACTTTTCACTTTCTTCCATATATTTATTATACAGTGCAGACAATTTTAATTCGTATAACGGAACTGCCAAATGTTGTGCGAGTGCTCTGACCAAAGAAGTTTTTCCCGTGCCCGGTTCACCGTATAAAATAATCATTCTGTTTGACGTTACGTGTCTACTCGTAAATATACTTTTTGTACTTTCATTTACGTTGAGTAAAATAGGATGTGATAGTTCTATCAATTTTTGTTTAACGAAATCGTGTCTTATAATATTATCAAATGTGTCCATTTCATCGTTTATATCTATTTTTACCAACACTTGTTTAACGTCTTCCCCGAAAGCATCTTTAGAATTTTGAAACACATCTATGTCTAGCGGAATGTCGACGGAACGCATCAGAGATTGAACTTCTGCATAACCCGAAGATAACAAATTCTCCAATCTTTGAGTACGGTTATACAGTTCCACAATTTTATTATTAATTTTTTCAGCCAAAAAAGATCTACAAAAATTTATCTGTTGTTTATTTTCCGGGGAAGATGAAGATTTTATTGGAGTTTTATTGAAAACAGCGCCCCTCAAAAAACATAGGGCGTGATACAGTATTTGCGTTGCTTTGCCATATTCTACAATAGCCTTTTCGTAATGATTTCTATCCTCATTTTCGATGGCTGCGTTAGCACATTTTATAGCTCGCGTAATTTCCCTTTGTAAAAGAGCTACGATTTCATTGTCGTTATTCGAGGACATGATTATCTTATAAGATTATTCGTCATGTCAGAAGATAAAAATCGAAATATACTTTACATTTATAACGCCCCCTATCCAGATACGTACGATTCACCTCACGTTATCTTTGAAAAGTTCCACTTTGAACACGAACTGAATAATTCACCAAGCACAGAAGGCTTGCCGGGTTTGTGTAATTTTTACTTGTATCCCGTAATACCTTGCAGAGTTCCCAATGTTGTTATTCCGATACGAAAATGCCACGAAATTGGTTACGGAAAATTCGGCGAATGGCCTCGTGTACAATACTACCGGTGGAGTTTTGATTACGGTACAACTTTGAAGAATTTGTTACTTATGTTGGGGACGGCGTTTATTTCATGTGCCACAGAAAATCACAATTCCACCAATGCACGTTTCATCGCTCTCGCCAAACGAACACCGATAGTACCAAACATGAGAATAACCGAAGGATTTGATGCAGTTTCCAATACGGCTTGTTTAAAATTAAATTTTAACGGCATCGTCGAGCCGATTTGGTTGGGAAACACACAACTCGGAGAAAACGTCAAAAACTACCTCGAACGTTTACCATTGCTTTTTTAGTTGCGCATTGCATTTTTCGGAAAATTCAGCTATAAGTTAGTATTACTGCTATCGAAAGACGCAAAACATCATTGTTATTCTGCCAATATGAATCCAGAAAATGTTAAAAATTCAGTATACAAAATGATGAACGATTACAAGGACGTGGAACAACAATACATAAATTTAACTTCGAAAAAGGATTGTGCGTTTTTGGATTCTTTCAATAATCTATTAGAAACGCCCTACAATCCAGAAAAGCCCGCATTAGACGTGATTTTTATGGATAAATCTTTGAATGGAAGTGCTAATGAAAGTGATGACAAACAACAATGGGAAATGAAAAAAAAGGAGGAGATTCGTGGTCGTACTAAACAGAAACGCAAAGAAAATGTAAAAGAATCAACCACTCCCGGTGCCAGCAAAAAAAGAAAACCATCACCACCGAAAGAGAAGCAACAAGAAAAATGTTTTGTAAATAAAAACACGATTAATATGGAAGTTGTAAAAAAATTCGAACAAAAATTTAAATCTTTGAATTCATTTTCTGAAATCACAACCGGTAAACACGACCAGTATATCGACAACTCTTGGACCATTTTGAATAATTGTTATAAAAGTATAACCGGTAAATCTCTGATTCCCTTTGATGTCATTACCGATTTGTTTACTTTTCGTATTGATTTAATAAAAAATAAAACTATTATACTTTTTTGTATCGACGAAACTACTTTTCAGGAACGCACCGGTATGAATTTGACTTTATTAAGACGTCATTTATTTGAAAAAGATGTATGCTTATTAACTGATGATGAATGATTATTTTATGAATAATATTGTAATACCATACATTTATTATGCAAATTCATTTCTAAATCATTTCATTTCCATTTATATTTTCGATGAAAACAAAACAAAACCAAATATACCTTTGTATCATATTCAAAATTTTGATGGCATTGAAAATCAAATTAAAAAAATTTGTGAATAAAAATATATATTAAATAAGAAGAGATACTTTGTTTTATTTTTATCTGTATTTTTTTAAAAATGTCAAACACCGAAATGTCCGCACAACCCGTCAGCATTAATTGGGCAGACGAAATTGAACAATCTAAAATTGACGAAGAACCGTTTTACGATGACGAACAAATATCTGCGAAGATGGTGAAATTATCGAGAAATGTGAAAAGGGCGAAATTAAAAATAACGACACGATTAAGCGTGACCGTTTCATAAATACTCCACAACAAACTAAAATTCTGAAAAATCTAAAGCCGTTAGCCAGAAAACATGAAATAATGCCGTTTGTATTAGCTACTAGATATTTTAATGATGATAAATGTACAACGTTTGTTAGTGCTGGAATTTCTAACAAATTGGCTAGTTATCAACTCCGTGGTACGCCATATGTGATTAATTACAGAAACAACAATCGCACATCTAATTTCATGTTTATGAAAAGTCAAAAAATTAGTTCGTCGTTATTGTCGTATCTGTCGGGTTCTCGAATTCCAGATGTCGTTGTCAAAACAATTCAAAAAGATTTAAACAAAAATATCAGGTTTGAAATTCCATCGACCCGACAAAAATTATTTCTTTTATATTTGATCAATGTACGGAATCTTATCCGAAACGGCCCCTTATTGTCACCTGGCAAAATTTTCAGTCTATGAAATTTTTACATAATCAAATCAATTGGGAGAAACGCATCGTTCAATGTTCCCATTGCTCTAGTTTATGTAATTATTATGACGAATCCAATGTTCGGCGAAATCCAAATCAAAATACAAATTGGGGCGGTGCCTATTTTAACGAGGCGGGATATTGCCGTTTTATTTGTAATTTAAAATATCACAAAGTGCCCATATACGGATTAGTAAATCCTGTGTGGATTAACATGTCGACAATTAAACTCGCCGGCAACGGAAAATATCGACTAGATTTTAAATATTTCAATTGCAAAACTATATATTCGGTACACTTGAAGCGTGAAAACTACATGTCAAAAAAGACATTTAAGTCTAGAAGAAACTCATCGTCTCATCGGCTGTCAATACGTACACGAAAATGTGAATTCTATACCCGGTATGCTAGCCCATACGGAATGCATTTTTTCTCGTTACTATAATGACATTTGTAAATATATTCAACATTACTTTAACATGTGATGCACTCATGACATGATATAAATATTACTCCGTGAATTATTCCTAGCTAGTTTAATTACAACTTCGAACCGGTTCGCATCTAAAACGTTTTCATTGAATTGTTTAAAAACGCAAGTGAACATAACCATGCGGGTTGATATTTTCTCTAAGAATTATAAGACCGCTACAAAAAAAATGACCGATAAACAGGTAACTTTTAAAAAACCGTTGTTGGTAAAGAAACGAAAACACAAGAAACAGAAAAACCAATCTGAAACAAGAGAAATTAAATCTGATTATAGTGAGGATTTATTGTCACGGCAACAAGATGTGCATGATAATGTCGATGATTTTTTAGACAGTTATTTTAAAATTGATTATAGTAAAAGACCAAAAACACCCGATATTCGTTATGATGTCGACGACGACATAATAATACCCCATCAAGACACTGCCGATGACAATTTTGTAGACAGTTTCTTTAACATTGATTACACCAAAAGACCTCCAACACCCGATATCCGCATGGATGATGAAGACACAACAGATAAGAAATTTAGTAAGGAATTGAATTCACCAGCAGTAAGAATGAATATAAACGAAGCAGTTGCCAAAGAACCAAATCAATCAAACAATCGGCAGATTTAAAAAAAAATCATTAAAGATGGTAATAAAAAGAAAAACATTTCCCAAATTTATACAAAGGGGGTAATGTGTAAAAATGATAAAGAATTTCAATTAATTAAAATAGAAAGAACATCGCTCGAGGATCCTCGAAAAAAATTTCAACTTGTTAAGGTAAAAAGAAAATCACGCAAAGATCCCAGACTGGAATGTTCTTTAAAACAAGTTTGTGTGACCGGACCGGATCGAAAAGCAGTTACTTTAAAGACAATAAAATATTCTTAACTTGTATATTTATAAATAAAATTTTTATATGCTTTTAACTGTTTTGTACATTATATTTTAGCCAATTCCTTTATATCTAAGATACAAAAGAAAATAATGTCTGCTCACGATACATATTTTTCAAGAAATAATATCAATAAAACTTTTAACTTTTCTTCTCGAGTTCTAATCATTACAAAGTACGTATTTCTTGCCGCTTTAGTTATCATAACGTTATCAATAATACATTGTATATACAAAAAGTTTGCAAAAAAGAAAAATTCAAGCAACAGTAACACGTCCTATGAACAACAACGTATTGAATACGAGAAGAGACGGAGAGAACAGGAATATTTGAATCATTTGAGGCGACAAGAACAAATTCAAAATGAAAATCAACTGCGAAACAGACAAAACGCGAATATAAGCGCCAGTCAAATAACTCAAGTGCAACGCGCGAGTGAAACGATTGTTGCTAGTCAAATTAATCAACATAGGGGTGAACCGCATTCAAATGTTAATCAAATACCTCAACAGCAATACGAAAAATCCCAAAACAACGTTTACAATAGATTAATACGAGACGCAAAGACACCACTGTCTTTTATTAGTTTGCATCAAAATCACGTTGGCAAAATAAACGTGCTAGACTTTTGTAGACAATATACTCCCATAACAACGATATCGAAAAATGCCAATGCCGTAATAGCACATTCTACGATTGATCGAGTTGAAAACGTTAACAATTACGAATATATCGGTAAATATAAATATCCTTACTTGCAAGAAACATTTAAAGTTTCAAATTGGCATATCCTTCCGTTGGAATCCGATTAGAACAATAAACTAAATTCTCCACATATACGATACAATACCGTCAAATATATGAACGAATATTATGTTTGCGTCAACTTTTCGATGGGCGAAACTCACAGACAGTTATTGGAATGTGGACTGGTGTTATCTATTAACGATAATCAGAACAATTCATTATTTTCATCAAGATCTCAAAAATGGACATTTTCGGTGCTTCCTGTAAAGAGACAGGATATACGCAAAATATAATTTTAATAAATGGTATAAATTGTTTGCTCAAAAACAAAAACACTCTAAGCGTAGGATGCTCCAATGTCATTATTAATAATTTTATGGAAATTCATACGGTATTTGATAATTTGAAAAAATTAATGTTTGGTAAAAAAACTGATTGTTTTGAATTTTTAAACGGTAGATTGACAACTAATAATACCGTAGTCAATACTTCGAATGCAGTACAACCTACAAAAGTGCCACGATTAAAAACCGACGTGGCCATTATCATATCGCTAACGGTGGCAATTCGTTCAGATATCGTTGACCAACATTACAATTTTATGCAATTAAATAGAGACTTTGAGGAATCGAAATTGAGCAAATTCATGTCACTCGTTGAAAACAAAAATCCGAACCCGTATAATCTACACATAGGAGATACAAATGTTAAAGTTTTTAGTGTATTTTTAATAGACTCAAATACTACAAAACGGATTCAATGCTCAGATGACTTGTACGACGGTTTTAGAATGGAAAGATCCGCGAATGCATTCGACAATAGCATAAAAACTTTAACAATCACCGACTCGAAAATCAAAAGGCTCGGTTAGCGATTCTGAACTATATGCCGAAATAATAGATCATCGACACAACTCGGACGTAGAATCCATTTACGGTACAACACATTTTATTGAAAATATCGAAGAAACGTCCAGTGTATCGACCTTACAATCTACCTTGGACGATGGCTATGAAAACGATGATATAGACGAAGAAGATAATCAATTTGGAGAAAATTTGCAAATTAATCACACATTAATTAAATTGGAAGATATGTAAAACATATTTTTTAGACGGTCTGTTTATTGTATTATTAGATTTATTTATCCAAACTAAAGTTAATTTTGTGTTTGATTAAAGAATAGTGATCAACTGATAAAAATATAAACTAAAAATTTATAGATGCAATTGCTACGCTTTTCTGCTTGTAAACCCAACTACCTAGATGAAAATTTATATTTGACCCGAGGTAACTTTACAAATACAGTTAATAGAAAAATAAAGTTTTAAATTATAAAATAGTTTTTTAATAGACGAGTATAAAACAAAAACAAAAATAATACATTTTTATGGATATCTAAACATTGAATCATCATATTTTAAACATTGACATTTTTCAAACAATTTATCTGCTATATCGGTTGAAGTACATATCGTAAATTCTTCTTTTTCTTTTATGTATTCGACCAGCCTGGACGCATATTTTTTCTGACGATAATCCTTAGCAGTATATATGTAATTAATAAGCTTTGGCTTTACGTGCTCCTTAAACGGATCGAAATCTAATTTTGATAGTAACGCAAACGACACAGCTTTATTTTCTTTATTGTATGCTATGTAACAGCTTTTGTTGTTTTGCTGTAACCATCTTGTTAGGAAACCATTTGCAATTTTAAATCTTTCTATTTGTCTGACAGCTTTTGATTTTTCAAAAAATTTTACTTTCATTTTAAAGAATAATAAAATTATTTTATTTTGCAAATTTTAAATGTTAAAAAATGGGCCCCTGAAAATTATATATGTTGCCAAGGAATTGTTGTTTATATGGGTACGGCGTGTTCCAAATCCACCTTTCTCATTGACCCAAATATCCCCAAGTTCTTACTAAAAATTTAAAGAAATTTCCGATAGCAGTAAGTTTACAATTAAATAAATGTTAAATCTAACCTAAAAATTACTCGATGTAATTTTTTCTCTTCTTGTAAACAGTCAAATAAGAACCGAACCACCCAGCTACAAATTTATATTTGCGCCAAGATAATTCTACTTGACAAATTTATTATTACAAATTTAGAGAATAATAAAGTTTTAAATTATAAAATAGTTTTTTAATAGACGAGTGTAAAAAAATACAGATATAAACATTGACATTCTTCAAAAAATACAGTTTTATTATTATAAATTTAAATTATAAGTTTTTTAATTCACGAGTTCACTTTATCAACTTCATCTGCAGTAAATGGGACCAATTCCTCCTTTGCTTTTATGTATTTGAGCAGGCTGGACGCAAATTTCTTCCGACGATAATCCTCAACAGTATATATGTAATTAAGAAGTTTTGCATTTCTGTACATTTTAAACGGGCCGGAATCCACTTTTGATAGCAACGCAAATGACACGGGTGTATCGTCTTCATTGTATGCAATGTAACAGGTTTTGCCGTTTTGCTGCAACCATTGTGTTAGAAAACCATTTTCAATTTTAAATCTTCTTATTTGTCTGACAGCTTGTGCTTTTGAAAAAAACTGTACTTTCATTTTTCAGATTAGTAGAATTATTTGATGGTAAAACAAGGAGCCCCTGAAAATGTTAGGAAGGAATTGTCGTTTATATAATAATATTAGTACCACGTGTTCCAAATTCAATTTATGAGAGAGGGGGTAATTTTACATTAAATATCTCATGGAGTAAAGTTATGATGGGCTCAAGATACAAAATCAATTTCCTTATAATTTACGTTTTAAATATAAAATTTCCAACTTGAGGAATTTGATTGTAATCTCATCAAATTAAATCCTACTCATTTGTAATTATTGAAAATCTTTTATTGGATTTCGGTAATTTTATTTCTTTATTGTTGTATTTAGCAATAGCGCGACGTGCTATAAATATGATAACGACTATTATACCGATACTACTTGTAGCAGTGCCCGCTTCTAGTAGTACATTTGAATCGTTTAAAAATTTATCTGGTGTAGTAAAAGATATGTTTCCGTAACCTAGAAAACATGTTGGTCTTCTAAGCGTCGAACAATTTGTTTGGGTGAAGGAAAATGTGCACTCATAGAGGTTCGATTCCAAATAAGATATTTTAACATTATCGATCACGTATTGTCCGATGGAATTAATCCTGGGATGCCACAACACTTTCAAAGCATCTACTAATGCGGTAATATTGTGCGTAATATTTGCATTACACAGTGCATCATTTTGTATAGAATATACTTTTTGCATTAAACAATTTGTTTGACAGTGTTCATAGTAATCATAATATGTAAATTTCGTAAAATTTAAAATTTTTTCACTTAAAACTACATCAACTTTATTTTGTAAATCATTTATCGACTTTTGAAAGTATACTTTCCCATACTCATCTAAAATGTCTTTTAATTTAATTGTTTCAATTTTTTCTTTTAAATTTATCTGCGTGACATTAACCAACTTTTCAACTTTTAAATTGAAACCATTGAAATAATTTGCAAGAGCATCCTTAAATATCGCCGATTCTTCTTCATATTTTTCAATAATTGAATAATTTAAATTAGTTATCATTTGCGATATAAAATTGATCAAATCCCTTTCATACTTTTGAACAAGAGAATTATTCAAAGAATTTAACAGTAGTGGGCGATAATTTTCAAGTTGGGGTTTAATATACGCTTCTGTAATATTTTTAAATATATTTTTCATCTTTTTTGGTTGAAAAGTATTTTCCACCTCGTACTTGTATTGGGTTTCGATCTTTTGTAGAATTTTATCCATATAATTATTTACAGTTTTGTTAAATAATTTTTCATAGTTTTTTGCATTAACTACAAAGTTGTTTATTGTTTTGTCGATAAATATTTCATAATATAAATTACTTTGATTTTTTGTTAAAACTATTTGTTCTAAACTGATTTTGTTGCTATCGTTGAAAGCTATTTGTAATAGCGTATTATATTTGCCCTCTAACTTTGTAAGTTTGTTACTCAAGAACTCCATTAAAGTAACGTTCAGGTTCTTTAAATCCTTTGCTAAATTTTCAGGCGCGCCGTTTAACTTTTCAATTATATTTGTGTTATACAAACTTACAGTATTATCGATATAATTACACGTATCTACTCGACATTCGTCTGTTTTATCTTTTTGAAATCCATACACTGTCAACATTAAAAAGAGACATGCAACGGAAACAATCATGGTTATAGTTATTTCATATTTTAAATATTTTGAATTGGTTTAAAAGATGTCTACTTTTTTGACTTTATCAATATTTCATTACATTAACCCGATTAACATAATTTATTAATTACCGTATCTTTTATATATAACAAATTATACGACAAAAGACGATGATATTCGGGTCTAGTCATTGCACAGGTGTTTCTTTTCTCTCCAACATATAACAAAATTATCCGCGCGGGAAGAGGACCGTTATTTGCTTCTAATATTTCATCTATCAATTCAATTGTTGACGCATTGAAATGAAATATTAATTTTAAAAATATTTTTAAATTTGATACAGCACAACAGTAATAATTTAGTAACTACACATCTTTATTATTTTATAAAATTGTATAATAAATATTGAGAATACCTTGTAAAAATATGACATTTACACAAGATTGTTAAAATTCCTGCAATACCACACAAACGAATAGCACCGATTGCAAAACTTCAATTGCAGTAAGTAATCTTTAATGAAAATTCTTTAAATATATATATATATATATATATATATATATATATATATATATATATATTTATTTCAGAAACATTGTTTCAACGGCGGATTTAAAATGCAAATTAAATTTAAAAACGATACCTATGAAAGCTCGAAATACTGAATACAATCCCAGGCGATTTTCAGCCATTATTATGCGAATAAAAGAACCACGAACAACGAGTTTAATATTTTCGAGTGGCAGAATGGTGTGTACCGGTGCAAAAACCGAAAGAGATTCAATATTGGCTGCTCGAAAACATGCACGAATCATACAAAAATTAGGATTTCCAGTTGTATTTAGTAATTATAAAACTCAAAATTTCGTAGGAAGCTGTGCTGTAACGTTGGCTTTTGTATTCGATTGGAAAGTTTATGTTTATTTAATAATTTCTTTGCCACTTATGAACCCGAACTATTTCCAGGTTTAATTTATCGAGTGCTCGAACCGAAAGTAGTAATATTGATATTTGCAAATGGAAAAATAATATTAACCGGTGCTAAATATCCCCAACAACTTTTCGACGCATTCAATAATATATATCCAATTTTATCAAAGTTTAAAAAATGAGTAAGTATTTTTACAAATATTTTTAGATCTAATTATGGCTCGCATGTACTTTTTTTACGTTGTCATCGATACTATATAAAGAGAACATTTTTAATTCCAATTCAATTGCATTTTAAAGACAATGTCTTTGAGAAAACGTGCAGAAATATTACCTTACAAAAAACGCAAACATCATAAAAGTATCAATTCTAAAACTCCCGAAGAAGCCATATCAAATGATAACGTTGAGAATGTTAAAATGATTTTGGAGCACACCAGCCAAACGGACGTTTCGCACCGAGTTTGAATGACAGCAGCACCTTGGAAAATCTACGATGGTGTGTAAAATTTGTGGATAAATATACCAAAGGCCGACATTTTTCTTTCGACATGTGCTAACATGTACGCAAACGAATGAGTTTTGTATAAAATGTAAAGTTTGCGGTAACACGTTTATAAATAAACGTATATTAACGTTACACACGATAGCGCATCAATTATTAGCATTAAGTTAAAATGTATATATTTGTGTAAATAAAATTTGTTTTGTAAATAAAATAGTTTTATTAAAACCAACCCAACTAAAAATTGCATTGAGTTTACATTAAAAGTATCTGTAATTGTATTTTGTATGAAATTTCTTAAATTTTGCACTTGTCATTATTCCAATCTTTTCACACATTACTTGTGTCCTGGTACGTTCTTCATTAGTCAAACAAATTTGTTGTAAAGAAAAATATATTTTCCAACTTAAATAACACATGTGTAATTTTTAAATATTAAAAATTGATTATCGTCTAAATCTTAACAAACAATCAGTTCCAAAAGTGAATTGGAATCGTAAACTAATCGGTAAATTCTATTGTCCACCAATTCTTTATATATATATATATAAGAGAAAAGAAAAATATTATAATTGAACCAAGAAATATGGCGTCAAAAGATAAATATTCTGACAATTTTAGAAATGAACAGAAAAAACAAGTAACATTTAAAGAGGACGATAAAAAATCAACAAATCAACAAATTCTCGAACAGAGTTTCAAAAAGAATTTGGTAAACGTTTCGATGCTATATGCAAAAACATTGAAAAAATTCAATCCAACAACAAACCAAAATAAAATTACCGAACTACAAGGATGGTTGTATTATTGCGGACTTTTGAATAATTTACTTACATTCGATTATAGTTAATTTCATCATGTATTTATATAGTCGATATAGAAAATTAAAGTGTAATATTTAATTGTGAATTTTTATTTACTCATTTTTACTAATTTCCTTTTCTCAAATTGATTAATAAAAATTAGTCAGTTTAAATTTACACAAATGAAATATTTATTATAAGATACATTCTGACCTCAAACGACTCCTCTATCCGAACTTCGATATTCATTTGAACGTAAAATTACCCCTTCTACCACGATTTTCGTCTAATTTTTAGTGGAAAGGGAAGCTTTCGGGTGCTCGGACCAATGAAATGGGTTATTTTAGATCATGTGGTACAAAAATTAATAAATAAACAACATATTCTTCGCGCGCGACTCACTTCTTATCCATAAATATATCTTTAATAAAGAAGTTAGAGAGGATGATGCGAAGTTCGTCTATTATAATATAAACATATATATATATATATATATATATATATATATATATATATATATAGTTTCCAATATATTTTATTTCTGCCCCGGTTTTTATTTCTACCGTGCTGTAAATTTTGTAATTTAAATATGTAAAACTAAAAAACTAAGATTGGAAATTCGCGTAGATAGAAATAAAACCGCGGAGACTAGGTTCAATAATTTCATAATTTCAACGATTTAAAAAAATATTTATGAATCAATTTTTTCAGAAGTTGGTTATATAAACATTTGAATCGTGAATAATTTTCTAAACGAGCATCACGTTCAATATTTTATTCTTAGAAGATTTATAATTCAAATTGTCGAAACGCAAACTTTTTAAAATATCTCCTTTCAAAATTGTGATTTAAATAAATATTTAAGCATAAAAAATTTGAGTTTGTTAACTTTCATTAGTTCATGCGGTCTATCTACAACGTACTTTGTAAATTACGAAAAACCAGATTGCGAATCACACAACAATGCATGTTTGTATTTTTATTGTGCTCAAAGTTTTGCAATTCGAATAAACGAAACGCATTCGACTCTAATAGTACGACAAAAAATATATTGCGAAAACGATTTCAATTTTATAAGTCGGCTATGCCAAGTTTGTTTCGTGTTCAATATTTTGTTTTGAAATATCGGGCCAAATAATTTACAATTTGAAATTTTTATTCTGAATTCTAAAAGATATGAATTTAATAATTAATGAATACAAAAAAAATTTAATACATGAGAAGTTTCGGTCAGTTTATGTATAATAATTTTTTTTCTTAAAGAAATTTTCAATTGAATATAAAAACATTTGACAATATTTAAAAATTAGAATTCATTAAAACTAAGATTTAGAAACCGAGTGCAGCATAGAAAATGATTTCAATTCAATTTCAACTTGGCGGTCTCAAATGTCGACCATGAAACACTCATAGATAATTGTTGTTGAAATCGAGTCTTTTTTTAATACGTCAACTAGCTGGCGTTGAAAATATTTAATGAGATACAATAATTAGAATTTACAATAAACTTTAGTTTTACTTCAATGTGGTTTTAATCATGCATTTTAATATATAAAAACAAACCAGTAAAAACTTTTATTACTTGATAATTTAACACTAAAAACAAAATCGTGTAGTCTAAGCTAGTTTTCAAATTTTAAATGCCATTATTGAAATTACGAGTAATCTTCCAAAACTAATTCTCAGAAATAATAAAGGTTTCGGAGCAAATGTTAAATTGGAATTTTTATTTTAAAATATCAGACGACTTGCAATTTAATTTGAGAAACGTGCATAATTGACAAATTAAATTCTATAATCTTGCGATACAAAGAAAATAACCAAGATTAGTTTTTTTTGTGATTCTGCATTTTAATTTGATAAAAATAAATGAATAAAAACTTTAAAGTTGAATAATCTCACGGTTTAAAAAACCGTGTCGTCCAAACTAAATAGTTCTAACAATTTTAAAACCTTACAAATATTTGTACACCGATAATTTAGAATTTCAAATCGCAGATAATATTTTAGGAAATAATAAAAGTTGCAAATTGATACAAAAATTAAATTTTAATTTTCAAATATAGAATTAATTGCAATTTAAATTGAGAATTTCTTAAACTACATTCTATAAATATTATACTTGAAATTTAAATAAAATAACTCAAGACTTTATTTTTCACTGTTTCTGTATTTTAAATAGATAAAACGAAACTAGTAAAAATAAAAAAAAAAGTAAAAATATAATTTTGGTAAAATTCATACAAAAACGAAACGACATTGTTAAATTAACAATCTTCCTGATAAAAGTTTTAGTGTTCTAATTTCATAGTAGTTTATATTTTGCAATTCAAATTATGTTAATACAGAAATGACAAATATAAATGGATAAAGATTTGTTAAACTAAATTTTACAAATATTTTTCTTGAGATTTAAATAAAATAACCAAAGATTTTATTTCTGCTCTTATTTTTCACCTTGTTTTTGTATTTTAAATTGATAAAACGATACGACTAAAAATATTCGAATATAATTTTAACAACACTCATAGTAGTTTGCAGTTTGCAATTTAAATTGACTAAATAATTCAGAAACTCAACGACAAAAAATATAATCGTGCTTAGTTTTTTTAAACAAACGTTTAGTTTTATAGGAAAATATTTGATGGCGATTTTAAAAGTTTGTTATTGTGTTATAAAATTCAATTTGCCAATCTTTCAAACTGAATTGCAAGTCATCCGATATTTTAAAGTAAAAAATTGTATTTAATAGTAAACCTTTATTATTTTTGAGCCTTAGTTCTGGAAGATTACTCGTGGTTTAAATAATTATATGAAATTATCAACGTTAAAAGTATTCACAGCTTTGATTTTATAAATTAAAATGCAGGATTACGTAAAAATAAAACAACATGAAAGAAGAATTGAAATTTATTGTAAACTCAAATTATTATATCTCATTAGATGTGTTCAACATTATACAATAAAAATAAATTTAACGTCAAATATTTTTTACTTGAATTCATTAGTTATATATTTAAAATGAGTATTTTCAATTACAAATAATGTTTCATTCATCCAAGTTGTAAATTATTTTGTGATATTTTAAAATACTGGACTTAATCAATTATCTGCAAATCGAGTGTTGCATAATCGACATTCGAGATCGCTGAGTTAAAATTAAATTGAAATCTATGCGCTTGCGGTTTTTAAATTTTAGTTTTGATGTATTATAATTATTGAATCTTCCCAGATATTTCCAATGTTATGCAATTGAAAATTTATTTAAGAAAGAAACTGTTATACATAAACTGACTGGAATTTCTCATGTATTTAATTTCGTTCTAGCGATGTATTGAAAAATAAAGTTTAGAAGATTTCAATTTTTGAAACTGGAAATTTTTATTTGAATGAATTAAATTCATATGTATCAGAATCTAGAATAAAAAATCGAATTGTAAATTATTTGGCTATATATTTTAAAACAAAATATTGAACATGACTTGAAAAAATATTCGCAAACTTTTCCAAACCGTTAAAATTATATAATTACAAAACTTAAATTACCATGAAATTCAATGCAGAAACAGAAATAAAATCTTAAATTAATTTATTTGTTTCGTCTTCATTGTTTATTTAATGAATATTTATTTAGTTTTTTGCGGGTTATATAAATTGAATATTCAAGTGCAATAGACTGAATGTATTATTTATTTATTTGCTGGAATTAGGTTTGATATCCTTAAATTCCTATTATTTTCATTTCTTCCTGTACTATATGTTGGAAAAAAAACCACATACTTCCTCGTTGAATGGGTCAACGAGACTTTCGCATCGTCTCTCGTGCCGAACAGTCCGAAAATATAATTTTTACGGTCCGTGACATATGTGCACATTTTATGGACCGAACTACATACTGGATCTACATATAGTATTTACATACACCCTTTTACCTTTCTGGTAAGTCTGCCTAATTTATCCTAATAATTGTAAATTGTACCGTTACATATTTATACACTGGAAACATTCTATGCAATATAAGATTTTAACTTCTCCCAAGTAGTATAACTTGAATCAATACCTCATATAAATTACAGTCCACTAAAAATACATATGCAAAAATGGCGCTAAATGCTACATTTTTTTTGGTCCTCACGAGCCAAGGATATGCTACTTTCATTATATAATTGATTGCAGTACTTCAAATACCACATTTTTTTGGTCCTTTCGACTCAAGATTACGCTGTTTATTTTACTATATAAATAATTTGTCGAGCTATTGATAATTGATTTATAAAGCCACAAATTATCCTATAGAAGTTAAAATTTTATAAAGGTGTTTCCAGCGTGCGCGAAAACATTCCGTTTTTTGCACTGTGTAACAATTTGTATATTTACGAATGTTATAATTGAGCTGAGATAAGGGTTTTGTTTACTCATTTACTTTTTATACTCTACGCTTTGTTGTCGTCGAACGAAGACGAAACTTTTTCTTACCGACATTTTTGTTGATTGGTGTCTTTTTACCTCTTGTTTTTTGGAAGATATATTTACGAATTTGAAACTCGAATTCGTTTCGATTTGAATAAAATATCTTAACTATATGTTGCAATGGCCGATAATAAATTAAAACGTTTGTACGCTTTACGAAATTTAGAAATTAATATACTTGATTCAATTGGAGAGATTGCAGATAAATTCGTACAAGGAGAACTTGATTCATCTAATTTTATCGTAGCTTGTCGTAATTTAAATAATATACAAAAGGAATTCGATAAGCATCATCTAGAAATTATAAACACAATTGCCGTTAAAGATGATGCAGATTTAAATGCAGAAGAAATAATTAGAAGGAAGTTTATACTAGGTTTCAATAAAATTGAATCTTTATACTACAATCGGGCAGAAGTACCTAATGAAAATAAAAGTAATACATTTTCTTCATCTAATGTAAAAGCAAATTTGCCGAAAATTAACCTTAAATGTTTCTCTGGTGAAAATATAAGTGAGTTTCCTACTTTTATCGACATGTTTGATACGTTGATTCACAACGATGCAAATATCTCAACAATGAATAAATTTAGTTATCTTTTATCGGTTTTAACGGGTCCTGCTTTAGAATTGGTTAAACGGAATCTATTCATAGCGGACAACTACCAAACTGCATACAACAGTTTAAAAGAACGTTATTCTAATAATCGAGAACTTGCAATGAGTTATTGGAAAGAGATTTCTAATTGTGCTTCATTAACTAATGATAATCCACAATTTTTAAGAAAACTCTTAGATACATTTGGTCAAAATTTAGCTGGTTTATCCACTATGGGATTCAATACGGAAGATTGGGATTTTGTAATGATGAATATTTTACTTGAAAAATTAGATTATAATTCTCAAAAGGCACTTGAATTGCACCATGCTTCAAATGAAATACCTACATATCACAGTTTGTATAATTTTTTGTTGAAGCATTGTACGGCTTTTGAATCATTTGTTAGAGCAAAAGGCTCCAAGAGTTCACATATTCAAACTAATTCACGAAAACATACTTCACAAAATTCTCGTTTAACGTCTTCTCTTTTTGCTAATACATCCCGTAAAACAGATTGTTTAATTTGTAATGCAGACCATTTACTTTTACACTGTTCTGAATTTTTAAATAAATCATCTCAAGACAGATTTAAGTTTGTTAAACAACGAAAGTGCTGTATTAACTGCCTTGCTCTTGGGCACACGACTTTCAAATGTTCTTCAAACAAACGTTGTAAGAAATGCAACAAAAATCATCACACAATATTACATTTTGAAAATAATACTGTACGCTCAGATGACGTTCCTATGCGGGAAAATGCGTCTTATTCTGAAATAAATGATCGATCGGAAAATACTATGCAAATACCTGCTAGTTTATCTAGCGTTGTAAATACTACTACAATTTTATTGTCTACTGTTTTACTTCAGGTCCGTGATAAATACGGTAACCTTTTAACTTGCAGAGCACTGATAGATTCAGGCTCACAAGTTAATTTTATAAGCAAATCTTGTGCAAATAAATTATCTTTAAACAAGCATCATATATCCACATCCATACAAGGATTAGATACGATGCGTACTTTTGCTAAATATACTATACAATGTGAAATCTTACCAGTCGGTAAGGAACTGCCTTCTTTTCCGATCAATGCTATTGTACTAGACAAAATTTGTTCTAATATGCCTTCCACGAAGGTTAACACAAGACAATGGACACACTTAGATAATCTAGTGTATGCTGATCCCGAATATCATTGTCCGGGTGAAATAGATATTCTTTTAGGAGCAGAACTGTTTCCATATATCCTTCGTTCTGGTTATATACAGGGAGGATCTAACGAACCTTGCGCGCTCAACACGGTCTTTGGTTGGGTTGTCATGGGGAAAATTGGACAACATCTTTCACAAGAAGTTAAATCTTTTTTTGTACAACAAAATGATTTTGACTTAGATAACACTTTGAAAATGTTCTGGAATGTTGAACAAGTTCCAGAAACTAATGTTCAATCTCCAGATGATATTTATTGCGAAAACTATTTCTATGAAACTACTAGCAGAAATGCAGACGGTCGCTTTATCGTCTCGCTTCCATTTAAACAAAATTATACTAGCTTCGGGGACACACGTCCTCTAGCTTTACAAAGGTTCCATAACGTGGAACGCAAATTTGCAAAACACGAGTTGTTTAAAATCTCTTATAATGAATTTATTCAAAATTACATTAACAAAGGATATTTAATGCCTATTAATGAAACTTCTAATTTCAACAATAATTGTTTTTATTTACCACACCATTGTGTGATCAAACATGAATCTACAACAACTCCTTTAAGAGTTGTGTTTGATGCTTCTCATCATGCACAAAACTTTCCGTCGCTAAATGACGCGTTGTATGTAGGTCCTAAACTACAGAATGATTTGATAAAAATTCTACTTAACTTTCGTGTACATAAATTTGTTTGTACTGCAGACATCAAGAAAATGTATAATCAAATTTTGGTTGATCCTAAACAAAGGAAATTTCAAAGAATTCTTTGGCGTTCATCGCTCGAAGATCCTGTTCAAGATTATGAATTAACTACTGTAACTTTTGGTGTAAGCACTGCACCATTTCTTGCTATTCGTTCACTATACGAATTGGCTAAATGCGAAATTGATTTTCCTGTAGCTTCTGAAATTATTTTACACAATAGTTATGTAGATGATATATACTTTGAAGCTAACACAATTAACGAAATATTGAATTTAAAATGTCAATTACCTACACTTCTAGATAAAGCTTGTTTTGAACTTGGAAAATGGGCTAGTAACACACCAGATATTTTACAGGAAATATCTACTAATGATATTCAACAAACATCATCATCCTTTGATAAGGATACACAAAATACAATAAAAATTTTAGGTTTGCAATGGAATCCACAAACTGATTGTTTTTCTTTTGCAATTAAACATTTTGATTCTGAGTGTACCAAGCGTAAAATATTATCGCAGGTTGCCCGATTATTTGATCCGTTAGGTATTGTAACACCTTCTATAATTATTGCAAAATTATTAATTCAACAAATGTGGATACTGGGTTTAAATTGGGATGACAAACCTCCGGATAGTATCATAAATGTTTGGACAAAGTTCTTGTCTGAAATTAACGTGATTACAAGTGTGCAATTATCGCGTTACATTAATTTCAATGACATGGTTTCCTGTGACTTACACGGATTTTGTGATGCCTCAGAACGAGCTTACTGTGCAATTGTTTATTTGAGAATTTCATATAGTAATCAATATAATGCAAAAACATATTTACTATGTTCGAAAAGTAAAGTTGCACATATTAAAAAACTATCCATTGCAAGACTTGAATTATCTGCTGCTGTATTGCTTTCTAAATTAATTGCTTATGTATTATATATCTACCAAGATAAAATTAATTCTGTATTTGCTTGGTCGGATTCCTCTATAGTACTTTCATGGATAAAATCTCCTGCCTATAGATGGAAAACTTTTGTAAGCAATAGAGTGAGTTACATTCAAGACAGAGTTGCTCCAAAGAATTGGTATTACATACCATCTTCATTAAATCCTGCGGATCACGGATCACGGGGATTATTTCCAAATGATCTTTTAGTTAATTCTACTTGGTGGCATGGACCTAAATTTCTTGAACTACAACAAGAATGTTGGAACCTGCCTACTTGACATTTTAAGGAAAATTCAGATATTCAGTTAGAAGAAAAAATCAATGTTTTCATTGCTTCGTTAGCTGAAAGTTTTATTGATTCCTTATTAAACAATCATTCTTCACTTTTGAAAATCAAAAGAATTGTCGTTTTTGTTCTGCGGTTTGCATACAACATTAGAAACAAATCAAACAAATTGTTAGGTTTTATAAGTGCAGAGGAACTGAGTAATGCTTTCATTGTTATAGTTAAACGAGTTCAATTGCTGCATTTTCAAAACGAACTTAAACAAATAACACAAAATAATGTTACTACTAAGTGGTTGAGAAAACTCAATCCTTTTCTAGATGAAAAAGGTATAATTCGCGTTGGTGGAAGATTATCTTAATCAACTTCACTAGGGTTTAATAAAAAATTTCCTTTATTAACTCCGAATAATTGCAATTTTACAAAGTTATTGATAAGAGAAATTCACATTAAATACTTACATGTTGGTATACAAACCACTTGTAATATACTTGCTCAAAACTTTTGGTTGATTGGTGTCAAGAAATATGTTAGGAAAGTTCTTAACAATTGTTTTGCTTGTTGGAAAATTAATCCAAAACCTTATCAGCCCTATATGGGTTCTTTACCAAAGTTTCGTATCTCACAATTAAAACCATTTTCAACCGTTGGAATCGATTTTGGAGGTCCTATACCTATAACTATGAATAGACTGCGCGGTTCCAAATCTATTAAAGCGTATATTTACGTTTTTGTTTGCTGTTCTGCAGGAGCGATACATAACGAGCTTGTGTCTGACTTATCTATGGAAGCGTTTTCAGCAGCTCTTCGGCGTTTTATAGCTAGAAGAGGTCGGTGCTCTACAATTTACTCGGATTGCGGTAGTAATTTTGTAGGATCTAGCAAATATCTGAGAAGTATTAGGCACGCCGCGGGTGATAGAGAAGACATTGAATGGAAATTTCATCCACCGTCTGCTCCTCATTTTTCCGGTCTATGGGAAGCAGGCATAAAATCTGTTAAAACTCATTTGTTGCGAGTAGTAGGTGAACAGATACTTACATACGAAGAATTATATACTGTTTTAACTCAAATTGAAGCTGTTCTTAACAGTAGACCGCTTTGTGCAGTTAGTACGGATTCCAACGATTTGAATGCTTTAACTCCTGGTCATTTCTTGACTTTGGAACCTTTGACTGCGTTGTCTGATCCAGACTATGCGGATTTAAAAATTAATACCCTTTCTCGTTGGCAACTTTTGCAACGTTTACATTACGACTTCTGGAAGCGATGGCAACAGGAGTATCTTCATACCCTTCATCAGAGGGCAAAGTGGTATAAGGATTCAATTCATCCACCTTCAGTGGGTTCTTTGGTACTTATAAAGAATGAGTTGAGTTCTCCTCTTAAATGGCCATTAGCACGTATAATAAAAACTCATGCAGGTGCCGATGGCAAAGTTAGAGTTGCAACTTTACATACAACTAAGGGAACAGTCACACGTCCTTTAGTCAAGCTTTGTCCTTTACCCGAGGGATAAAAGGCTCCATACCCTTTTATGTGGGGGAGAATGTTTCGTCTTCATTGTTTATTTAATGAATATTTATTTAGTTTTTTGCGGGTTATATAAATTGAATATTCAAGTGCATTAGACTGAATGTATTATTTATTTATTTGCTGGAATTAGGTTTGATATCCTTAAATTCCTATTATTTTCATTTCTTCCTGTACTATATGTTGGAAAAAAAACCACATACTTCCTCGTTGAATGGGTCAACGAGACTTTCGCATCGTCTCTCGTGCCGAACGGTTCGAAAATATAATTTTTACGGTCCGTAACATATGTGCACATTTTATGGACGGAACTACATACTGGATCTACATATAGTATTTACATACACCCTTTTACCTTTCTGGTAAGTCTGCCTAATTTATCCTAATAATTGTAAATTGTACCGTTACAAATTTATACACTGGAAACATTCTATGCAATATAAGATTTTAACTTCTCCCAAGTAGTATAACTTGAATCAACACCTCATATAAATTACAGTCCACTTAAATACATATGCAAAAAAGGCGCTAAATGCTACATTATTTGAATCTTAATTGCAAAATTTAAAATACAATAGAAATAAAAATCAAACAAGAGCAAAAATAAAATATATTGGAAATTATATATATATATATATATATATATATATATATATATATATATATATATATATATATGTTTATATTATAATAGACGAACTTCGCATCATCCTCTCTAACTTCTTTATTAAAGATATATTTATGGATAAGAAGTGAGTCGCGCGCGAAGATATGATGTTTATATAGTAATTTTTGTACCACATGATCTACAATAACCAATTTCATTGGATCGAGCACCCGAAAGCTTCCCTTTCCACCAAAAATTTGACGAAAATTGTGGTAGAAGGGGTAATTTTACGTTCAAATGAATATCGAAGTTCGGATAGAGGAGTCGTTTGAGGTTATAATTCATACATAAGGCAAAATTTATCTTATAGTAAATATTTCATTTGTGTTAATTTAAACCAAAAAAAATTCTGTTAAGTAAATAAAACTGTGTCTTTTTATTAACAATATATTCCAATAATTATTTTCGAATATTTTAGCGGTGTCCCTTTATCAATTTAAAATACAAAAATATGACATGAAATAAAATCTTGGGTTACTTTATTTAAATTGCAAATACAATATTTATAAAATTTGGTTTAACAAATTTTTAACCATTTATGTTTATCATTAATAACATAATTTGAGTTCCTGAATTCGTTAGTTAATTTGAATTACAAAACATAAACTACCATGAAATTAGACCACTAACACTTTTATCGAGAACATTTGCTGAAAATCTAGTTTAGCATTGTTGTTTCGTTTTTTGTATGATTTTTATCAAAATTGTTTTCAAATATTTGAATTTGAAATGCAGAATCGCGGTAGAAAATAAAACAGAAGCAAAATTAAAATCGTAGTTATTTTATTTGTATTACAAGATTATAAAAGTTGCTACTCTAAAATTATTCAACATTCATTTTAACGTTTTAATTATTTCTTTTTATCAAATTAAAACGCAAATCCACAGTAAAACTTTGGTTATTTTTATTTGAATTACAGATGGCTAGTTTATATAATTTAATTTTTAAATTGTATGTGTAATAGAAATGATTAAAATACAAATATTGAATTTTATATTTTGAGATATTCGAAATGATAATAAGCAACAAGCTTCAAAACTAAAGTTGGATTAAAAATTTTGAATTACAGTTTTGTTGTTTTTAAATGTTTGTCTTTTTCTGCTAAGAAAAAATTGACGAACTAAATTCAATAATTTTTTTAGTTGGGATTCAAATAAAATAAATCAAGATTTTATTTGTGTTACAATTCATTAATAAAAAACGCTGTATTAGTATAATATTTTATTTATTTGATTTAGATTAACACAAATGAAAGATTTATTAACGGATAAAATTTGCATTGTATATGAATTATAACCTCAAAAGACTACTCTATTCGAACTTCGATATTCATTTGAACGTAAAATTACCCCCTCTACCACAATTTTCGTCTAATTTTTGGTGGAAAGGGAAGCTTTCAGGTGCTCGGACCAATGAAATGGGTTATTATTGATCATGTGGTACAAAAATTACTATATAAACAACATATCCTTCGCGCGCGACTCACTTCTTATCCATAAATATATCTTTAATAAAGAAGTTAGAGAGGATGATGCGAAGTTCGTCTATTATAATATAAACATATATATATATATATTATAATATAATTTCCAATATATTTTATTTCTACCGTGCTGTAAATTTTGTAATTTATATTTGTAAAACTAAAAAACTAAAATTGAAAATTTGCGTAGATTGAAATAAAACAAATACAGCTTAAATTGTACTCCATTTTTGCACACGTGCTGCCCTGGATAAGTATTACCGAGTGATAATGAAGGCAATTCGCAAGAGTGCCAGAAACTCTGGAAAATCAAGCGAAACCGCAGAATCTCTAAATGCACGTGTTAATCAGCTACAACAAGAATTACAGGCAGGCCTTCGGGACATTAGAGAACATTTAAAGGATGAAGAAGATCTTTCGAACGAACCATCATCGATTACAACAATGATGGAAAATTTTGAAAAAAAGATGTCACTCTCAATGAACGAAATTAAAGCCCATATAAAGAACCTACAAAAAAATATCGACACCTGCATGCAAGGAAATACATTAAATGGTATAATTATCAATGGCTTAATGGAGCGGAATGGTGAGAATATTTTCGAAGAGGCAATCCAAGTTTTAAAATCAAAAATACAGGTTAACATTTCCATTAACGATATTAATTATTGCCACCGAATAGGAAAAAAGTCACCACAAAAAACCAACTCAGAGAAAAAAATCCTCGACCCGTATTGTTAGTGTTTATACATCGATGGAAACGCGATCAAGTTTACAATCAGAAGAAAAACCTGAAAAATAGTGGCTATTTCGTGAATGAGTTATTAACGCAAAAAACTTATAAACTGTATACAAAAGTGCGTGAAGTGATCGGTGTGCGAAATTGTTGGACCTGGAGAGGTCAAATTTATGCATCGGTTAATAACACGAAAATATGTATAGACAAAGAATCTGATTTGGTAAATGTATAAAATTATGTGAGTACTGCATAGCTTCGTTAATTTCATTTTGTTTTGGGTTTGTACTGATATGTATAATCATACCTAAATTATATCAAAACCGACATTTTCTGCATTGGTTTCTGTTTTGTTTATGGTGTTTACATTTTTTCTTTCACTTTGTGTTAGTATTATTTTTCTTGGTTATATTTGCTATATATTGGAAATTTTTATAGGTTATCGTATGATATTTAATTTAAATTCCTATTCTAAATTGTGTAATATCACTAAGTTATTTAAACCGGATCAAATAAAATATCAAAAATAAAAATATTTACTATGTATCATTAATATTCTATATCTATATCTATCTTATTATAATAACTCCATCATCTCTGTATATAGGGTACTAATACTAACATTATTTACAATTTATACTAGATGAACAAATAATGAATAATATAAAATGTGCCTATATGAATATTAGATCACTTATAGCTCACTTTGAGGATTTCAGGGCAATTATTGTAGGAAAAAGTTATGACATTGTTGGACTAACTGAGACTTGGCTAAATGGTAATATATTGGATGATATAATAAAGATTAATGGATATCACTTAATTCGTAACGATAGAATAAATAGAGGTGGAGGTGTCTGTATTTATTTGAAAACTAGCTTACGCTATTCTGAGATAAAAGTTAGTAATGAAATTGAATAATTATTGATAAAAGTTATGGTACGTTTTGAAAGTTTTGCATTTGGTGTTGTTTATAAACCCCCACAACATAATTTAAATACTTTTCTCCATGTTCTTGAAACTTCTATATCTGAATTGGCTGTTATATCCCAAAACTTAATATGTGTTGGTGACTTTAATACAGATTTGTTAAAGTTTCAGAATAGAAATGCAACTGAAATGGTAGAGTTTTTTGAAAGTTTTGGTTTAAAACAATTAATAAAGCAACCTACTAGAACGTGTGCTACATCAGCCAGTTTAATTGATTATGTGATAACTGACAATGAAAACATTATTAAAAACATTGAGCTACAACATCTTCCAGAAATAAGTGACCATGACTTCATATTTTTTCTGGTGAATATAAAATTTGAAAAATCACATGTAATGCACAAAACAGTTCGAGATTTTAAAAATTTAAATTATTTGCAGTTTGATTCAGACCTACGTTCGATTCCTTGGCGTAATATTTTTGACATACGAGACATAGATGGCAAAGTAAAATTCTTAAGTGATAATATTACCATATTATTAGATCTACACGCTCCCTATAAAACCTACCGTATTACTAAACCTTACGCACCATGGTTAACTGAGGGTTTACGCGCTATGATGAAAGATCGTAACAAAATATTAGCTAAGTTTAAATTATCAAAAACTGCCTCAGACTGGCAAAATTATAAAATTTTACGTAATTTAGTCACATCGACAGAAAGGAGAGAGAAAAAGGTTTATTATTCCACAAAATTAGTGAACACAACGAGTTCTAAACAAAAATGGTCCACATTTAGAGAACTGGGGAAAAATACATCTGCAAGTGAATTGCCACCTGAAATAAGCGATCCTACTCAAATAAATAATTATTTTCTTAATTCGATTCCTGAGCTCCCTGAAAACGATGACTTGTTGTGGTACTATAACACAAATAGAAGAATAAATTCCCCGCTCGATTTTTTCGAGCTTTCAGAGCTCGATGTTCTCAAAATAATAAACAGTATCAAAGGAAAAGCCATAGGGCTTGATGGAATTAGTATACAAACTTTGGAGTTATGCTTGCCTTTCTTACTACCGTTTATTACCCATATAATTAATTTTTGCATAATTCACTCAGTATTTCCCACTCAATGGAAAGAGTCACGAGTTACACCTCTCCCCAAAAACTCTAATCCTACTTCTTTCAGTCATATTCGACCAATAAGTATATTACCGTCCATGTCAAAAATAATTGAAAAAGCGATAGAAGTCCAATTACGTGAACATTGTACTAAAAATTCGCTAATACCAGCACATCAGTCTGGATTTATAAAACAGCATAGTTGCAACACAGCGCTACTTAAAATTACAGATGATATATTAGAGGCAACTGATAATGGGAAACTTACTATTCCGATCCTGCTTGATTATTCCAAAGCATTTGACACCATAAAACACAATATTTTAAAATCTATACTACATTATTCTGGTCTATCAACAAATGCTGTTAATCTACTGAATAGTTATTTAGACAACAGAACGCAATTGGTAGAATGTAAAGGCAATAGATCTCTGCGCTCAGTAAACAGGAAAGGTGTGCCCCAGGGGTCAATTTTGGGCCCCACACTTTTCAATTTATATATTTCTAATTTTCCAGCCGCCTTCCTGTCCTATTCACAACATTTTTATGCTGATGATACTCAAGTGTATCTATCATTCTTCCCACAGGAAAGTGAACAGGCTATATCTGCAATTAATTATGACTTAAGTGCATGGTTGCAGTTATCTCAAAATCACTGTTTGTTACTTAACACATCCAAAACAGTTTTTACAATTTTCGGTAGAAAGAAGGATAGGGAAAGTTTTCTCAATAGATTTAACAATAGCCTAAAATTAAATAATTATGCAATTCCTTATCAAGAAAAGGTTAAGAGTTTAGGTATAACTTTAGATCAAGACTTAAGATATACGGACTACATCAATAAACGCCTGCAGAGTGGTTATCTATACTTAAAATTAATTTATCAGCAAAGGCATTATTTAAATAGGAAATCGAAAACCTTACTCTGTGATGCATATGTACTGTCCCAATTTAATTATTGTGACAGCGTTTATGGCCCATCTTTAACAGTAACCGACGCCAGACGTATTCAAATAATTCAAAATTCATGCTTGAGATTAATATTTGGAATTCGAAAGTACGACAGAATAAGCTTTACCTTAAAATTAAATAACTGGCTCAACATGACTAATCGCAGATACCTTCACTCTATATGTCTATTCAATGAAATAATTCGTAATAAATCTCCTCAATATTTGTACCGAAAAATATCATTTAGGGCAGATGTGCATAATCTAAATATAAGGTTTAAAGGAACACTCACACCCCCTTTTCACTCTACTACACTATATGAAAGATCCTTTTCATACGTCATAGCAAATTGTTTTAACAATCTGCCTATTGAGCTAAGAAATCTCACTACAAAGATACTAAAGAAACAGTTATTTAAGATCCTTTTGGACAGGCAATAATTGCCCCGAAAAAGAAAAAAAAATTGCCTCCTAGTGAATAAATAGTTATTCTTTTTTTTATTTATTTTCTATTATAAACAGCGTACAAATGTACACCAGAAAAACGTCATATTGTATGTAAATGTAAGCCTTAATATCTTTTTTTTATGTTTAAAATAATTCATCAAACACAGGTTTAGTTGTAAGAACAGCTAGCAGGGTAACTCGCCCAATTTTTGTATTATAATTATTTTTGTTATCTATTATCTTATTAATAAAAGTCCTTTATTATTATTATTATCCCGACGTGACCATACAATGTATGGGGAAAATTCACTAAACCCCAGATATACTACATATCAAAAGGGTTTAGCTCTGTGGGAGCCCTTGCCAGGTTATCAGGCCCGTGGTTGGCGTCGTGGCTGCAGTTCCCCATAAATTTTCTGACCGTCCGGGCTGTTCCCAACAGGACGGCTCTTTGCATTTGTTTGTAAAGGTGTTCGTCCAGACCGAGGTATTTTAAATTGTTTAAGAGATGTTTTGGGACTAGTCCTGTCGTTGACATAACAATTGGTACAGTTCGTGTGTTGTTCATGTTCCACTGAGTCTTTATTTGAAATTCCAAATCTCTATATTTGGTTATTTTCTCAGCCTGCTTGATATTTATATTATTGTTGTTAGGAATTGCTATGTCAATTAAAGTTGTTTTCCGAGAGACTTTATCTACCAAAACTATATCTGGTCTATTGTGAGCAACAGACCGATCTGTTAGTATCGTGCGGTCCCAGTACAGCTTATAGTTGTTATTTTCTAAAACAGATTCTGGTTTATATTTATAGTATAATAATCTTACCGACTGTGATAATTCATGTTTCAGTGCTAGTTCCTGGTGAAGTATTTTTGCCACAGCATCGTGTCGTTCTTTGTATTCAGTTGCAGCGAACGCTTGACAACCTCCTGTGATATGCTGAATAGATTCAGATGTTTGGCAACCGTACCTGCATCTGTCGTTGTTAATAGAAGGGTCTTTAACGATGTACTTTAGGTAGTTCTTAGTTGGAATTACTTGATCTTGGATTGCCAATATAAAGCCTTCCGTTTCAGGGAACATATGACCAGAGATCAACCAGTAGTTCGACGCTGCACTGTCGACATAATCTTGGTTGACGTCATTTATATGTCTTCCATGAAGGGGCTTCTCTTTCCATTTCAGCAGTTTCTGATCTGTGGTCTGGTGGTGTAATTGGACATGTTGTTGTGTCAGTCGCAGTGGTGTTGAGTCATCAACCTGGCACATGACTCTATGTAGATCAGAAAATTCTGCGAGTTTCTGGAAATGACTACGCAAAATAGAAATTTGTTGATCTAATAGCTTACTTAGATCTGTCAATCCTCTTCCTCCTTCATACCGTGGCAAAGTTGTACGTTCGACAGAGCTCTTTGGATGGTGATTTTGAGCTTTTGTTAGTAAAACTCGAACTTTTCGTTGTAATTGTTCAATGTCAGTCTTGCACCAATTAACTATACCGAAAGAGTAACTGAGCACTGAACACGCATAGGTGTTGATAGCCTGAAACAGATTTTTACTGTTTAGTTTGGTTTTCATCAGTCGTCTTACCCTTCTATAAAACTCTGCTGTTAGGTCCTTTTTCATAGTCATGTGATCAATACGTTGAGCCTGCTTTATTCCAAGGTATTTATAAGTATGACCTTCCCCCATAGATTCAATTGAGGTGCCATCTCCCATTTCGAAGTGCCCCTGCTGTATTTTGCCTTTAACTATATTAATAATTCGGCATTTGTCTAGGCCAAATTTCATATGGATGTCACTAGAGAACCCTTCTACTATTTCAAGCATGTCATGCAGCTGTTGTTTTGTAGCTGCCATCAACTTTAAGTCGTCCATGTATAACAAATGGTTTATCTTCAATGCTTGTACGTTGTTGTGTTTGAGACTGAACCCAAAATTAGTCGAGTTCAGTTTGTTCGAGAGAGGGTTCATGGCAAGGCAGAACCACAGCGGGCTAAGAGAGTCTCCCTGGAATACACCCCTTCTGATTGGAATAGGATCTGTTTGTATCGAACAGTTGGCTTCATTCAGTAAGATTTTGGTTTGCCAGGTGGCCATGGCATGTTCTAAAAAGTTAATAATACAATTATTCACTTTATAGAGTTTCAGCACCTTAATGAGCCAATCATGTGGAACTGAATCAAAGGCCTTTTTGTAGTCCACATATGCCATGTAGAGATTACGTCGTTTGGCGTGGGCTTGATTGCAGACAACGGAATCAATTATCAGTTGTTCTTTGCAACCCATCGAATTTTTCGCGCATCCCTTTTGTTGTTGAGTAATTATGTTGTTCAGTTCACAATGTTTGAAAATGCGATGATTAATGCATGATGTTATGAGTTTGTATAAGGTTGGAAGGCAAGTGATTGGTCGGTACTTTGCTGGGTCCTGTACACCTAGGTCGTCCTTTGGTAAGAGGTATGTAGCACCATGCGTTAGGAAACTAGGCATCTTGTGTGGGTGGGCAATTACGTCATTTATAAGGGCTGTTAGTGTTTCGTGGGTTGCGTACAGTTTCTTTATCCAGTAATTTTGTACACCATCTTGTCCTGGTGCTTTCCAGTTATGGAGGTTCTTCATTATGTTGGATGTATCTTCCGTTGTAAATGGTTGGTGTTGCATGGCCTCACAGTTCTGAGATGCAGCCTCCTCCTCATTAATCCAGCTGGCTCCGGAGTTATAGGAGGTTGTTGTGGAAAGCTGTGTTTTCCAGAATTCCTCGATGTCTGTTTTACTGGGGTAACTAGGGGCTTCATTATTATTCTTGTTGTTAAGTTTTCTATAAAACCCTTTTTCTGATTGTCGGAAGAGTGTGTTGTCTAGTTTCCGTTGGTTACTGGTTTTGTACCTTCTCAATCGACTTGTGTAGACGGAGAGCTTTTGTCGTAGACTGTCCAGACACTGCTGAGATGTGATGTTTTCTCCATCCCACTGGGAGTGTATTCGGTTATTGTCCATGATAGTCTTGACAAGCCTTTCTATTCTGTTGTTCCTGACTCCTCGTTGGTACTCGGTCAGTCTTCCAACGTCTTTCCGAAGAGAACTGATTTTCCCTTCAAGTCTTCTTTGCCAAGGTGATATTCGAGGGGTTTGTCTAAATTGGGGAGGGTCTTGCTTTGGTCTTACTGCGACCCCAATTATTCTGCAGATGGCAGTTGCAGCACAGTAGATGATTGTGTGTAGCGACTTTAACGTATTAGCACCTAAAACATAGGTTGGCAAGATAAATTTGTTCATAGCCTGCAAGACGATACCCAGTTTCTTAGATGATCTTAGTTTGGGAAGAGCTGGTCTAGTCAGTGGATCTGTTCCATTATACTCTCTAAGAGCTCCTTCCATTCCTGCTTGGATCTTCTCAAGCAGGTCAGCGTTGGTTGGCTGTTCTTGCTGTAGTTCTTGAGTCTCGTCCGCTCTTTGTGCCAAAGGTGTTTCCGGCTCTGGATCGATTGTATTTTGACCAAATAGTTCGCGCTCCACTTCGCTCTTTATTGTGTCCAGTTGTTCAGGCGAAATAAGACCATTTCTCAAGATGACACGATATTGATCTGCGACTCTCTGTTCAGTAACTTGAAGCTCTGGGTACTCACGACAGAACTCTTGATAGAGTATTTGGCGATATCCAGTCTTGTCCTGGCCAAGGTTCGTGATTCTGTAAAACGTGCGCATTATAAATTCATTCATGGCGCCAGTCCATTTCATGCGCTGTCTTTTCAGTCCCGCTTGAGTGAGCGCTGGCTGTTGATCCTGCGCAACACTTTCTGCGGGTGGAGTTCTCGTTCTCGTTTGACTCCGTTGGTGATGGTCACGTTGTTGTTGTGACTGTGTTGGTGAGTGTTCTTTTGGTTCTTCTGGTTCTTGGGCTGTAGCTCTTTGGACGGCAGGGGCCCGCCTCCTCAGCACCCTGCCACCGACGTCCCGCATGCTGTCATGTCCAGCGCCGGCTCCAGACATGCCCTGGCGATCCCCAGGCAGCGGCTCTTTTCCGAGGCATCTATTTCTTAGCTCCATTTTCATGGGTGTTGTCACCAATTGACCCTGGTGACCCAGGTAACTCGGACCCGTGGGGTTGTCACTTCCCAGATGAAATGATTTAAACCAGACCATCCCGTGCGGGTTGTGGAGAAGGAAGGAAAGCTAGGTAGTAGGTCAGCGGACAGCTGCCCCTTTAGTCGCCTCATACGACAGGCGGTGGATACCGTGGTGCTATTCTAACCCGGCCACCACACGGCCATTATTATTATTATTATTATTATTATTATTAAAAGATTTATAATTCGAATTGTCGAAACGCAAATTTTTTTAAATATCTCGATTCAAAATTCTAATTGTGATTTAAATAAATATTTAAGCTTAAAAAATCGTGTAGTCTAAGTTAGTTTTCAAATTTTAAATGCAATTATTTAAATCACGAGTAATCTTCCAAAACTAATTCTCAGAAATAATAAAGGTTTCGGAGCAAATGTTAAATTCCAGTCTTTATTTTAAAATATCAGACGACTTGCAATTCAATTTGAGAAACGTGCATAATTGACAAATTAAATTCTATAATCTTGTGATACAAAGAAAATAACCAAGATTAGTTTTTATTTTTTTGTGATTCTGCATTTTAATTTGATAAAAATAAATGAATAAAAACTTTAAAGTTTAATAATCTCACGGTTAAAAAAACCATGTAGTCCAAACTAAATAGTTCTAACAATTTTGAAACCCTAAAAATATCTGTTAACCGATAATTTAGAATTTCAAATCGCAGATAATCTTTTAGAATTATTTTAGAACATAATAAAAGTTGCAAATTGATACAAAAATTAAATTTTAATTTTCAAATATAGAATTAATTGCAATTTAAATTGAGAATTTCTTAAACTACATTCTACAAATATTATACTTGAGATTTAAATAAAATAACTCAAGATTTTATTTCTGCTTTTATTTTTCACTGTTTCTGTATTTTAAATTGATAAAACGAAACGACATCTTCGTGATAAAAGTTTTAGTGTTCTAATTTTATAGTAGTTTATATTTTGCAATTCAAATTATGTTAATACAGAAATGATAAATATAAATGGATAAAGATTTGTCAAACTAAATTCTACAAATAATTTGCTTGAGATTTAAATAAAATAACCCAAGATGTTATTTCTGCTCTTATTTTTCACCTTGTTTTTGTATTTTAAATTTGATAAAACGATACGACTAATAATAATATAATTTTAACAACACTCATGCAAAAACGAAACAATATTGTTAAACTAAATATTCTAATTGCATGGCTACTTTGCGTTTTGCAATTTAAATTGACTAAAGAATTCCGAAACTCAACGACAAAAAATAAAATCGTGCTTAGTTTTTTTAAATAAAAGTTTAGTTTTATAGGAAAATATTTAATGGCGATTTTAAAAGTTTGCTGTCCTGTTGTAGAATTCAATTTGCCAATCTTTCGAATTGAATTGCAAGTCTTAGTTCTGGAAGATTACTCGTGGTTTAAATAATTATATGAAATTATCCAACATTAAAAGTTTTTACAGCTTTGATTATATAAATTAAAATGTAGGATTACATAAAAATAAAACAACATGAAAGAAGAATTGACATTTATTGTAAACTCAAATTATTATATCTCATTAAATGTTTTCAACATTATACAATAAAAATAAATTTAACTTGAAGTATTTTTTTTTAATTGAATGGAATATATATATATATATATATATATATATATATATATATATATCAGAATTTAGAATAAAAAAATCAAATTGTAAATTATTTGGCGAAATATTTTAAAACAAAATATTGAACATGACTTGAAAAAATATACGCAAACTTTTCCAAAGCGTTAAAATTATATAATTGCAAAAGTTAAAACACAATAGAAATAAAAATCAAACATGAGCAAAAATAAAATGTACTGGAAATTATTAATATTATATATATATATATGTTTATATTATAATAGACGAACTTCGCATCATCCTTCTTTATTAAAGATATATTTATGGATAAGAAGTGAGTCGCGCGCGAAGGATATGTTGTTTATATAGTAATTTGGTCCGAGCACCTGAAAGCTTCCCTTTCCACCAAAAATTAGACGAAAATTGTGGTAGAGGGGGTAATTTTACGTTCAAATGAATATCGAAGTTCGAATAGAGTAGTCGTTTGAGGTTATAATTCATATATAATGCAAATTTTATCCGTTAATAAATATTTCATTTGTGTTAATCTAAATCAAATAAATAAAATATTGAATTATTTTATTTGAATTTCAACTAAAATAATTATTAAATTTAGTTCGACAATTCTTTTTTTTGGCAGAAAAAGACAAACATTTAAAAATAACGAAACTTTAATGTACAATTTTTAACCCAACTTTAGTTTTGAAGCTCGTTGCTTATTATCATTTTGAAATATTTAAGGTGATAAATGTATATGAGCAGCAACGAGTTTTAAAAGTAAACTTTGATTGAAATTTAAATTAGAATTTCGTGTTTGTTGTTATATCGTTCACTGTGGACCGAATTTGGATGTATAACAATTCAATAAATTATAACTAATTTTATTTGAAAAGTAAACATTTAATAAAATATTTATGGTTTGTTTGTTCGAACTAGTTGTCTAATAAATTTTAAAATTTTATTATTTTAATGTTGGGTTTGGTCAACTTTCGAGATTATCATAAATACAAATGAAAAACAATTTGTCTCCACAAACAGTAGAGAGAAAAAACAAGAAATATAAAGATAACATATATTTATTAAAGTAATATTGTAGTTTATTATTAAACATTATGTCATACATATAACCTATTAATTTGATACATTAACAAAAAAAATCTTATTTAATATTTGGTAATTTTATTCCCCATCGTACGTAGCCTTTCGTATAGCAGTTGTTTGTTTCCGTATAGCAAATGGTGAAACTTCTTATGCAAACGTACATGCGGGTGTCCGCATCCATCGTTTCTAGAGCCACTTTTGACAGAAATGTTCCCTTTTCAGTGTCGACCAAATCTAAACAAGTAAAAGCATTTTGCGCTTGGGTAAATCCATTAGAGGGTGTTAGATATAAAGTACCCCTTTCAATTTTTTTATCGTTTTCCATGAATTGGTCAAACAAATTGTGTTTTGAAAAATAGCCAAGTGATTCTGTCAATTCATTCGAGATGGAATTTACTCTGTCGGAATATTTTATGGTATTTGTCTCTTCGCAATTTGGATTAAAAATTTCTTTCCATGTTTGTCTGAGGTTGTTTATTTTTTCAATAGATATATCAAGAATTTTTGCAATTTTTTCTGATGTACCGGCCGTATTTATGATCTCCAGTTTAAATTCATTCTTTTTCGTTTTCTGATTTGTTTCCATTGATCCTCTGCACATTAAAATCAATAAATAATCTAATTTGTTGTTATACACAAAAGGAAGTGCTTTGGAATTGTTTAAAAAGTCACTTTTTCCGGTGGGTATTTTTATTTCGGCAGTATGAAACGCATTCTCAAAATCACTGTCGGATAAAGGTAAAAACGAACTGTCGATACATTTTGGTGGATCTTTATAGAGAAAAGCCATAAAATAATTTAAAAGCTTGTACGGGGTATATTTTTGTTTTTCTTGTATTTGTATCAATTCTCTAGCTTGAGCTGTTATCTGTACATAGTTTACGCCGGGTATTTGTTCATTGTTGCCCAAGAATTTTGTATTGTATAGCTTAGAAGCAATTTTTTGGGCATTAATTGTATTCATGTGTTGCATCACATCTTGGATTGTTGATTTGTCCTCTGTTATATGTGGCGTTATATTAAACATTTCCCGGTTGCCATCGTCTGTTTTTTCGAGTCTTGGTATTTTATTTGGAATATTGTCTTCATCTTCTAGCCAACTTTGCGAAGCTTCACTCATATCCATCGTTAAAGAGTAAACTTTATGAATTTAATCCCCTTTTGGGCTGTCATATTTATATACAAAATGACGTTCCCCACTTTTATTATTAAACTCAAGTATGTACATGAATTAATGAATAAGAATTAGTCACGAATTATATCAACCGTCGCCTATGCTAGCATACAGAATTACGTCGCCACATGAAGATCATTGACTAGACTTATCACACATGCAGTTATAGGTCATATTTCATGGCATTTCATTTTTTTTGCATCATAATAGTCAGTCAGTTGTAACGCTTTTAGATTGTCGGGTTGAAAATTCAAATATATGTATTTCAAATAAAAGTATTTTGTTTAAAAACGGAGTTTAGAGTTCACGACCCATTTTTGGCGCAGTCAGTAGGATAGTTCCGAAATTCGCGAATCGATCGGGAATTTTTCCTTTTAACGATTAACGGAACTAACGAACTATCGAAGTTTGGTGATCGAACTGGTGATAGCGATTGTTGACAGAGCGGTTCCTCGAACTTCAGGAAACCCAGTTCATCGAGAACCTACTTCAGCCTTTTACCAGTCCATCATAGAAATTTGGAACAAAAATCGTCCGAATTTGCAAAGAAGACTCCAGTGGCGTAGACGAAAATAGCTTCCCTGGACGTCGGCCTTATAGTTTGTGAAGAATGCTCAAACTCGTTTTTATTTTTATGTAAGTACAACATTAAATGTCAAGTGAAAATTTGTCAGATATTTTTAATTGTTTATCTATTAAAGACGGCCCTACAACTGACTCAAATTCTAATTTAAGCTATAATTTTCCTGAAACTTCTCAAAATAATTTAAATAGTGACGAAGAAATGGATTTAGATAGGAATTTAGTTGAAAAAGTAATTGTAGAAATTAATCTTAGTAATAAAATAGAAATGGCTAGACCTGTTGCTAATCCTGAACCATTTAAATCTGAGTATTTAAATTGCGTACCCGAATTCGACGGAAACCCAAACGAACTTGGAAGATATTTAAGTATTTGTGAATCCATTTTAACAACTTTTTATGATCGTGCAAATCCAGAAAGCTTTCATAATGTATATTTGTTGAATTCATTAATTTCAAAATTGAGAGGTAATGCTAGACTAGTGATTAATATTCAAGATGTGAACAGTTGGAATGATTTAAAATTAGTATTGACACGAAATTTTGCGGATCAAAGGGATGAAAGTTGCTTAAATAGAGATCTTGTTTTAATGAAACAACTTCCTAACGAAAAACCTCAGCAATTTTATGATAGTTTACTGTTAGCCCAAATTCTAAACATTTTAGCAATATCGAAATTTTTGTTCAGAAAAAATTTCATAAACAAAATATAAATACTTTAAAATCGAGAAACACTCAAAATTTTGATCACAAAAATTTTATAAACGAATTTGAAAATCAGGCTAATTCAAATTCGGCAACCAAAATAAAAGTAAACGCAAGAAGTACACAAGGAATCTTAAAACCCAGAAAAAAAGTAGAAACCGAAAAAGTAGAAAACATCAAAAACTTGTCAAATTTTCTGATAACAAATCAACAGAAGACAATAACATTTTTATGCTTATACAAACTGGTAACAACAACTCTGAACATACTCGGCAAAATTCTAGAAATAATGAAGACAATTCTGAAAAAACTACTGCTCACTCTAATACAAATGCAAACCCCACTGTTGGTATCCCCATTGTTAATTACGCTGTAAATTATGGACAAAATCAAATAGTTATTCATTCTGTCTTACACCCTCCAGTACATCCAAAAACAACTATCCTTTTCGAACGAAAGCGGCGAATTAATGTTCAGATTTCCAGAAATAATTTTGAAAAGGACATAATTAATTTCGTTGCAAATTTTGTTTCACCAAACATTTAGTACCATCTCTTTTTCGAAAATCCCAATGATTATGAACCTTTTACATTAGTTCTCCAAAGAAACTTCCCAATGTCCAAATTGAAATTGAAAAACTGTAACAAAAAACTTCTTGATATCACGAACAAACATGACATTAAAAATATTATTGAAACTTTTCACGAAGGTAAATCAAACCATCGTTGTATCGATGAAACTTTACAAAGAATTAAAGAAAAATATTATTGGCCAAATCTCAAAAATTCTATTCAAACTTATATAAATGACTGTGAGATTTCTCAACAGTCGAAATACGAAAGACACCCTGTAAACATGAAAATGAATGTCACTCCTACAGCAATAAAACCATTCGAAATAATACATCTAGATACATTCTCTTTCGAAAATACAAAATTCTCACCATTAACGATCACAAAGAGCGATCGAAGCAACTTTACTCAAAAATAAATTCTGACTTGATTACTAACAAAGAACAAACAATTCAAAAACTCAATCGAACCCGCGATGACCCCGAACTGTTTAAACCACAACAAAAAAGGTATTTATCAAAAAACATATTAAACAGAAGAACGCAAGCAAATTTAATAAATCTACAACCCTCCAGACAGTTCACCCTGAACATAAAACAATTTCCAGAGAAATTTTAAATAAAGTCCATATGAACAATATAAAACGTCCTTTAAAAAGGACATACTCTATCTGATATAGGTTTTATTTTTATTTCAGATTCCCCGCAATATTGGGAACACAAGACAAGATTACAATTAGGAATTTAGAAAATAATCCCGGCATTATTCCTTTAAAATTAGGAACAGCAAAAGTTCAAAAATACATGCATTCCTTTATCCATTATTATGACCTAAATCCACTTATTATTGAAGTAAACAAACTAAAACGACAATCCAAAAATCTTAAACTATACATCAACAAAAATTCTGACTACTTTAATGACTCATCAAATTATTTGAAAATCCTCATTTTAACAGAAGAAAAAGTAGAGATTAAAATATCAGAAATTTTACCACACCCCAATCGTATCAAAAGAGGACTTGTAAATGCTTTAGGTTCCATTTTCAAAGCAATTACTGGCAACTTGGATTCCACCGATGGCGAAAGATATGACAAATTAATTGAAGAACTTCAAAACAATCAAGACAACCTTGCACAAACTATCCAAAAACAAAGTTCACTTTCGATTTCACTTATTGACAAATTTAATAACACTGTTCGACAAATATTGCATAATGAAAAGCTTCTCGAATCAAAAATGGATTAAATTTCAAAAATTGTGACAGGCTCAACTTATAGAGAAAATTCTATGTTCATTAAAGATGTTATGAACCAAATTATTAATCTATACGAGGTAATTAACTCTATTCTACAAATGTTGAAAATTCAATAACTTTTGCAAAACTTGAAGTCATGCACCCTAGTATAATGACAACTACACATCTTTTTCACGAATTAAAATTTTTGGAAAAATATTTGAAAAAGGAACAATTTCCTATTGAGACAATATTTTGTTATACGAAGAAATCACAATGGTTCACGGTTATATAAATAAAAACAAAGTGACCTATATTTTGCAAGTCCCAATAACGCACACTTTTGAATTTAAATATTATCATTTATTTTCAATCCCAATTAGAAAGGAGAACCAGTTTAGAGCCGTTATACCAACAAAGAAATATTTGACAAAAACACAGTTGTACTATGCATATATGAACGAGCCTTGTAAGTTTGTTTCTTCACAATTCTATTTGTGCGGCCAACTGGACCTTCAAGAAATGAAGAAAGAAAACCCCTGCGAAATCCAGCTACTAGAAATGAAAAATGCCCCTATTTGCCAACCAATATCAATCAGTATCACAAAACCAATGTTCAAACGTCTAGACCAATCAATCAATAGAAAAAATTAAGCTCCATTGTCAGCAACAAGAAGAAGTCCAAAATATTATTGGAACTTATTTAATCGACATCCCAACCGGCTGTCAAGTGTTCACCGATAAAGAAGTTTTCAGCAATAACAAACCGATAAGCTTTAATCAGCCAATATTGTTTCCTGAATTAGAAGCTACAAGTAAACAGTCTCCTTCACAAACCCAACCATTCACTTAGAAGAAATCGATTTGGATGAACTCCAAGACATACGAACACAAGTGTTGAATAATCAACCCCATTTGTCGCATAACTGGATATCACACACCCCCAGTATGTGGACGATCATAGTCGATAATATCAATGTATTTCATTTATACAAAAATTCTCCAAAGATGTCAGAAAAGTAACCGTCATACCCAGCAAGGTATCGAGCTATCCGAAATTCGCCTCCCTCACTAACTCGGGACTCAAATTTTCGGGGAGAGGAATTATATCAACCGTCACCTATGCTAGCATACAGAATTAAGTCGCCACATGAAGATCATTGACCAGACGGATCACACATGCAGTTATAGGTCATATTTCATGGCATTTCATTTTTTTTGCATCATAATAGTCAGTCAGTTGTAACGCTTTTAGATTGTCGGGTTGAAAATTCAAATAAAAGTATTTTGTTTAAAAACGGAGTTTAGAGTTCACGACCCATTTTTCACGTGCGTATATTCACTGTTATAGACGCGTAATTTTTTTTCTTCTGGTGAAGTATTTATATTGCCTTATTGACTGACCACAATTAATCAGAAGTACAAGTTTCACAAAGGATGCGATCATTACATGATGAAAAAACAATGAAAAAAATACAAACTACAAGAAATTTGTGCAAAAAAGAGGCGATATAAATTATCAACATGTGATTGACGAAATGTCGTTGCACCTGTCTTTGATGGATGACGAATGTTTGAAAACTATAGGAAAAGTGCTACGAATTCACGTTGCGACAAAAGAAAACAAATCTATAACTGTTATTAAAGAATTGATAAAATACGGTGCCGATATTAACGCCGTAGACACATATGGAAACATACCATTACACTATGCAACGGGACGGGGAAATTTACAAGTCGTTAAAGAACTACTGCATAGCGGAGCAGACGTCAATATACCAAATTATAATTTTCAAGATACTCCATTGTACTGTGTATTTCATTATTTAAGTTTTAATGAACGCTCTCACGAAGATAAAACACAAATATGTTTAGATATTGTACGAGAGCTTTTACAATATGGTGCGTGGGTTAATTACACAAACGCATTAGATCAAACTCCTCTATGTATGGCACTTTTTTGTCGCTCTTCTCCAATGATAATAAAAGAAATCTTAAATAGAGTAGTGGATGTCAACGAATTCTCTCCAGTTAGAGATGCCCCTTTGCTGATAAGTATAGCACGTAGATGCCATTTTGAAACAAACGAAATGCTATTAAAATGTGGCGCGTCGGTTCACATTAGAGACAAGAGTAATTTAACTCTTTTGGATTATGACATACCGAGCGGTAATTATCCAGATATGAAGAGAAATAAACAACTACTCGAAAAGTATTGTTTGGTCGAACATTCCGATATCGATCTATGTAGTATATGTACAAAAATGAAGAGTCGATATAGTAAAATTTGTAAAAAAGAATTGAAAAAAATGCAACGACACTATATAGATGGAGAAAATACCTTATATGATTACGTGGTACGTAAAAAGAATTATAAATACAATAGTTGTGTCGAAGATGTAATATCTGATGCCAATTTGATCGATAAATATCCTCAATATCATGATGTTATTTGTGACAGATTGGAAACGAAAGAGTTTTTTGTTGATTGTATCATAGAAACGGAATTCGAAAAAGATGTAAAGACAAATGTGCGTTTAAATTCAGATTGCGTCTGGGAAATAGGTCGTTATTTATCGAAACGAGATTTCAAGAGTTTTATGCTAGCTTGTTTGCCTGTTATTTCATTGTAATAAATGTATTCTAGTATGTAAAATTATTGCAATATATATATATATATATATATATATATTGAAAATTTTTGTTTTAGTTTAATGGAAATTAATTTTTCACACATAAAGCGCTTGGTGTTCCACCGGCGGGATGATGTATTCTTGTCAAAGCATGATTTTAAGAGTTTATTGATGGCATGTTTACCAAAAACAAGTTTTCACGACACAAAATATTTTCAATTAATATCTTTTTTTATAGTTTGGTTAAATAATAAAAAAATTACAAAAATATATGTTTATAAAAAATAAAATTACATATATACAAAACCATTCCTTAATTAATTTATAAGTTGACAATTACAATTACAAAATTAAATTAACAAAAATAACATAAATATAAATAAATTCTACTATTTTGTTAATCTACTTTCAATTAAAAAAAAATTCCAACCTACAAGAAAATTCAAATGTATTTTCTTGACCTAATTAACAAAAATTAACATAATTTTCTATGTCTATCAGTTGCACCAAACCAGTTTTATCCCGAGAAGACATTGGCATTGACTTTGTCAACAGCAACATGGGAAATTTAATTTCCTCTTCTTGTAATTGACAATAAAAGAAACCCCTATTTTTGAGATAATAAAAACCGTTTAATTTTGACAAAGATTTAAAATCCCATATTACATTCAGTGATTTTTTTGGTAACATTCCGTTAAATTTCTCGGCACATTTTTTGCATGTGGAGCAAGATAAATAGCAATTGTCGAGGAATTTCCAGGCAAATTTATAAACTGTTTTACATTTTCTGCAACGCAAGTGCAATGAAAACATTTCTTCTTAATCTCCAATACACTTTAGGTTGAAAGCAGAATGGCTTCAAACTCTGAAAAAAAAAATTGTTTAACATTTGATTTCCTAGATGTAAACGCGTTGCTTTAATGGCTAGAGCGACAGTGGTTAACATTTTATAAAATTTAAATTATCTAGTTTTGAAAACTATTTACCTTATAAACTCAATAATTATGTTTTCGCAAATTTCAAGAATAAACACCTTATTTATTCACGAGCACAGAAACAATATGTCGATTGTACACTCGTTCATTTATATATAAACCCCCGGCCTTCGTATAAGATTGAATTTACATCTATTTTTACATGTATTCCAACATGTCGTTGCTTATCACGTAATGCTTGTTTTTTCAATTCCTCCGTATCGTGCCAATTTACTATATAAAGCTTCGATTTATCCTAACATCGATGTACTTGTTTGTTTCTCTAAACATGTTTGCATTAGACGTACAAGGCTTCGTAATCAATGGGCAATTTCTTTGCAAGGAAATTGCAATTTTAAATTTAAAAACTGAGAAATGTTACAGGGCATTTCTGAGATTACTGACCAACAAGGAAGCTTTAAATGCAAGTCAAATATTTGATGCGTACTATGCAACGCAATATATTCATGGCATAAACTGGGAACGAGGAGGTATATTTCGTTACCAGGATCTGGGCGAAGAAATTAAAAAAATTGTCGGAACTTCGAAAGTGTATGTTATGGGACGAGAGATATTGACATGGTTAAAAAATTTGGACATTCTAAATACTGTGGATATTAACTGTAAATACCGGTTGCCGGCAAACGAAGATTTCAAGAAACGCTACAGGTCATACCATTGCGGCCAGCACCGAAACAACCATTTGAAATGTTTATTTTATGTGGATATATTTATGGCAAAAAGAAATTTTTACAGATTATATATTTTTTTATTTTAAAATACCCACCCCCTCCTGATTATAGTCGAGATTGCAAGCGATTGATTTCAAATGTATATTTTTTTACAAAAAGACTAAAGAAATGTGTATTTCGTTTAAAGTTTTACAATTGTTTGTGATTACATTATTTCAAAATGGAGTGCGTGAGAATGACTAAATATTTCAACGAAAATTAATATAAATAGTAGTGTTTAATAATCTGTTTTAAATATACGTTTATGTTGCTTCGCTTTTCGTTCATTCATAAGAAATATGAAAGTTACAAACATCGATTACAAGGCAAAAATGTAAAAATATATAATTTAGTTGACGTCAATTTTTATAAAAATGACAAAATTTTTCATGTAATTGTTCAACATCAAGAGTATTTGAAATTGATTAAAAAACTTGTGCAAAGAGGATGTGATATAAATCACCAAAATATGATTGGTGAAACACCGCTGCACCTGTCTTTGATGGGTGGCGAACGTTTAAAAATTGTACAAGTCAATAAATTGAATAAAAATGAACAAAATGCGATTCACGTTGCTACATATGAAAAGAGATCTGTAAATGTTATTAAAGAGTTGATAAAATACGGTGTCGATATTAACGCCACAGATATATTAGGAAATACACCATTACATTATGCAATAGGATATGGAAATTTGCAAGTCGTAAAAGAATTCTTACACAGCGGGGCAGATGTAAATATACCAAATTATAATTTTCAAAATACTTCAGTGCATCATGCACTGTACTACAATCATTCCAATGTTAACCAATATCCTTACAAAGATGTAACGCAAACCTGTTTAAATATTTTACGGGAGCTCTTTAAATGCGGTGCCTCTGTTGACTGCAAAAATACTTTTGCTCAAAGTCCCTTGTATTTTGCAATTTACAATCGTATGTCTCCGGTAATAATAAAAGAATTGTTAAACCAGGGAGCGAGTGTTGAAGAAAAACAATCTGGGAATGACCTACTGAAATTAAGCATAGCTTGCAAATGTCATTATGAATCGATTGAAATGCTGCTAAAGCGTGGGGTTTCTGTCCACGGTAAAAGAGGGAGTAATTTAACAATTTTTGATTATACAATACCGGGAACAAATTATTTAGACAAGAAAAGACACAAAGAATTACTCGAAAAATATTGTTTGGTCGAACATGACGATATTGAATTATGTTCTGTGTGTACAAACATCAATAGTCGATTTGGCAAAATGTGTAAAAGGGAATTGAAAGAAATGCAAGCACACTATGAGTACGTGGTATGTAAAAAGAATTATAGATACCGTAATTGTGTCGTAGACGTATTATCCGATACAAATCTAATGAATAAATATCCCCGATATTATGACGTTATTTGTGACAGATTTGAAACTAAGGAAAAGGAAAGATGTAAAGAAAAGTATACATTTAAATTCAGATTGTGTCTGGCAAATAGGTCAGTATTTGTCAAAGCATGATTTTAAAAGTTTTTTGATGGCATGTTTACCAAAAACAAGTTTCCTCGAAATATAAAATGTTTTTCATTATAATAAGTGTTTATATAATATTTTTTGTTATAAAAAGTCTTATACGATAAATATCCATTTTATAGTTTGGTTAAATAATAAAAATATATGTTTACTAAAAAAATTACCTATATACAAAACCATTCTTTGATTATAAGTAAGTGTTGACAATAACATTAAAAAATTTCTGATTTTACATTTTCTGTAACGTAACTGCAATTAATTCTATTTTGCTAATCTGCTGTCAACTCCAAAAAACAGTTATAAAATGACGGTTGCTCCACGTTTAATCCTGGTAACGATTTAGAATCTCTTGTTATATTTCGTGATTTTCTTGGTTATCGAGGCAGTCGTCATAAACGCATAACAGGTCAGTACCCAATCCTGGTACAACGAAATTTGTTATCTCTCTAGTTTCCAGTTCTACGTACGGTAAACGGTGCCTCCCACCACTTTATCATGACATTGTAATCTGTCAAAGTATGAGTTTTCTGATGACAAAAACAAGTTTTCTCGAAATATAAAATGATTTACATTATAATAAATGTTTATATAATATTTTTGTAATAAAAAGTCTTGTACAATAAATATCACTTTTATATTTTGCTAAAATTACAAAAATATATGTTTACTACAAAAGAAATAAAATTACGTATATACAAAACTATTCATTAATAAGTATAGACAATAACAATTACAAACAACAACAAAAAAAAATTATTCAAATATATCTGTATTGGCCTAATTATAATCATTGACAATATTTTCTATGTCTTTAAGTGGCACCAAACCCGATTCGTCCCGGGAAAACATTGGCATATCTCTAAGCCGGTAATCGGTCCTCTTTGTTAATAGTAATATTGGCAATTTAATTTCCTCTTTTTTTAATTGATAAAAAAAGAAACCCGTATTTTCGCAATAATGAAAACTGTTATAATATGACGGTGGCCCTACGTTTAGTTGCGGTAACGATTTAAAATCCCTAATTATATTACGTGATTTTCTTGGTAAGATATTCTCAAATTTATCGGCACATTTTTTACAGGTAGAGCAAGATAAATAACAGTCGTTGAAGAATTCCCAGGCAAATTCGTAAACGGCTTCACATTTTCTGCAGCACAACTGCAATGTATACATTTTTGAATCTCTAATGCACTTAACACGTCTTTGTCAAAAGCTGAATGGCTTCAAAATCTGAAAAAAAAAATTGTCTAACATTCGATGATTTCCTAGGTGTAAACGCGTCGCTTTAATGTCTAGAGCGACAGGTTAACATCTTATAAAAGATAAATTTTATAATTTTGAAAATAAAACTGTTTACATTTTCAATTCAATAATTCTTTCCGCAAATTATAAACAGCTTAATTAGTCACGAGTACAAAAAACAAGTATGTCAAATGTTCACTTATATATACACTCTCACGGCCTTCATCTGAAATTGAATTTACATCTATTTTTACATGTATTCCAACATGTTGTTGCTTATCGCACAATGCTTGTTTCATCTCCAAATTCCCCCGTATCGTGCCAATTTACTATATAAAGCTTCGAGTTATCCCAACATCGATGTACTTGTTTGTTTCACTAAACATGTTTGCGTTAGACGTACAAGGTTTTGTCATTGACGGAGTATTTATTTGCAAGGAAATTGCAATTTTAAATTTAAACAGTGAGAAATGTTACAGAGCTTTTCTGAGATTACCAATCTCAAAAGAAGCTTTAACTGCGAGGCAAATATTGGACGCCAACTATGCAACGAATTATGTTCATGGAATAAACTGGGAACAAGGAGGTGTATTTCGTTATGATGATCTTGGCCAAGAAATAAAAAAAAATTATTGGAACTTCAAAAGTGTATGTTAATGGACAGGAGATAAAGAAATGGTTGAAAAATTTGGTCATTCTAGATGTTCTGGATATTAACTATAAGTACTGGTTGCCGGAATACGAAGATATGAAGAAAAGTTATAGGTCATACCATTGCGGCCAGCATAAAAACAACCACCTACGATGTGCCAAGGAGAATGTTTATTTTTTCTGGATATATTTATGGCAAAAAGAAATTTTTACAGATTATATATTTTTTTATTTAAAAATACCCCCTCCTTCTTACTATAACTTTTTTACACATGTTGTGCTAACGATTGTTAGCAGCTGATTTCAAATCTATATTTTTTACAAGAAAATGTAAAGAAATGTGTATTTCGTTGGTATTTAAGTTTTACAATTGTTAGTGATTCAAAATAGAGTGTCTGAAAATTATTAAATATTCAGACGAACGAAAAGCAATGAGAAAATGATTGACGACAATAATTTTAAATGAATTGGAAATTGTTTAAAAATTACACGTTGTATAAATCCTGTGCCATAAAAGATTGTGAGAAATTCTGTTAACGGAAATCGGGGCGCTAGTTAGTATATTAATAAATTGGTAAAAATGCAACTTGACGATGATAATGAATATGAAAATGTTTTAATAAAGGTGCGAATCCACAATGAGAATATTTTATAAGATTTTTGTCTCAAGAAATAATAATCTCGGGAAAAAATTAATTTCATTGTGTAAACAGGCATGAGATACATGATATACAAGAGATAATCTCGTGAAACAATGTCTCATGAGAGTTTAGTTGAGTGAACAAGTTTCAAAGTGTAAACATGATATACTGTACATCTCGCATGAGACATTTATCTTACCTGCTGCACGTCATTGTTGTTTCGTGAGATTAAATTTGTTTTTCCCAATAAAGAGTGAAATTACTGAAAAAGGACGTTTAAAAAGAAAAGAGGGTAATTTTAAGTGGACAGCAACCATGACACTGCAATTAATTGACTATAAAAATCATGTTCTAATTTGTGGGACTGTTCGACCGAAAATTATAAGAACAAAAATCTTAGGAAATCAGCTATGGATGAAATATCTAACAAGTTAGAAATTCCAGCTAAAGAAGTAAAAGATAAAATGCATAATCTTCGTTGTCAATTTCAAAGCATCAACAGAAAACGTAAACACACCAAAAGCGGTTAAATGGCAATTTTCTGATGCCCTAAAATTCATAAGTGGACCAACAAATATCCTTCTATCATTAAGGCCTTCATCTGAAATTGAATTTACATGTATTTTTACATGTATTCCAACATGTCCTTGCTTATTGCGCAATGCTTGTTTCATCTCCAAATTCCCCCGTATCGTGCCAATTTACTATATAAAGCTTCGAGTTATCCCAACATCGATGTACTTGTTTGTTTCACTAAACATGTTTGCGTTAGACGTACAAGGTTTCTTCATTGACGGAGTATTTATTTGCAAGGAAATTTCAATTTTAAATTTAAAAACTGCGAAATGTTACAGGGCATTTCTGAGATTACCAATCGCCAAAGAAGCTTTAACTACAAGTCAAATATTGGACGCGTGCTATGTAACGAATTATTTTCATGGCATAAACTGGGAACAAGAAAGTCTATTTCGTTACGAGGATCTTGGCCAAGAAATTAAAAAAATTATCGGAACTTCCAAAGTGTATGTTACTGGACCGACGATGAAATGGTTAAAAAATTTGGTCATTCTAAATGTTCTGGATATTAACGATAAGTACTTTTTGCCGGAATACGAAGATTTTAAGAAACATTACAGGTCATACCATTGCGGCAAGCACGAAAACAACCACCTACGATGTGCCAAGGAGAATGTTTATTTTATGTATAGTTATTTATTTAATTTTTATTTTATTTCTGGATATTAACTATAGGTACTGGTTGCCGGAATACGAGGATATGAGGAAACGCTGTAGGTCATACCATTGCGGTCAGCATAAAAACAACCATTTGAAATGTGCCAAAGAAAATGTTTATTTTTTGTGGATATATTTATGACAAAAAGAAATTTTTACAGATTATATATTTTTTTATTTAAAAATACCCCCTCCTTCTTATTATAACTTTTTTACACATGTTGTGCTAACGATTGTTAGCAGCTGATTTCAAATATATATTTTTTTACAAGAAAATGTAAAGAAATGTGTATTTCGTTGGTATTTAAGTTTTACAATTGTTAGTGATTCAACATAGAGTGCCTGAAAATTACTAAATATTCAGACGAATAAAAACGATAGTAGTGAAGCAATGAGAAAATGATTGTTTAAAAATTACACGTAGAAATCCGGGGAAGATTTATAACAAAATTGTAAGAAAGTCTGCTAACGGAAATCGCAGCGCTAGTTAGTACATTAATAAATTGGTAAAATGCAACTTGACGATGATAATGAATATGAAAAATGTTTAAAAATGACCCATTGACTCCGCATCGAACTTGTGTTTTTATATAAAAAATATAAACTGTAAAGATGTTTAAAATGACGTTTGGTGGCGCGAAATAATCGCCATTTTTATAAATATATATCAATGGGGGTACGGACGACCCCCTTGTGAACCACCATTCATAGGTACATATCCATGAGTTAGGATATGTACATTGGTAATATTTGGGGGGTTGATAGGGGGTTGGATATACCTCTGCTAATCCCTATTGACGTTTCACAGTACAAATATACATTTATATATTTTGGTTAAAGTTGAATATCAGTCCCGAGAAAACTTTTCATCTGCGTATTGCCGTTTTTAAACTTTCATTCTACTAGTTTATTTTCCCATTTTCAATTTGCTTGCATCAATTATTAGTTTCTTTGGGTTTGAATAGAAAATTGACAAAGTTGCTTTGTAACTATTTTTCTTGCCTATTTCGATGAGGTAAATAAATATATGTATAATAAAAAAATACAGTTATATTAGAGAAATATTTTTTTATTAAATTAAATAATCGTCCTTATCCCATTTAATTTGAAGACTATTAAATATTTCTTTTGGTAAGTCATCTAGAGCGGGATTCATGCACGCCAACATTTGTGTTTTTCAATTTCTCTGTGGAATCCTGTATATCCAACATGTCAATGTCTACATCGTTATTAAAAAGAAAGTTGTCGAGGTCTCCTATCAAGGTATCGGTAAGGAGCTCCCCTAGATCGTCTTCATGGCCTATTAGACAATCTAGTTCGTCATCGCAAGTATCCCGAAGTATGTCCAACATGTCAATGTCTAAATCGTTATTAAAAAGAAAGTTGTCGAGGTCTCCTATCCAAGTATCGGTAAGCAGCTCCCCTAGATCGTCTTCATGGCCTATTAGACTATCTAGTTCGTCTAGGTAAGTATCCCCATGTATGTCCATGTCATCCTTGTAAATTTGGGCGTCAAAAAGCTGTTGATGCTCACTAAAATGTGTGCCCTGGAATGCTTCATTTTGTATGGTAACCACGTCTTCAATCACACCCTTACAAAATTGATTTCCGTACGACATCACACTAAAAAATATTGTAAATTATTCTGTTGTAATAAAGTACAAGTTTAACTAAAGTATGCGTGTGTGTACTACAATTCTTTTATATATATGTGGGGCTCATTATAATGCATACATTTTGATTGTTGTCTTAAATATATTACTACTTGTATTTCTACATCTAGATTTCAATTTATTATAACATTTTGATTACATCGGATATAATTAAAATTAATTATTTTTTGTGTTTCAAATATATTACTACTTGCATTCCTACATCCAGATCTCAATTTACTGTAACATTTTCGTAGATATCTATACCCAGAGAAATTAATACATTATTAAATAATAACGAGTGAAAATTTTCGACATGGTCCAATTTTGCTGCTGTATTATTTAATATGTTAATATCGGCATCACATTGTATAATTTTTTGTTTTATTGTTTTTAGCGTTAATGTCTATATATTTTTTTCAACAATGTATTATTTTCAATTTTATGAATTAGTGATCCACATTTTAATAATTTTCTACTAAAACTGATATCTCACTATATAAAGCTTAAAGAAGTATGTTCATATTAAGGGTAAAAATGAAACATAATATTACAAACTACATTTATTTCGTGCTTTCAAATAAACAACAGCAATACATAAAAATGTTTCGATATTTTCAAAAATAAGAATTACACCTAAGAATAAGAACAAGCCACAACGAAATTTTTAAAATCCTCTTTTGGTAAATACTCAGCTATGAGTTGAACGCAATCAGAATTTAAGGTCACAGTTTTTTGGTTTCCAGCGTCCGAGTTTATGATTATAGTACAACTAACATCTCTATGTTTCAAGAATAAATAATTTTTAGTTTCCAGTTTGTTGTAAATAACATCATAATAAATTGGAAATTTAAGGTTTAATGTTACATCGTCTAATACGTCGTGTTGCCAGTCCAAATATGTTGTATATTCTAAATTGTCAATTATACAGTCGTATAGCGTTTCATTTATAAAAATCTTTTTTATTTTTTCCAGTTCTTGTTTACACATGCCAGTATTTTCTCTACAAAAATGTGTACATACACAACAATCATTGTCACTGCAATGTTCAATAAAACAATATTTTTCTAACAATTCTTTTCGCTTAATATCAGAATTATCGTTTACGATTTTCTTCAAAATTCCATCCCGAACTTGATGAACCAACGATCCGTATTTTAATAGTGTTTCCACCATAATTACTGGTTTGTTAGAAGACAAAGTCCAATTTAGAGGCGTCAATCCAATTTTAATTTCTTGGTCAAAAAATGCTCCATGTTCATAAAATGATGTGATAATTTTTAGAAAAGTTTCTATTGGTATATTATAATAATTATAATTATTGAAAAACATATACGACGGTGTTTCTTCCAGCCTGTTTTTTGCATTAACGTCTGCCCCACTTTTTAATAATGCTTCTATAATTTCAATGTTTCCATTGATCGATGCATAATGCAACGGTGTTTCACCAAAATAATCTACCTTGCTGGGATCGGCGCCATGCTGTAGAAGTAAATTTACCATTTCTAAACATATTTCTTTTTTTGCGGCCAAGTGTAGGGGTGTTTTTCCGACTATATTTTGGCAATTAACGTCGAATCCTGCTTCAATTACCGTACGAGCAAATTTGAAATACTTTTTCTTTCGAACCGCGTAATGTAAAACAGTTCGTTTGTTGTGTCCAATGTCATAAATTGATGCTCCGTACTTTATTAATTCTTCAACCACTTGAACATTTTTATTTAATTTGAGTGCATATAACAGGGGTCTATCACCACTCCTACTTTTGTAATTCACCAAATTACTATTTTCTAAAATTATTTTTCTAACTGATTTCGCAGATCCATTATGCATGGCTACGTGTATTACATTTGGTTTGTTGTTTACATTCATAAATACAAAAATGTGCTCGCTTTACTTCGCAGCAACCAAGCTTTACACAATACAATTTTTTATTCGAATTACCTACAGAGAAGCAAAAGTTTTACTGAAATGTAGGTGTACTGTAATCCGTTATATATTCGCCCGTTGCCAATTATAATGCATGTAATTCGTTTCAATATTACATGTATTTCTACATCTCAATATAACATTTTAATCACGAATGTAATTAAACGTTGTATCTACTTTTTTGGCTATATTTTAATTGTTAATCTGTTAACTAACATTATGATAAGTATAAATGTGTTTAATTATATTTTCCAGGTTATTATTTCAATGTGTCCATACTTTAATTCCACAAACTGTATTTTCATTTACAGATTTAAAATGTTAAATTCTTACAAAATATATTAAAAATAAAAACTTGCGAGTCCAGATCTATATCATCAACATCATCCGGTATGTCTGTCATATTGGAGCACTTGTACCGCCTTTTCTTCATTGGTGGTTCAAAACTGGAATCTTCCACGGATGGCTCGGGTTCGGAATCTCTCTTAGGTGTTGCACATAGCACTTTGTATATTTTAAGGATATTTTCCACATTAAAAGTCATACCCGAATTTGGTTTCATTACCGTCTCCCATATCGATAGACTACCTTCGTTCAGAGACAAGTCGATAAATAAATAGATACCATCGGTGCAGTGGGCATATGAACCCCAGAAACTATCGGTATCATCATTTCCAAGATCTGTATAATAGGCAAACGCGTTTTCCAGATAATTTATAAACTTGTTAAAACTCTCTTCTGTGAGGTGTATTAGAGTTTCTTTAGTTTGAAGTGTGACCGAACTACTGGTATGGATGGTAATTTTAACAACTTCAGGAACCTCGTAATAGCCAACTAGCGGATTTAATTTCCCACTTGGATACATTGTCGCGACTGGTGATGTTTTAAACTAACATTTTGCTTGGTTTAAGCGTATATTAAATAACTGTCTCTGTTCCACACCTCCTCGAGACTTTTGTAAATTTCATCGGCTAAAGAACGTGAGAGAGTGGGACTCTTCGTACAGGATGTAACGTCACTTGATGGGATTTGGAGATATTTTTTCATCAATTCCTCGACGGAATCTTGTATGGACATATCCAACACGTCAATATCTACAGGAACTTTGGTGATAAAGTCATCATCGAAGAGGCGCTCGTCTTCAAGATCACTGTCGTACACCAGCAAACCATCGAACAGCAGTTCGTTGTCGATATCGCCAATTAAGTCACTCGGGGTGCTTTGCGGATATTGTTTTATCAATACTTCAACCGAATTTTGCACGGACATGTCTGACATGTTAACATCTAAAGGAACATCATCAAAGTAGAGCTCGTTCTCGATATCGCCTTGGTAGACTTTTTGACCACCATAGAGTAGCTTGTCTTGACCAAACAATAGAAAATTTTGTGTGGCCCGGGACCCATTGTGTAAACGAGCCATATCTTCGGTTACATTTGGCTTCATCACCACCTTCTTCCAAATAGACAGTCTACCTTCCTTCGGACACAAGTCGATAAATAAATAGATACCATCGGTGCAGTGGGCATATAAACCCCAGAAATTATCAGGATCGTGATACCGGGGATCAGTATAGTAGGTAAAGGCGTTTTTCAGATAATTTTTAAACTTATTGAAACTCTCTTCTGAGAGGTGTAATGACGTCTTTATAATTTTAAGCATGACCGAACTACTGTCGATGGTAATTTTTACTATTTCGGGAACCTCGTAATTACCAACTTGCGGATTTAATGTAGCACTTGGATTCATTGTTGGAACTGGTGTTATTTACACTTCAACAAACATCGAATAACTAACATTTTGCTTGGTTTAATATTTTTATAATGGAATTTGGAAGTAAATGAACTTTGTATAAGACTGAATTTACATCTATTTTTACATGTATTTCAACATGTTATTGCTTATCGCGTAATGCTTGTTTCATCACCAAATTCCCCATAATTTACTATATAAGGCTTCGAGTTATCCTAACATCGATGTACTTGTTTGTTTCAGCAAACATGTTCGCATTAGATGTACAAGGCTTTGTAATCGACGGGCAATTTATTTGCAAGGAAATTGCAATTTTAAATTTAAAAACTGAGAAATGTTACAGGGCATTTCTGAGATTACCGACCAACAAGGAAGCTTTAAATACAAGTCAAATATTCGATGTGTACTATGCAACGCAATATATTCATGGCATAAACTGGGAACGAGGAGGTATAATTCGTTACCAGAATCTTGGCGAAGAAATTAAAAAAATTGTCGGAACTTCGAAAGTGTATGTTATGGGACGAGAGATATTGACATGGTTAAAAAATTTGGACATTCTAAATACTGTGGATATTAACTATAAATACTGGTTGCCCGAATACGAAGATTTCAAGAAACGCTACAGGTCATACCATTGCGGCCAGCACCGAAACAACCATTTGAGATGTGCCAAAGAAAATGTTTATTTTATGTGGATATATTTTTGGCAAAAAGAAATTTTTACAGACTATATATTTTTTTATTTTAAAATACCCACCCTCTCCCGATTATAGTCGAGATTGCTAGCGATTGATTTCAAATCTATAAAAAATTATTTTATAAAAATAATGTTTTAATTCGAATTTTTATTTTAAAACATGGATCAAGAAAAAAGAATTGTTGAACTAAATTCTATAAATGTTGTAATTGAAATTCAAATGAATTATTTCAAGATTTTATGGTAATTTAAGTTTTTATGCTAGACAATAATTCTACTTTTCAATTTTAGTAGTTTCTAAGAAAGTAGTGTGTCAAAACATTTTTTGACAAAAAGTTGACTTCATGGAATGTGATAACTCTTGGGATATTAAACAGTTTTATGAAAATGTTTTAGTAGAAAATCTTCAAATTAATTTGTACTGCTACGAAAATATGAATTGGTTGTTTCGTAGTGAATGTATGAAACAGAACGAATGCAGAATCACTGAATTAATGGTGTATTAAAGTGCAGGAAAATTACTATACACCATTTGTAATCTTTGGGTACCATTATTTTCTAGTTTGTTAGTTTCATAAAATGTAAATTTTCAGAGAATAATCTTTTGGCAACTTGACACGAAGAAATGCATTTAAAAATTACCGGTATATTTTAAAATGCTATGCTAAACATGATTTAAGGAGGGGTATGAGAAATAATTTAACATTTATTGTATATAAAAAAGGACTCGCTTCTAATTCTTCATAGTATTACTCTATTATACATATATTTTGTATCGTGATCATGTAGCCAAAAAAGATGATATCGAAACCCGTCCCTATGATGCAAATCATCGAGTACAAAAAAAACGTATTGGAAGACATATTTTAGAATTTGGGAAAGATTATCCGCATCTAAAAAGATGTCAGTTCAATATGAGACATGTAATTCCGGAAGACTAACTGGAAGAACATCATCAAAATTGCCCTGAGAAAAGGGACGATGTATTGTATTTACTAAAACAAAGCAGATATCCACTTTCACGAGAAGAAGATGAACAACAAACAAAATACCCCATTTATAATATGCATGTACCGACAACAGAATCCTGGGATGATTGTAATTACAATAGTTACGATCCCACAGAATTTATTGAAAATAAACCCGTGTTGCGAAAGTATGGAAATCTATCAACAAAAAACAAACGACGTGAATTTAGAAATATGGAACAAATAAGATTTGCAAATTTGGATACGAAAAATAAACAAGAAGCTGCAATCCATAAGGAAAGTCAAGAAGACATAAATTATTTACTAAAAGAAATAGAGGATATGAGATTTCAAAATAGTGAATGGGTTTGATTTTGATATATATGTTATAATAATTTTTATATTGTGTTTAAAAAATAAATAAATTATAAAAAAAATAATCTTTTATTGACATATTTAGTTTACAAACATTTGTTGCAATTTTCTTTTATTTCTAAATGTAATCAAATTGAGTAATGAATTGAGAAAAATGAAATGATGTAACGTAAATTGTGTAATTATGTATCGTACAAATTCTTGATAATGGTATTATAACCTTGAGAAAATTCCGAATCTAGGAACCGCGCTTTAAAAATTAAAGACCAACGCGTCGTTGAGTGAACGCCAATAGGTGTAGACAGGTATATTTGCATTATTTTGCTGTTGCTCAGTGTCGCTCGCCTAGTTGGCCGAGGTAAGTCAACCGCTGTCACTTGCCTTGTATTAATCTGACTACGCTCGCGTTAGTCTAAGCTCGGACAATGTGTATTGCAGGCATTAGATTGCAGGCTTGAAAAAGTAGTGTGTTGAAACGTTTTTCGACAAAAAGTTAACTCCATGGATTGTGATAACTCTTGGGATATTGAACAGTTGTATGAAAATGTTTTAGTAGACAATTCTCAAATTAATTTGTACTGCTACGAAAATATGAATTTTTGTTTTGTAGTGAATGTATGGAACAGAATGAATGCCGAATCAATGAATTAATGGTGTATTGTATAAAGTGCAGGAAAATTACTATACACCATTTGTAATCTTTGGGTACCATTATTTTCTAGTTTTGTAGTTTAATTTTCAGAGAATAATCTTTTGGCAACTTGACGAAGAAATGCATTTAACTCGCTTGTATTACTCTATTTATATTTTGTATCGTGATTATGCAGGGAACGAATAAGATTTCCAAATTTGGACACGAAAAACTGCAATCAATGAGGAAAGTCAAGAAGACATAAATTATTTACTAAAAAAATAGAGGATATGAGACTTCAAAATAGTGAATAGGTTTGATTTTGCTATATATTATAATAATTTTTCTATTGTTTTGTGTTTAAAAAATAAATAAAATATAGAAAAAAATAATCTTTTATTTACATATTTAGTGTACAAACAATTAAATTTTACAATGGTTGGTGATTCAATGTACATTTAACGGTTTAATTGAAATACATTGTTTAACAATAATAAAATTTTATGATTAAATATTTTTTATTGTTAATCTGTTATAAATAACATCATAATAAATTGGATATTTAAATGTTAAATCGTCAAGTATGTTGTTGTATTGCCCGTTTAAAGATTTTGCTTGTTCTAAATTGTTAATTACAAAATCATAGAGCGTAATTGTTTCGTTTAAAAAATTTGTCTTCATCTTTTCTAATTCTTTTTTACAACTTTCAACGTGTTTACCGTTTAATTGACAACACATAAAACAATCATCTTTGCTGGGGTGTTCGATAAGACAATATTTTTCAAGCAATTCTTTTCTTTCTATATTAGTAAAATCGGAAACAATATGCATAATTGTTATAAAAATACTACTTTTAATTTTATGAATTAGGGACCCATATTTTAACATTTGTTCTAGTACAACTATAGGCGCCATATAACGTAAACCAAGACTCAGAGGAGTATCTCCATATACATCTTGTTGGTTAAAAAGCGCTCCGTGTTCAGCAAATAACGAAATAATTTTTAGAGATGTCTCTATAGGTCTATATCCGCAGCCGTAATCAAAAACGGCATGTAATAGCGTTCTGTGCTCTGAATTAATGGCATTGACATCAATATTTCTTTTTAATAAGCTTTCTAGTATTTTAATGTCCTTGTGTATGGTTGCAGAACGCAATATTGTAAAAGTATTTTCACCCAGAGAAACTAGCGCACCGTTAAGTAACAACAAGTGAAAATTTTCAGTATGGTTCAATTTTACTGCTCTACATAATGGTGTGTCACCGTAATTATCTGATATGTTAATATCGGCGCCACATTGTATAAGCAATTTTACAATTTTTACACAATCTGCCTTTGAAACTGCTATATGTAGAGGTGTTTCTCCCGTCTTGTCTTGATAGTTTATGTCCAATCCTTGTTCAATTAGTTTGCGAACAAAATTAAAATATTTCTTATGACAAACGGCATAATGCAGAGCGGTCTTTTTTTCCTTTGAAACGTCATAAATTGATGCTCCGTGCTTTAGTAGTTCTTCAACTATCCGCAAACTCTTGCCAATGTTTAAGGCCCACAATAGCGGCGTCTCACCGCAACTACTCGACATATTAATGTTGGCTCCGTTCTGTACAAGCAATTTCACAATTTCTGCAGAATTTTGAGCAACTTCGTGCAGTGCTGCTTTTTTTTCCCAGTTTTGATAATTTATATCCAAGCCTTGTTGAATTAGTTGATGGACAAATTTGAAATACTTTTTGTAACGAACAGCATAATGCAAAGTAGTGTGTCTATAGTCCGAAACGTCATATATTAATGCTCCATGTTTTATTAGTTCTTCAATTATACCCATGTCGTTCCCCAATTTTAAAGCTCGCAATAGGGCAGTCTCTCCATATTTATTTTTGTAATAAATTAGTGAATTATTTTTTTGTATTAATTTTCGAATAGGTAGCAAAGAACTCCCATTCCATCTCCGTATAGCCCCATGCAGCAATTTCCCGTGGTGGTTTGTATTCATATTATCACTCTCGTATACTTCAAAATAAAGATATTTTTACGGTTCGCATCCAAGTACATTTAAAATCAACCGTACGATATATAAATACAAGTGAATTTAACTAAATGTACCCCAATAATTTTTAAGTGGGGATATATATTATTGTCCTTTCAGCCAAATTATAATTGGATAAAAGAGAGGTACAGAAAATATTTTTCTATAAAAACATAATTGTAATTTGTAAATCGATATATATTATTTAATAAACTAACAACATTACTTTAAGTGAAATACATTAGAGGTACAGCCCATATAGAAATTTTTTAAATCCACTGTTGTTAAATAATCGGCAATGTGTCGAATACAATATGAATGTAAAGTTACGGGTTTGTTCGCTTGATTTTTGGCATCCAAATTCTTAAGGACGGTACAACTAATATTTTCATATTTCAAAAGTAAATATTTTTTCGTTTCTAACTTGTTATAAATAACATCTGAATAAATGGGATATTTTAAAGTCGCATCGTCAAGCACATCGTCGTATTGCACGTCTAAATATTGCCCATAGTCTAAGTTTTTGATTATACAATCGTAGAGTGTAATTGTTTCGTTTATAAAATTCCTTTTCATCTTTTCAAGTTCTCTTTTGCACGCTTCAACGTGTTGGCCTTTTAATTGATTACATATAACACAATTGTCATTACTGGAATGTTCAATTAAACAGTATTTTTCTAATAATTTTTTTCTTTTTACATCATTTTTTACACTGTCTGGAAATAAACGGTTTCCAATTTTATGAATTAACGATCCACATTTTAAAAAAGTTTCCAATATGATTAAAGGTGTATTAAAATTCAAAATATGACATAAAGGAGTACGATTACGTCCATTTTCTTTATTAAAACATGCTCCATATTCAGAAAATAATATAATAATTTTTAGAAAAGTATTTATATTCTCGTGGGGAGAATCGTTGAGAACGTGTAGTGGTGTTGAGAGTTCTGTATTAATTGCATTAACATCTATACCCCTTTTCAGTAAAGTTTCTATAATTTCAATATTTCTATTACCCGTTGCATAATGTAACATTTCGTGAGCATTTTTACCTAAAAATATTGATGCACCGTTGGATACTAACGTGTGAAAATTTTCCGTGCAGTCAAATAATACCGCAATCTGTAACGGGGTCGTATTAAAACTGTCTAACGTGTTAACATCGGCACCGTGTTGTATAAGTAATTTCACAATTTCTACACCATTTTTGTTTGCAGCTGCTATATGTAAAGGTGTTTGTCCGGACAAATCTTGATAGTTTGTGTCCAATCCTAATTGAATTAGTTTACGAGTAAATTTTAAATACTCTATATGACGAGCGGCATAATGTAGAGCAGTTTTCTTGTCTTTTGAAACGTTATAAATTGAAGCCCCGTGCTTTAACAGTTCTTCAACTATTGGCCCGTTATCTCCTGTGTCTAAAGCATGCATTAGCGGTGTTTGATTAAAGTTATCTACTGTATTAACGGTGGCGCCAAATTGTAAGAGTAATTGGACCATTTTCACAGAATATTCAGCAGCTATATGCAACGGCGTTTGCCCCATTGCATCTTGACAGTTTACGTTCAATCCTTGTTGAATTAATTCACCAATAAATTTGAAATACTTTACATCGTAAACAGCATAATGCAAAGCGGTGAATCCATTGTTTGAAATGTTACAAATCGATGCTCCGTAATTTAGTAATTCTTTGATTATTTGTATGTCTTTTCCCAATTTTAAAGCATGCAATAGAGGTGTCTCTCCAAACGCATTTTTACAATGAACTAAAGAATTGTTTTTTTCTAATAATTTTCGAATAGGTTTCAAAGAACTGCCATCTAATTTCAGTATGGCCAAATGCAGTAATACCTCGTTGTGGTTTGTATTCATTTTACAAAAAAAAAACGGTTTTATGAATTGAAGGAAACGCTCCCGACTGTTTACAATATATGTGAAATTAGAATTATATTCCATATTTAAATACAAGACAATTTAATTCAGGCTTGAAATTTTGCAAGTGGGGGTATTTGTTGCACACACCCATTTCTTGTTTGAGTAAATGTATTACGATGGCGTTAAATAAACTTTTTAATTTATACTTTGACGCTGGTTTTCATGTGGAGTTTTATATTTGAAATTGTGCATACCGACAATACTTGTTTCATATGATCGAAGAAAATCAATTTCAGAGAAGTGCCAAAAAATATGGAAACGTCTAATGGCAAAAATCCATAAGAAATTACACATTTAAAAGTTTTTATTTACCAATGTGTAATTATTTATTTCAAATAATTTGTGATTCATAAAAGTGTTGATGTATTACATATACTTGTAATTTTACATGTAAATTAATTTCCTACTATTCTTTGCAAAATTGCCTCATATGGGACAATATCTATATAAATGTATCCCCGTTCTATGTGTGATTAGTATTTGTGTAATTTGCTGTCTATCGATACGTAAAATGTATTTCGAGCAAAAAAAGTGCAAATTGTGTTCACGATGCGGTCAGGGCATGAGTTTGGTTGTCTTGGAAGAAGCTCTACTGAACCAGTTAAAATTTATCCAAATGGAATTAGATCGTTTCGACGACAAAAAGAAATGGATTATTTGTGAAGAATGTCAAAAAAACATCGAGCAAGCTTTCCATTTTAAATCTTGCCTTATAAACACGGAGGGTTGTATTACGTTACCCGCGTGTCTGTAGACAACGGCACAAAAGTTTACATAAATATGTTACAAATTGCAGGATTTGATGAAATTTACAGACCGACGTACAGGGGGTGTATTAATATACGATTGAGGGACTGTTATATTACAAAAATAAACGAATGTGAAAACAATTGACGACGTGTCTACCGTTAAAAATTAACTAAATATCTTTATCGAAAATCCTCCAAAAAATAAAGATGATTGTACCTTGCAAGTATTTCAGAGACATATTCCAGAGATTGATTTACAAATTACGGAGAATCCCATCGTTTGTAACGCTTGCCATATTTCTTTATTGGAGACTTCCTTGACCAGAGTTCGACATTGGTGGCTCGTTGGTGGACAGCAAAAGATCAGAGAGACCGCGACGAAAACTGGAATAAAGAAATTGACAATCTCGAAGTGAACAACGGAAAATTAACCGCTTCCGATATAAACTTTCCTACCAATTTGATAAACTTTAATGATGAAATCATAAATCCCGGTGAATGTGTTTCTTTGGTGAGCAATAATATCAAGAAGGAAGATGAAGACGAAAAATTCAAGGATGTACAGTTGAAAAATGAAGAACTCGACATCAAGTTTGAAGAATATGAAAGTCCACAAATTCATGATGTTCATAGCAAAGTCGAAACTTTCAAATGCAGGGATTGTTCTTACGTTGCAAAATATAAAGGCAATTTAAGAAAACATTTTTTGAAACACAAAAACCATAGCGAAGTCAAAACTTTCAAGTGTCCAAATTGTTCTTACGTCACAAAATATAAAAACAATTTAACAAAACATTTTTTGACACATAAAAACTATAGCGAAGTCAAAACTTTCAAGTGCCCGGATTGTTCTTACTCCACAAAATATAAAAGCGATTTAACAAAACATTTTTTGACACATAAAAACCATAGCGAAGTCAAAACTTTCAAGTGTTCAGATTGTTCTTTCGTCACAAAATATAAAAATAATTTAAAAAAACATTGTTTGACACATAAAAACCATAGCGAAGTCAAAACTTTCAAGTGCCCGGATTGTTCTTACTCCACAAAATATAAAAGCGATTTAACAAAACATTTTTTGATACACAAAAACCATAGCGAAGTCAAAACTTTCAAGTGCCCGGATTGTTCTTACTCCACATAAAACATTTTTAAAAAAAATATAACCGACTTCTACCTACAACTAAAAAGCTAAAAATAATTATAACAAAATACAACTCTAGCAAATAAATAACACATTCAATGTTGTAAGGTACCTACCCTTAGGAAGTAAAAAATGTAAACATTAAAAGGTGCTCATTTGAAACTATACAAATTAATTACCTACCAATCTAGTATATGTTTGAAGTCGGTGCCAAGGATTAAATCAACAATCAAGTTTGGCATGTTTCTCAATTAGTAGATAAGTACACAATGAAGGATTTTAGATTTATATCAACGATTGGCACCGACTTCAAATTGAAATATTCGCAATACACAATGTTTATATTCTCGTGGGGAGACTTGTTGAGAACGTGTAGTGGTGTTGAGAGTTCTGTATTAATTGCGTTAACATCTACACCCCTTTTCAGTAAAGTTTCTATAATTTCAATATTTCTATTACCCGTTGCACAATGTAACATTTCATGAGCATTTTTACCTAAAAATATTGATGCACCGTTGGATACTAAAGTGTGAAAATTTTCCGTGCAGTCAAATAATACCGCAATCTGTAACGGGATCATATTAAAACTGTCTAACGTGTTAACATCGGCACCGTGTTGTATAAGTAATTTCACAATTTCTACACCATTTTTGTTTGCAGCTGCTATATGTAAAGGTGTTTGTCCGGATAAATCTTGATAGTTTGTGTTCGATCCTTGTTGAATTAATTTACCAATAAATTTTAAATACTTTATATGACGAACGGCATAATGTAGAGCAGTTTTCTTGTCTTTTGAAACGTTATAAATTGAAGCCCCATACTTTAACAGTTCTTCAACTATTGGCACGTTAGCTCTTGTGTCTAAAGCATGCATTAGCGGTGTTTGATTAAAGTTATCTACTGCATCAATGGTGGCGCCACATAATAGGAGTAATTGGACCATTTTCACAGAATATTTAACAACTATATGCAACGGCGTTTGCCCCCTCGCATTTCGATAGTTTACGTTCAATCGTTGTTGAATTAATTCATCAATAATTTCGGGTGTCAAAGATATGCCTTCTAATAGTATGGCCAATTCCAGTAATTCCTCGTCGTGGTTTGTATTCATTTTACAAAAAAAAAACGGTTTTGTGAATTGAAGGAAACGCTACCGACTGTTTACAATACATGTGAAATTAGAATTATATTCGATATTTAAATACAAGACAATTTAATTCAGGCTTGAAATTTTGCAAGTGGGGGTATTTGTTGCACACACCCATTTCTTGTTTGAGTAAATGTATTACACAAATAAACTTTTTAATTTATACATGGTTTTCTATTTTATATTTGAAATTGCAAAAATCCATAAGAAATTACACATTTAAAAATTACACATTTAAAAGTTTTTATTTACCAATGTGATTCTTTATTTCAAATAATTTGTGATTCATAAAAGTGTTGATGTTTTACATATACTTGTAATTTTACATGTAAATTAATTTCCTACTATTCTTCTCAAAATTGCCTCATATGAGACAATATCTATATAAATGTATCCCCGTTCTATGTGTGATTAGTATTTGTGTAATTTGCTGTCTATCGATACGTAAAATGTATTTCGAGCAAAAAAAGTGCAAATTGTGTTCACGATGCGGTCAGGGCATGAGTTTGGTTGCCTTGGAAGAAGCCCTAATGAACAAGTTAAAATTCCTCCAAATGGAAATGGATCATTCTGACAATAAAAACAATTGTATTTGCAAAGAATGTGAAAAAAAATCTTGCAAGCTTACGATTTTAAATTTCGTCTTATAAACACCGAAGGCTGTATTATGTTGCGACGTGTATCTGGAGACAACATCCAGAACGTTTACACAAATATCTTGTTTGATGAAATTGAAATATGTAGGTGATGTAAAAATTGTGTTAATGACATGTCTACCATCACTTTATCAAAAATTCTTAAAGATGATTGTACGTATTTCGTGAACACATTCCCGAAATGGATTTAGAAGTTACTGAAAATCCCGTCGTTTGTAACACTTGCCACATTTCTTTATTTTCATTTTCAACATTGGTGGCTTGTTGGTGGAGAGCAAAAGATCAGAGAGACCGCGACGAAAACTCGAATAAAGAAATTGACAATCTCGAAGTGAAAAGTGATATAAACTTTCCTACCAATTTGAAATTTAATGATGAAATCTTAAATCCCGGTGAATGTATTTCTTTGACGAGCAATAATATCAAGAAGGAAGATGAAGACGACAAATTATTGGAGATCCAGCTGGAAAATGAAGAACTCGACATCAAGTTTGAAGGATATGAAAGTCCACAAATTCATGATGTCCAAATCTTTGGGTGTAATGATTGTAATTATGTAACAAAATATAAAAGCAATTTAAAAACACATGTTTTGAAACACAAAAACCATAGCGAAGTCAAAACTTTCAAGTGCCCGGATTGTTCTTACATCACAAAATATAAACAGTGTTTGAAAACACATTTTTTGAAACACAAAAACCATAGCGAAATCGAAACTTTCAAGTGCCCAGATTGTTCTTTTGTTACAAAATATAAATATTGTTTGAAAACACATTTTTTGAAACACAAAAACCATAACGAAGTCGAAACATTCAAGTGCCCGGATTGTTCTTATGTCACAATATATAAACGGTGTTTGAAAACACATTTTTTGAAACACAAAAACCATAGCGAAGTCGAAACATTCAAGTGCCCAGATTGTTCTTATGTCACAAAATATAAACGTAATTTGACAACACATGTTTTGAAACACAAAAACCATAGCGAAACTTTTAGGTGCCCAGATTGTTCTTACGTTACAAAATATAAACGCAATTTAAAAATTCATGTTATAAAACACAAAAACCTTAGCGAAGCCGAAATTTTAAACTGCCGAGATTGTTTTTTTATCACAAAATATAAAAATGTTTTAAAACGTCATGGTATAACACACAAAAACCTTAGCGAAGTTGAAACTTTCAAGTGCCCAGATTGTTCTTACATTACGAAATATAAGCATTATTTAAAAGCTCATGTTATAATACACAAAAACCTTAGCGAAGTCAAAACATTTAAATGTACTTATTATGATTTTGTAACGAAATATAAAAATGCTTTAAAAAGTCATGTTATAACACACAAAAATGTTAACGAAGTGGAAACTTTCAAATGCCCGGATTGTTCTTTTGTCACAAAATATGAACGATATGCGAAAATACATGTTTTAAAGCATAAAACCTCGGTGACTCCGAAAATTTCAAGTGTCTAGATTGTTCCGTTGTTATAAAATATAAACAGAATTTAAAAACATTTTTTAATATACGCCCTTCAATCAAATCAAAACGTTCAAATGCGAAGAATGTTTTTTTTGTCCTAAACATAAACATAAATAAAAAAATATAAATTTTAAAGATTTTATTTCAATAAATTTTTGTTAGTAACAATATTGTCCATTTATTTCATATAAATAAAAATTTCCTTGATATATTTTTTTCGACCTGATTTCACAGATCCCTTATGCATAGCTATATGCATTTTTACGTGAAAATATATCTGGTTTATGCCCAAACAATCAACATTACACAATATCTCTTATGTAACAGAATTTACTACATTTAATATAAATAAAGCATTTTTGTTGAGTGGGAATATGTACAATAGAAATATAATCAAGATTTAAACGCTATAATTTATAAACATAATTTTCACAGAAATATCTTAAACTTAAGAATATATACAAGCTTTAGCAAAATTTTCGTTAAATAATCTGCAAGATATCTAATACAATTAGAGTCTAAAGTTATCATTTTTTTCGTTTCACCCCCAGTGTCCGAATCTACAATTGTAGTACAAAAAATATTTTTGTATTTAAAAAGTAAATATTTTTTTGTTTCTAATTTATTGTAAATAATACCACAATAATTTGGATATTTAACTCCTAAAGTTACATCATCAAGTACATCTTCGTGTTGCCAGTCAAAATACTTTTCATACTCGAAATTATTAATAATACAATCATATAATGTCACCGTTTCGTTTACAAAAATCTTTTGCATTTTTTCTAATTCTTTTTTACAATTTTCAAATTGTCCGCCCCGAAATTTGTTACTTACAGAACAATCTTTGTCTCATAGCGCGTGGCACAATCTAAAGGTGTCTCTTCAAATATATTTCGTTCGTTGAATAAAGCCTCATATTTTGAAAGTAACCCAATGATTTTTAAAATAGTGTCTGCTCGTTTCATATCGATTTTTAAATATTTGATGACATAATTCAACGGTGTATTGTACTGATCATCAATCGCGTTAGCATCAGCGCCTCTTTTCAATAATGTTTCTATAATTTCAACATTTCCATTTAAAGATGCTAAATGTAACGGCGTGTGATTGTATATACTTGTTGGGGAAATTAATGCACCACCCAATAGTAAAGCGTCAACAATTTTTATACAGTTATATGATGCTGCATAATGTAATGGTGTAATACTATCGTTATCTGCTTTGTTAATGTCGGCGCCCCCTTGTATAAGGACTTCCACAATTTTTACACAATTTCGTTTTTTCACTGCAAAATGTAAAGGTGTTTCTCCCCATTCATTTTGGCAGTTTACGTCAAATCCCCGTTCGATTAGTTGACAAACGAATTTGAAATATTTTTTATTTTGAACTGCATAATGTAAAACGGTCGACTTGCAATTTGTAGTTTTGTAAATTGAAGCCCCGCGTCTTAATAATTCTTCAATTACTTGAAAATTTTTGCCCAACAGAATGGCAAACAACAACAATGTATTTCCGTAAGTATCTATGTAGTCTATTACAAAACTATCGTCTCGTATCAATTTTCTAATTGATTCCAAGCTGACTCCATTCCTGATAGCTTTATGCAAGATTCTACTCGCACTCATGCTACTTCTACATTACACAATACCACAATGAGGCAACATTAAATGATAGTCGAGCTTATATATATACTTGCAGGTGTCTATAATTAGATTTCTACATCAATATGAATATTTGATGTTATTAGTTGACATGTTTATTTCATTAATACAAACTAATCATTTTCAATTATTTATTATGTAGCAAAACTCTTTTAAAAATTGATCAGAATCATTTTGAAGCCACGATTCGACATCGACATGGGAAATATTTAGACATTCCGGCATGAATTCTTCATTATTTTTTTTATCCTTTGGAATATCTCCTATTGAAGCGTCATTTGAAAACAGCACATCATCACTTTGGAGTCTTGTATCTTTATTTGAAAACAGCACATCATCACTTTGGAGTCTTGTATCTTTATTTGAAAGTAGCACATCTTCGCTTTGGAATATCGCATCTTTATTTGAAAGCATCATTTCTTTACTTGGGTGTATTGTGTCTTCATCCAAATGATTTACGTATTCGTTTAAAGTATCACAAAGTTCTTTGTACAGACACTCTAGGTCTTCATTCCAAGGAATCACATCATTATTCAATGAAACCATTTCAGAAATAAATGTATTGTAGGCAAATTTCGAAACCCGTATGCAGCCTGTTATCGAGACGTTATAATTGTAACTGAAATGTATTTATGTTAAAAGTCTTTATATAGGATATATTTTTACCGATTAATAAATTACAATTTATACTACTTGTTATTTTACATCTAAATTGTAATGATTATATTCCCGGTTTTTTCACCTATGATGTCTTGCAAACAGACCATTTTTGCTCAAGTATTAAAGTCTATTTGTTTATTTACCCCGAGTTTGTCAAATATTTTCTTGTATTAAAATCCCTATATTTTTATAATGGAATTTGTAAGTAAATGAACTTCGTATATGGTTGAATTTACATATTTTTTTTACATTTATTATAACATGTCGTTGCTTATCGCGCAATGCTTGTTTCATCTCCAAATTCCCCCGTATCGTGCCAATTTACTATATAAAACTTCGAGTTATCCTAACATCGATGTACTTGTTTGTTTCACTAAACATGTTTGCGTTAGACGTACAAGGCTTCGTAATCGACGAACAATTTCTGTGCAAGGAAATTGCAATTTTAAATTTAATAACTGAAAAATGTTATAGGGCATTTGTCAGATTACCAATTACCAAAGAAACTTTAACTACAAGTCAAATATTTGACATGTGCTATGCAACGCAATATGTTCATGGCTTAAACTGGGAACGGGGAGGTGTATTTCGTTACGAGGATCTTGGCCAAGAAATAAAAAAAAATATTGGAACTTCGAAAGTGTATGTTAATGGACAGGAGATAAAGAAATGGTTAAAAAATTCTTTCATTCTAGATGTTCTGGATATTAACTATAAGTACTGGTTGCCGGAATACGAAGATTTTAAGAAACATTATAAGTCATACCATTGCGGCGAGCACGAAAACAACCACCTACGATGTGCCAAGGAGAATGTTTATTTTATGTATATTTATTTATGGCAAAAAGAAATTTTTACAAATTATATATTTTTTAATTTAAAAATACCCTTTCCTCCCCAATTATAATCGAGATTTTTATTTTAAAATATGGATAAAAAAGAATTGTTGAACTAAATTCTATGAATGTTGTAATTGAAATTCAAATGAATTAATTCAAGATTTTATTTTATGGTAATTATACAAGACAATAATTCTACTTTCCAATTTTAGTAGTTTCGAATGCCTGCAATACACGTTGTCCGAGCTTAGACTAACGCGAGCGTAGTTAAATTATTACAAGGCAAGTGGTACTGCCTCGACGTTTGAAAGAAATGGAGGATATGAGATTTTAAAATACTGAATGGGTTTGATTTTGCTATATATTTTATAATAATTTTTGTATTGTTTAGTATTTAAAAAATAAATAAAATATAGAATAATAATCCTTTATTTACATATTTAGTGTATATACAATTAAGTTTTACAATTCTTGGTGATTCAATGTACATTTAACGGTTTAATTAACATACATTAATTAACAATAATAAAATTTTAAGATTAAATATTTTTTATTGTTAATCTGTTATAAATAACATCATAATAAATTGGATATTTAAATGTTAAATCGTCAAGTATGTTATTATATTGCCCGTTTAAAGATTTTGGTTGTTCTAAATTGTTAATTACAAAATCATACTGTGTTCGTTACAAAAAGTATTTCAAATTTGTCCATCAACTAATTCAACAAGGCTTGGATATAAATTATCAAAACTGGGAAAAAAAGCAGCACTGCACGAAGTTGCTCAAAATTCTGCAGAAATTGTGAAATTGCTTGTACAGAACGGAACCAACATTAATATATCGAGTAGTTGTGGTGAAACGCCGCTATTATGGGCCTTAAACATTGGCAAGAGTTTGCGGATAGTTGAAGAACTACTAAAGCACGGAGCATCAATTTATGACGTTTCGAAGGAAAAAAAAACCGCTCTGCATTATGCCGTTTGTCATAAGAAATATTTTAATTTTGTTCGCAAACTAATTGAACAAGGATTGGACATAAACTATCAAAACAAGACGGGAGAAACACCTCTACATATAGCAGTTTCAAAGGCAGATTGTGTAAAAATTGTGAAATTGCTTATACAATGTGGCGCCGATATTAACATATCAGATAATTACGGTGACACACCATTATGTAGAGCAGTAAAATTGAACCATACAGAAAATTTTCACTTGTGAAAATACTTTTACAATATTACATTCTGCAACCATACATGAGAATATTAAAATATTAGAAAGCTTATTAAAAAAAAAAGTTGATGTCAACGCCATTAATTCAGAGCACAGAACGTTATTACATGCCGTTTTTGATTACAGCTGCGGATATAGACCCATAGAGACATTTCTAAAAATTATTTCGTTATTTGCTGAACATGGAGCGCTTTTTAACCAACAAGATACATATGGAGATATTCCTCTGAGTCTTAGTTTACGTTATATAGCACCTATAGTTGTACTAGAACAAATTTTAAAATTTGGGTCCCTAATTCATAAAATTAAAAGTAGAATTATGCAAACTGTTTCCGATTTTACAGAAAGAAAAGAATTGCTTGAAAAATATTGTCTTATCGAACACCCCAGCAAAGGTGAGTGTTTTATGTGTTGTCAATTAAACTGTAAACACGTTGAAAGTTGTAAAAAAGAATTAGAAAAGATTAAGACAAATTTTTTAAACGAATCAGTTACGCTATATGATTTTGTAATTAACAATTTAGAAAAAGCAAAATCTTTAAACGGGCAATACAACAACATACTTGACGATTTAACATTTAAATATTTAATTTATTATGATGTTAGTTAAATATTTTGCAATGTGTCGAATACAATCAGGATTTAAAATTATCAATTTTTTCGTTTGATTCTTGATATCACAATTTACAACTGTAGTACAACAAACATTTTTGTATTTTTAAAGTAAATATTTTTTCGTTTCCAATTTGTTGCAAATAATGTCGCAATAAATTGGATATTTAGTGGTTAATACTCAATCATCGAGTAGGTCTTCGTGTTTCCAATCAAAATATTCTACATAATCTAAATTGTTAATTATACAATCTTATAAAGTTACCGTGTCGTTTATATAAATCTTTTCCATATTTTTCAATTCTTTTTTACAATTTTCGATATACTCTCCTTTAAATTTCTTACATATAGAACAATTTTCCTTGCTGGAATGTTCAATAAGACCATATTTCTCCAATAACCTTTTACGCTTTATACTCAATGATAAATTATCCCCCAAGAGCCATATTTTTATGAGATTATTACCTTTAATTTTATGAATCAAAGACCCACATTTTAAAAGTTCTTCCAAGATAATTAAAGACTTGTGTCGTAAGGCAGAACTTAAAGGTGTGTCTTTAAAAATTTTTGTTGATTAAATAACGCCCCATATTTCGTAAACAGCCCAATAATTTTTAAACAAGTGTCTATTTGTTTTCCATCGTTATCGTAATGTATGACAACGAGATGTAGTGGTGTATTGTATTGTGTGTTAATTGCATTAGCATCAGCACCATTCTTTAGTAATGTTTCTATAATTTCAACGTTTCCATTTAAAGATGCTAAATGTAATGGGGTGTCATTACATCTATTTTTTGGAGATATTAGTGCACCGAAAAATTAAAGAGTATTAACATTTTTTATACAATCATTTGCTGCTGCCTAATGTAACATCATAATACCATCTTTGTCTGCCTTGTTGATGTCAGCTCCGCTCCGTATAAGAAAATTCACAATTTTTAAACAATTTCGTTTTTTTACTGCCCAATGTAACGGTGTTTCTCCCCATTCATTTTGACAATTTACGTCAAATCCTCCCTCGATTAGCAAACAAACGAACTTGAAATATTTTTTACTTCGTGCTGCAAAATGTAAAACACTCGTTTTGCATTTGTAATTTCGTGAATTGAGGCTCCCTGTCTTAGTAGTTCTTCAATTACTTGAAAATTTCTTCCCAATTTAACGGCAAATAATAACGGCGTGTTTCCGTAGATATCTTTGTTATCTATTAAAAAATTGTTTTCTTGTATCAGTTTTCGGATAACCGTCAAAGATTGCCCGCTTTGTATGGCAGTATGTAATATATCTTTTTTGTAATTCCCACTCATGACACTATGATATTTTACAATCCACTCAAGTTTATATACACGAAAACGTTTTCGAATATTTGATCACAATTGAAAGTCCAAGATTAAATTATATATTTAAAATTTCCAAAAGATTTACAATAACATTTTGCAGGTTGGATTGTTAAATCATATTTGCAAATTCTTCTAGGTAAAATTTCACTATTAAATATTTTGGTTTTTAATGATATATATGGAAAATAAGAAAAAAAATGTGCGAAATAAATTCAACAGCCATTTTTAAATTTTTAATATCTAAATTTACCAGTAAGAATCAACATTTTTTGATTTTTAATTTATTACAAACAATATCATAATAAATTGGAAAGTTGGTACTTAATGTTACATCATCAAATACGCCCCCGTGTTGCCAATCTAAACATTTTTCATATTTTAAATTGTTAATTACACAATCATATAATCTTGTTGATTTGTTTATAAAATTCTTTTTCATTTGTTCTATTTCTTGTTTACAATTTTCAACATATTGACCAGTTAAATTATTACAAAGTAAACAATCAACATCGGTGGCATGTTCAATAAGGCAATATTTTTCCAATAATTTTTTTCTTTGTAAATTAAATGAATCGCAATTGTTTTCCACAGTCATTATAAAATTGGCTATTTCTTTGACATCGTGAACCAACGAGCCACATGTTAAAAATTCTTTCAAAACAATTAATGGTTCGTTAGAAAGTAGGGCATGGTTTAAAGGTGTATATCCATACATATCAATCTGCTCCATATTGTAAAAATAACCTAATAATTTCTAAAGAATTCTTTTTATGAAAGTCGCAATAAGCATCGATAACGTGGTGTAATGGTGTCATATGTTTCCTATCAATTGCATCAGTGTCGGCACCTCTTTTCAATAACGCCCCCACGACTTCGGTATTTCTATTCGCCGTTGCGCAATGTAGTGCCGTCTCGGTATTTCTATTTCCCAAAGAAACCGATGCACCGTGAGATAGCAATGCGTTAACAATTTTAGTACAATCGCGTATAGTTGCCATTTGTAAAGGCGTTCCTCCGAAATTGTCTAAATGGTCAATACATATTTGGATAATTTACGTTAAATCCTTGTTGAATTAGTTTACAAGCAAATTTGAAATACTTTTTATTTCGTACTGCATAATGTAAAACAGTGTCACGTGTACTTGTAATGGAATAAATTGAAACTCCGTGTCTTAGTAGTTCTTCAATTATTTGAAATTTTTTTCCATAATTCAAGGCGGTGATTAGCCGTGTATATCCTATATGTCTGTAATTCACTAAAAAACTAATTAATTCTCTAATTAACTCTGAAGAACTACGAGTATCTTCTATGACCGCGTGTAATAATTCATTGTGGTTTTTACTCATTTTCAAATTATTTGATCACAGTAAAATAATAATGTTCCGCGGTGCAAGTTCTAACCATTTGCTGCAGGGAGTATCCATTTAAAATAGGTGCTGAATGTTTTAATAGTTTGGGAATTTGTAAGGGTGGGGGCCTTTTATTATTATTAAGCGTTATACATCGTATATAATTTTAATAAATACACACTGAGATATTTTCAAGTAACTCCAAAAACGAATATATTCAAATACATTCCCAACTTTTATATATTCACGCGATTCATTCAACCAAATATTTTTACGTAGGTATTTTCCCCCTCCATTCAACTAATAAAAGCCGATATTTTTAATCTAAATTTATTATAAAACAAAAATAGTTTGTATGCAATTCAACAATGAATAACTGCAACTAAAAACAAGAATCGCATATTCACAAGATTAATTAAAACAGATGTTTTCATAGATGTTATTTTAATCCATCCAATAAAAGCTGATATAATTAAAAAAGATGAATAATAGAAAATCAAAATATTTCCAAAACCGTCAGCTATATCGTGCTGTGAAATTGAATAAAAATATTCGAATAATTGAAAAACTTTTAACACAAGGGGCCTCTATTTATACAATCACATTGAATAAAATCAATATCTTGCATTTGGCCGTACAAAACAAAAAATACCTTAAATTTGTGGAAAACCTGATCAAGCAAGGAATTAATGTAAATAGTAAATCTTTAAATGGTGCAACACCTTTACATTATGCATCGGTCAAGGAAAACTGTGAGGATGTCATAAAATTACTAATACGCCACGGGGCTAATGTAGACGAAGTAAATTTTCGGTCTGAAACACCATTACATACCGCAATCAGAAACAATCGTTTGAAAAATGTCCAAACATATATACAAAATGGTGCGTCTGTTTCTTCAAAACATTATATTATTTATTTATTTATTTATTTATTTATTTACTGTTCAAACAGGTTTACACCCAACTACAGAACAGGACAAAAAGCAACTTAAGAGTAACAATAAGTAAATTAAAAATAACAGTTTTAACCTAAGTTTACAACAAATATCAACGATATTGAATAATTCAGAACATGTACACAAGCTAAAAGTAAAAGTTGATCTTAGAACTAAGAAAACAGACAGTTCAGACAGTTATATAATAAATAAGATGAATAGACTATTTCAGTTATCTAAAAAGCAGGTCTTTATGGCCGAAATAGTACAATTAAAGATGTCAAGCTGGTAATTCACCTCATTACACTTCGAACACATTTTATAAAGTGGAGAACGTTTTAGAATATTAGTACGGGAAGTGGGAAGGTAAAACGTGTGATTTGTCCTAGATGTGATTCTAGGCATAAAAATATTTAGTTTTTGCAGAAAAATTGAGTCGTTAAGTTTATTGTTGATGAGTTTAAACAGAAAAATTACTGAATGACTGTCTCTCCGATGGCTGAGTCTATCTATTTTATGTCGGGTAAGAAGTTCAGTGTTTGTGATATCAATTCGCGGATAAGCATGATCTACTCTATATGACAGGAGTTTTAAAAACCGTCTTTGAATTAACTCTAATTTTTGTATGTGAATCATGTAAAATGGACTCCAAATTATATCAGCATACTCAATTTTAGACCTCACAAAAGCAAAATATAACATTTTAATGTCTCTTGTTGCACCAAATCTCGGGAGTTACTGGCAACAAAGCCGTACATCTTGTTGGCAGCAGAGAAAACGGAATCGATATGAGCAGCAAAGGAAAGCCTACAGTCAAATGTAACACCCAGGTCAGTAAAAGTGGGCGGTCGCTCAAGAATAGAATTATTAATTTTATATTGAAAGTCGATAGGATGTTTCTTTAATGTGTACGACATTACTTTACACTTACTTGTATTGAGAGATAAATTATTATTTTGGCCACAAATTTCAATCAGTTTCAGATTTTGAGAAAGTCTCTCGCAGTCGGAGATACTTTTGATTTTACAGTAAATCTTCAAGTCATCAGCATATAATAAGCAATTTACGTCTAACTTATTAACGATATCATTAATGAAGATATTAAATAAAAGAGGCCCCAAGTTACTGCCCTGGGGGACACCTGAAGTGGCCACGTATTCGACAGACTTAAACCCATTAAAGACTACCGACTGTTTCCTATCACTCAGATACGACGAAAAAAGTTTAATCAATGAATTTGATAGACCAAACTGAGCTAGTTTAGATAATAGAATTCCATGATCGAGTCGGTCAAATGCCTTCGAAAAGTCCGTGTATACTACATCACACTGTACCCGATCGTCTATACATTCAGCCAGAAATTGAGTCATGTTGACAAGGTTTGTGATAGTTGAGCGTCTTTTTATAAATCCATGTTGATAACACGTAATAATATTGCTAAGTTGAGAGTACATTCTATTATAAAGTAATGTTTCAAACACTTTACTGAAGTTACACAAAATTGAAATTGGACGAAAGTTGCATATGTCAAATTTGTCTCCCTTTTTAAAAACTGGAATAATTTTAGACGTTTTCCAATTAGCAGGTATAGTAGAATATTTAAGGCAAATATTAAGTACGGTAGTTAATGGTGAGGCAAGAATTGTTGCACAATCTTTTAAAATAAAGGCTGGAATGAAATCAGGACCCATCGTCATTTTATTTTTAACCTGCTTGAGTACAGACAAAACCTCCTCTTCCCGAAAACCTGATATGGTGAGGTGTTGTGCATTAGTAATCACGTGATCAAATGTGACCATCTGCGAGCTAACGGAAAAAGATTGGGCAAAGAATTCGGCAAAACCGTTGAGTATATCAGCAGGATTATGAAGCACTTGACCGTTATACGACATTCGATTCGATATCGCAGTATAACCTTGTTTACTATTTATAAAAGCCCAGAATTTCTTAGGATCCCTCTTCATATTTGCTTCAACCGATCTCACATAATTTTTGTAGGACTGACTAATGTCAGATTTTATTCTTGCTCTTAAGCGTTTAAATTTGTCACGAGCAGACGGGTCATTATTTTGCTTAAATTGGAGATTAAACTTAGACTTTAGTCGCAATTGTTCAATGATACGGGGAGTAAACCAGGGTGGATATTTCCTTTTAAAGATTTTGGTCTGCTTTGGAACATACGCATCAAATACAGAGTAGAGTTTACCGTAGAAATATGAACAAGCATCCTCAGGACGGTCAAATGCTTCAAGGAAAGTCCAATCAATATCAGTGAGACGTTGATACAGTAAAGGAAAGTTGGCCTTTCGAAAATTAAATTCGTTATATGAGGATGTGGGAAAATTTCTCTTTAAGTTGCGAATGAAGTTTAATTTACAAACAATATTTAATGCCGGATGATGTCTATCCTCAGTAACCAAAATTTCTAGAGACTTCCCTACCTGGCAACTGTTATTGTACAAAACTAAGTCAAGCATCTTACCGAAATCGTTAAATATAAAGTTTTGTTTTGATTCTCAATGCCGTGTGTCACCCTTTTATATGGATTACTTTCATATAATTGAAATAAATAGAACATCACACCCAAGAAAAAGTTTTCAATATAAATACCCCCACTATATTTAAAAATAAAATTACATAAATACTGTTTCAGTTGAAAATCCTAATAAATAGTGTTTGAGGATTTATTAACTGCAAAAGAAAACCACAATTATTTGCATAGTCACAATGTATATTATTATATGTTCAGTGTTATGCATAATTTCCTTGATAATTGTTTTTGCAGTTTTATATTTCATATATTTTAAATTAAATCATGAAAAAATAAATTATCAAATAATGACGATAAACCCTAAATCAGAGGAAACCGAAATACATGTTCAGAACAAGTAATGTACACATCTTTCACATTATCGCATGTTGTATGTATTATAAGAAGCGCCGTATTTATTAATGTGGAATGTAAACAAGTAATATATTTATCAGAATATAAAGGTTGTATTATAATTTTTATAAAAATTATTGCCTTTTCTCCCAGATTCCTTATTACAAAATCAAGTTTAAAACCTTCATTGGATCGAGTTAAACAGAAATCGACTTGAATGTTCATTTGAACTTCTTTCATTTTACAAATTGATACATTTTTGTTATTTGCAAAAGAATTACTGTTGTTTGTAGCAAATACATTATATAAAATGTTCATAATTTGTGAAGTTTTTAAAAAACTTAAGTGAACATTTATATTTGATGGTTTAGTACTTAATTTGTTCCGTTTCAAATCAAAATCTTTTTGTAGGGGATTCATTACAGCTCCGTCTCCTGAATCATTAAAATATATAATTTTTGAATCGGGACACAGATATCGAGCCGTTTTAAGATTAATGGCGTTTATGAATGTATATGTCGTAGTTTGTGGCTTTTTAAATGGATCTAAGCAATTTATATGCAAAAAGGCATTTCGCAATTTTTTTAAATCAAAATCCCACAATGGAAAATTTTTTCGTAAATTTAAAACTAAATTATGAAAATTATCATCATTTAGCTTTTTTTTGCTTGTAAATAATGTACATTCAAACGTGAAGTCATTTTTCTTGAATATATTTTTAAAACGCTCAAAAACATTTGATTTTCTGGTTTTGCATATATTCTTAATTTTTCTCCCATAAACTACATTACTTAATTGATCAAACGGTAGTAATTCGTAAAGAGAATCGAATGTATTTAGTAAATTTTTAGAATCTCTTTGGGAAATTAGTGGAATACATTTTATACCGGTTAAATATATTAGAGCTTTTATAGATCCGTTGTGCGGTGTAGCCATACAAATGACGTGGTGAGGAGTAAGTTGTTTAGTATTATTACATTTCGATTTGAGTTTGAGCGTAACCTCAGTAAAATATCTTGCAATTAAACCACCCAAACTGTGACCAAGTAAGGAAAAATTTATCACCTCCTTGTTCGAGGTATTTAAATGTTTTAATAAAAAATCGTAAAGATTTAAAGCTGAAATACTAATAGATTGTCTCCAATCGTATGCAAAACAAATTAATTTAATTGAAATACAAGGTGTTCCGCGTTCTATCTTCTTCACTAATCGATGCAAAGATTGTAAAAATACTTCATAAACGTCAAAAGTTATCAACCCCAATTTAATTTTATTTATAATTTTAAATCTTAAAGATTTGTTGGATTTTTTTGTATATTTTAAATTTTCTTTCTCGCATTTTGTTAGAAATGTTTTATTTAAAACTGAACTTATATTTGGTAAATAAGTTTGTTTTGGTGGCCATATTTGTATATTAGAATCATCTAGAGTTATTGAACTTCCTTTCAGTCCTGGAATAAACACGATGTAATGAGTAGAAGACATTGTCTTCTTAAATTAATTTATTACATAACCAATTAAAATAGCTGTTTATTTTCTCCCCCCGCCACAACTTTTACTTAAAAAATACTTATTATTAACAAAATAAAATAAAAATTTCGTTCTAGAATATGAAAATTATAACGCAAACGTGTTAAGAAAAAGATTTGCATATTTATTTTTAAAATTTTGTAATTTTTTTCTCGAAAATGAATTAGATTTTGAACATTAGTTGCTTTTATAATTTTCAAAGAATTAAAATTTGTATTCGTCGTAGAGTTTCATTATATGTTCACAATTTACTTTTTCATAAACAGACTTGTATCTCGGTGTATCTTCATTGAAATATCCCCCCCCCACTTATTATAATTTTAGATGTAGATGTAATTATAGATCTATTCGTAAATGTTTTATTTTTAGTAAAAGGTCGGTAAACTAGTATGCATAAGTAGGAGACATATAAAGTATAAATACACGCGTTCATTCTATTCAGTCTTTGTAATTGTTTGAATATTATTGTTTGTGGTATAGGGTTATTAATTTTTTACACAATGTCCAACAATGTTTTGGTAATTTTATTTTTCTATATAAATAAAACAAATAATTATTTTGATTTTTAGGAAAGATTTGAGGAAAATTCGGTTCAAATGTCACTTTTTTCAGCATCGAATTCTATTAGACTTGAGTTTGGACCAAATATTCGGAAGAATTTACAGAAATTATAGACCATCTAAGTTTCGAAACAAATAACTTGGATAATTATCAATTATCCACAACAGGAGATGGTTTACTAGAAAAGAAAACAAATGTCGAAATGAGTGAAAATTACCAAACCAAAAAACGAAAATATGAAGACGTCGACAGTTTGGGAGATTCACGGGTGAAAAAAAGAAGGGAAGAGGTCTGTGACGACAACGAATTTCTAACGCCCAACCCATTAGCTAAATATTGTGAGATATTTAAGGGAATTAGTGATCGTGGTCTTAAAAATTTTAAACAGTTGTTGGATAATATAAGTACTGAATATAAAAAGAAAATCCTAAAAGACGAGAAACAAATAATATTTAATTGTTGCGTTTATCAATACGATTGTCGGTTCCTGGATGATTCTACAGAGTTGTCACGACTTTACAATGAAAAATACGAAGGGTGGCCACAGGACTTTCAAAAAATTGTTGACAGTATATGTAAAAAAACGAGCCACGGACAATGCATATGCCGAAAGGCTTTAAACAAAAGAAAACCGCGTAACAAAAAAATAATTCGTAAAGAAATGGAACTTTCCACAAATGGCCAAGACGGTGAGAGATGTGAAGGCAATATAAAGGATGGTGATGTAAGTTATATAAATTACAAATATATTTTATATTATTGTATTTGTATCTAGGTTGATCATCTTTATCTTGAAAATGGAGTGCAGCAGTGTCTCAATAAAGAGTCCAGCTTGACGAGGCACGACGGGCGGAATCCGGTACAAAGTCCTGCATCACCTATATTAGTGAGCTCTCCTACACCAAATATCGCTAGGAAATCATACGCAGCAACTGTGGAATCATCACCATTACAAATAACAAACCAAAAAGAGTCACCGCATCATTTTCAAATTCCCACATCAACAGATAATTTTAAGAAACAGCCCCAAGAACGAGTTCCCACATCACCTACTCCACTACTATCTTCTCCCACACCACATACTGCTACGAAATCATACATATACGAAGCTCCTGTGCAATCGCCAATACCAACGACAAGATATCAAAAAAAAGAGAATAATATTTCTGCATCGACAACCGATCGTTTGCGGCCGCAGTCAACTACATGTTTGGAAGAACAACGATTCGGATACGGATCTTCCACACCATTTCCTCAAGAATATAGTTCTTCTCAGCAACGAACAAACAGATGGGTGTCTTTGTTGTCTGATCACGAAGACAGGTTAGAAACTTGCTCAATAGTATCAACAAAAACCACACAATGCGATGGTGCTAACAAAATAACATTTTCAGATGAAATTTGTTACAAAATACCATTTATCGTGTGGTCTCAACCGTTGTCGGTGCCGTTATTGAAGCGCTTATTTTTTTATGAAGTGGACAAAAAAACCCACAGAAATTGCTTTATCGTTGTATTGAATAGATTAAATGAAAGACTCATTAAGCAGGAAAACGAATTGTCATTGGTCTCTGTATTGTTCAACTTGAAGGAAGAAATAAGAACTCAAATAATGGCTTTTATAAATCAAGGGTCCGTAGATGCGGTACGATGTTTACAATGGTTTGTGTACAAAATACAGAGGGCAAAAGAAGATGCCCCCGAATCACGTCCTGTTCTAAATATTAAACAATACAATACAGAAATCATATCGACGTTTAATAAAATACAGTACGATTTATTAACGAATGAAGAAAATTTTGCCAGGGATATTTCACCTAAATTATACAATTTGTTTAAACTAAAAATGACTGAGATTTATAAAAAGCACTTTGGTGAAACAGACGACGATATAAATGTCATATCATATCTATTGAAATTTATTATCAGAGGAGATTTGTGTAACGTATCGAATGATTGTAGAAGACTGTGTAATTTGATAAGTTATGATAAAAATTTAGGTACTGTTGATAATGATTACAAAAGTTTAAGCTTAATTCAGTTGTATAATGAATTAAAATAGAACCATGTTTATTATAACCATTAATAAAATATTTGTCATCTAACTGTTTACTTTTTACCCACTTTCCCATGATATGTGTATTTTATTTTTGTTGCTTATTTCGTTCTTTTAAACAGAAATAATTTTTCAATGTTATTGTAATTTTTTATTTAAAGATTTGCAAATTTTACAATTAGTGAACTAAAATTGTATGTGAAAACTGAAAACAAAATTAATAATTTTCCCACTTTTAAACATATTATCCACAAGAGGTTAACCAACTGTAATAATTGTTTACATAAGATAAGCAATCTAATATTCTTTTGACTCGAGATATAACTGACAATTTATTATAGATATATACAGAGTTATTGAGCCAAGCGAGGCAATGTATAAATATGAGAATCTCACACCTGAAGCTAGCACGAGTAAAAAGAAGAAATTGAACATTCTTACTGTTTACTGCAAACAGTGTGAACACGTTTCTATATTTTACTGGTGTTTTGATAATAGTGTTATTCTAAAATCTTCAAAATGTAAAAAATGCTGTGACCATTTTAATTTAATGAAACCCAAACAGAAAACTGACAATATTATAACCCATGTTGATTTTCTTCCATATGGTACATATTTGAATGCTTTTTGTTATGATAAAAGTAAATTTTTGAAACATGAATTATTCTCCAAAAAAATTACTACACCAATTTTCTTGCTAAAAAGAGATCGTCGAGAAGGTTTAGTTACTCTTCAAGATGTTGAGTGTTTTATTAATCATTGGGGATAGACAGGGGGCAGACGTTTGAGATTATATTTAAAATAATATAAGATAAATTTTGCCTTTTGTATGAATTATAACCTCAAACGACTACTCTACTTGAACTCCGATATTCGTTTGAACGTAAAATTACCCCCTCTACTACAATTTTCGTCTAATTTTTGGTGGAAAGGGAAGCTTTCGAGTGCTCGGACCAATGAAATGGGTTATTATTGATCATGTGGTACTAAAATTACTATATAAACAACATATCCTTCGCGCGCGACTCACTTCTTATCCATAAATATATCTTTAATAAAGAAGTTAGAGGAGAGGATGATGATATATATATATATATATATACATGTGGGACGCATAGTTTGAGGACAAAATTTCAGATTATTGTATACTTCGGGGACATTTGCATACTTTGGGGACGGTCCCCAAACTGTTACATGTCTAACGCATACTTTGGGGACATTTCAGAAGTTGTTATATTACGCATATTTTGAGACCAGTTTGAATAAATTTATATCATGCATATTTTGAGGACATTAATATGTAATATAAATAGGAATAACAGATGGCGATACCATGTCATATTCATTAAATAAAAATCTTAGTTTGTACAAGGCGAATTTGAGAACTTGGAATTTGTATTACTTCTCAGTTGTTGTCTTTGTAATTTGAAACTAATACAAATAAGTAAATTATTAATTTACAGACTTGTTGCATAATAGATAAATAAAAATATAGTTTTGAGCATATATCATAAATTTTGCCATATCAAAGTATTATTAAGTACTAAAAGTTATATAAATTTTTAATTAGCCAAATAATAAAGAATGAGATTTAAATTAATACTATAAATTAGTTTCAAAGATCATTTAATGCAATGCCGTAATAGTTAGCTGGGGTAGTAGATACTTACAGGCTGAGGTATTGGCCGGTTATAATTAGGTAATTGTGAAATAAAACGCATTTAGAAGTTCACGGAAAGGGTAACTCCAAGAAGGACTTTGTAAAAACAGATTTGAATGAATATGTCGTCAGGGCAATCATTTCGTGAAATTGTGTACTTGGAAGGTGTAAATAAAAGTCGTCAATCGAGATGTATAATTTGTTTTAAATATTTGGTATGGATCTGGTTCTCATTCATTAAACAGAACAAATTACGAAATATGAATCAGTAATTTTTTTCAAATTAAGTACTGCCGTAAAAGTCTATAAAAATAATTATCTTGTTATTTAAATGAATTCAGTGTTTAGCATTATGTAGTTTTTATGAAGAATTACTTAATTACATTTTGCCAATGAGGAAAGGCTACTTACTAAATTTTGAATTCAGTACGAACTTGGTTTCAGAGGTATATATTAATTGAAATAATGAATACATGAAGTAGGCATATGGCGTACTTTTGGAGACGAATTTATTAATTCGCGGAAGGACTGCTTCAAAGAAGGGCGTCGCAAGAAGAATTCTTTTTGCTAAAAATGTAAAAAGATATTTTAATTTGATATTAATATCTGGGAACATAAATTGTTTAATAACAAAATGAGAAACTCTTATTTTTGTAAATGCGTAATATAGTGAGAGCTAATTGTTATTTAACCAATTTAACTGTGCCATTTATCAAACATTAATACAAATACAATAGCTGGACAATATGAAAAGTATCTGTTGATTAGCAAACAAATTTTTGAACGAAGGTTTCTGCAGATTGAGATTCATTGACTTAGTGAAATATAGGTAGGTATCTGGTGGCGACATATGGTGTTTTTATGAAGACTTGAAATTTGGTCTGTTATTTTTTTAATACTCGGCAAAATAGGTTTCATTTACATTCAATTTATGTTCGATGTCATGACAAAACACTTTTCATATATTATCATGAAGCAAAAATAAATGAATTTATTAACCACATTTTGCATTTTTAGTTATATTAATTACACTTTTATCTAATTTTGTTTTTATGCTGCATGCGTTTATTAACATATGAAAACTGTACGAGGATCATTATTGCATTGCAGGATGTTCGGCTAATACTCCCTCAAGAGATGTTTTAATTTTTTGACAGATTGTTCACCGATTTCAACTGCTCTTTGAATAAAATAATAAAAATAATGAACTTCTATGTATGTAAAGTTTATTTTGTTAAATTTTTAGTTTGCCTCTGAAGCAAGCAACCTATTTTGACAAAAAAATAGAAACTGCTGCACTATATATATGCTCACAGTGTTTGTGGCGTTTCTTTTCTACACTGAGAGAAATAACGACTCCAAATAAACTATCTAAATTCATACTTTAGCCGAACCATTTGGAATTAGAATAGTTAATGATTTATCTGCTTATAAAAACTCCGCAAAGGAATTAAAGTTAAATTTCACGTAGAGTTGAATAATTTCATATACATTGAATAAATCAACTTATTTGGTGACACAACAAAATAAATATACGAGGAGTCCGTATTACAAGATATGGTACTAACATTACTAGTTTATTAGAAGATTCCGATACGTTCACAAAACTGAATATAATATAGAATGGGCGACACCAACTTGATCCAAGACTTTTGCAGAAATTACAGTTTACAATATCTATATATAAATAGGCAAAGACAAAACGGTTGGGTACCATTTTCACCTCTGAACCTCAACTGATTTTCTTTATTTTTGTTTTGTTTTGTAGTTACCGACGACCTTCAGTGCTAAAATTTATTTTTAATATTGGTTCATTCATTAAATAAAATCAAGTAGAATAAAAAAATATTATTTACGTTCATACTATCAGTGCCAACTAAATAATTGTAACAGTGCCACCAGATTGCTTGATCAGAAAATTGTAAAGGTATTTGAGACCATATGTCTCAAATGTTAAGACAAACTAAATTAAACGTAAAACTAACAAATTTTGACCATTCCCTAAATTTTTTCTACATAGTCATGCTATTGAAATAGAACCCTCGAAAAATTATATTGTATAATTATCCCGATTTACTGGGCTCTCGCATGTTTGCAACTTTCAGTGCATTGTAAATATGGTTAATCAACTAAAATCAGAATTATGTTTAACTTGAAAAATTTGTCTCATAATATTTTATTAACTTTTACTTTTTTTACATTCTTTTTAACCCCCGACGCAATAAGTTGTTGTAAGTATGAAGGTGTGTCTCTGTGTATCTGTATGTGGTACCGTAGCTCCTAAATGAATGGACCGATTTTGATGGGGTGTTTGGAGATGAAAGCAAACGTGATCGAGATGGTTCTTAGCTAAAATTTACTAAGATTTGTTCGGAACTGTGAAGCTCATCAGCTCATTTCCGACTTGACAAAATGGTCTGTGTTTAACTGTTCCTAAACGACTGGACGGCTTTTGATGAAATACTTTGTGAGTGTTTGTGGGGGTCCCTGGATAGCTTATATTCACAATTGGACCAGGTAGGTGGCGCAGCAATCGGTTTCTTGAACTCCTAAATTTCTGTACCGATTCTTGTATTATTTATTAATGGAATTTTTTTATGTATTAGAGTTGTTTAGATTCACAATTAGATCAGGTAGATGGCACTAAGATCAGATTCTAGGAATATATACTTTTTGAACATCCAAACAGCTGGACAGATTTTCTGCGTGTAGTTGACTTAAGTATGAAATCCAAACGTAACAAGTCCAGAATATGAATGTTTTTTACGTTTTAGAGGTGTTGGGGGGTTATAAAAAGTTAATTTTATCTTGCTATTTTTGGCGGGTAAGTTTCATATAATTTGATAATTACTACTAGGTATGGGTGTTTAACTTACATTAATGAAAATATACTGAATCGTAAGATATATTGTAGTTTAAGGTTTATCAATATCTACTTATGTATTGTAATTATTTATAAAGTAATAGTACTCCACGTTCATGTTAACTTTTGAATTAGTTTCTTTCATTTTCTTCTTACGAGTTGAAATCGTAGCTGTAAAATCTCTGATAAAGATTCTCATTTCTATTATACTCACTTAAATACACTTTAAGACTACCTACTGTAATTTTTATTTTCAAATCAAAAATTTTATTTAATATAATGTTAGCATTTTAAAATGAATTTGTTATTGAAAACATACTGAAAAATTTTAAGTGTAAATATATTTAATACGTACAAGTTAGTTTTGGGTAGGTTCGCTCTTTTACATTATTCATTTTTGGGTACATATCTACCAGTTACTGTTTTCTAACAATTTGGTCAACTTATAGTTAATTTTTTTAAATAACAAAGCTGGCGTTGGTAACCTACAAAAATGAGTAAACATTTATGTTAGATTAGTTCTCAAATGACTACACATGGCAGTGACTGGGAACGCTCTATCAGATCATCAGGTGATGACCATCTTTTTCTGGTCCAGTGTCTGAAGTTGCCTATAGTTCAATAGAAAAATAGTCAGTGTTGTGGAACAGGATTTTTCAGAAAACTACACACTAATTTTCGTATAAATTAGTTTTTGTAAATTTTTGTTGGGATTATAATAATGTCGTTAACATAATATTATTTTCACAAAATTCCAAAGGTGTTTTGTAATAAATCATCAATGAGAAGACAATAGAAAAGATCTTAAAGACTAGAGTTTTCATTGCGTTGTTTGTCATATCTATTTAAGAAATCGTTTGATTTGTTTTTATTAGGTTACGAAGAAAAATTCGGCGATAATTATATCGAGCATGTTTCATAGACTTTTGGTAATGTATAGGACATATTTATATAAAAATAAGCCTAAAATAATAAACATAGATTAAAAATATTTGCGTCAATTATTTATGTAAATTTAATCCAAATGAAGTAATGAGGATAGCAAAGGTCTCTCCTACGTTTCTAATTGTGATTCGAGTTTATTTCTTATAGATATATACCTTTTGACAAAAAATCTCAATAATCCTCAAAGTTCAAACATAACATTTTAATGAATTCTGGTCGAATTTCAACCACTGGGCTACCGTTAGTATTCTTAAATCCTCGTTCATCTAATATGTACTTATAAAGAGCATTAACTTGAAACTTGAAAGAATAACCAAGCAAACATGCAAATTTTCCTTAAATATTCGTATATTCTCGAAAAAAAGTGATTTGAAATATTTTATAACGTTTGTCCCTATTATAACAGGAATTAATTCTGTAATTTATCATGACTTATTTCAAGTGTTTGAAATATTTCTAAAATGTTTTCAGAAACACGAATATGTTAAAGTAGTTCATGAAATAATGTGAAATATTTTTATTTTTTAAATCTATTTATGAAATTTTACATAATCGTAAGAAGTTCAGTAACATTTTAGTGAATTCACTTCTCGAAATATTTCCTGCATTTGTTGGGAATGCCTTAAGATATTTTTTCAAATTTGGCACTTTAGTACACTGATAAATAAATAACCATATAGTTACGTGAATACCAATGAGGTGAAGATATACTACTCTGATTTGCAGAAAGGTTTCAATAAGAGAACAGAAATTTCATGAAAGACAGGGAATACACCCGATTTTTGTAGGTTGTAAATAATATGTATAATAAATATATCCATTTGCGCCATCTCATAAAGTTGTGGAAATAGTTATAAACAAATAAGAGTTGAAAAACAGACAATTTTATCCCAACTCTGTAAAATGATATATATTTTATAGTAGTTAATCCTACCCCGACTCGGTGTGTATCAGTCCACTATTAGGAGAAATATTTAATATATCCCTTGAATGCAACTATCAGAAATTGTATACTACCTTGATAATATACAAAGTTTAAAACGTGACTTTTTTATATTTTTGGACAGCTTTGGTTCTCAGTTCATTAATAAACATCTTATAAATAAATTTTAGTAGCGTGGTAAATACATTTTAATGCTACAAAGATCATTCCCAATTCTTTAATTGAATTCAGAGTTCAAATCGTTTAAAAGCTCCTCATTCAATGAAAAATTCATTAGAACTGTCACGGTTAATCACTGAACATACAATCTCTTAAAAATGAATTCTAGTATCTTTTCATGTCACAAATATATATAAGTCAATATCCCGAAAAATACTAATATAAATCCAGTAATAAAAAAAATTACATTACCATTGTAAAAAAATGATTTAGAAATTGATCTTAAGGTTATTAGGTCGAGAGGTTATAATAACGGATATAAACGAAAAATAACTAATCATCTTATGTTAGGAAAACAACAACAATTTGTCAATTAATTAATTTACCCCCTTATTAAATACTCTGAACAACCAGTAACATTAGGATCACTTATGCATTTCGGAACTCTAAGAGAGAATATCTAGAATTTTGATCTAGACAAAATATTAGAGTTACTTTTAAACCGCAAATTAATTTATCAACTATTATTTAATGCTAAAGAAAAAACTCCTTAATGATCAGTTAGATGTAAGATGTAAACAGGAACATATTTGACTTTTTCAAATAGCCAGTTTCCTGTCACACACTATATATTCTTTATCCAGAAATGCACCATGTTTTTTTACCTTATTAATTTATATTTTGTTTGAAAATGACATGTCTAATGTCGAAATTAGTGACTGTTTATTAATAGAGACGCGATATTATTACAAAATATTTAATTTCATTCATTATAATAATCGAATATCATAAAGCGGCTTCCACCATTCGTTATCAACCTGATAAATTACATATATACGTAGGTATTGACTAGGCAACAAAATATAAAACAGTTCTTGTATCACCGGACGGAATTTTTAAGAAAGGTTTTTATACTACGCTGCCGTCGCGTCGACAAACATTGCTGAGAAATAGGATCCCTGGAATTGTCGTAAATTGAAAGCGACATTATTTTTATCTAAACATTAGGAATTACTTAATATTTTCACTTCAGTTTAAAGGTTCAGAAAGTAACAATACTCACATTTGTGATATTAAAATATAATAAATAGGTAAATTCTTATTAATTAAATCCTCGTCTGTTTACCACACACTACTTCCGAGTTTGAACTTTAAATTTGAAATAAAAACCAAGGAAACATGCACATGTCATAAAATATTTCATGCTTGGTTTGAAATAAGTCAATGGAACATCCACAAATTACCTAAGATATTTGAGGGTGCGTGGGTGTCTGCTAGTATCTTACGAAATGTTGTAATGGAGGTAGTTTGGTATTTGAAAAGGATTTTACATAAGATTTTTTTTATATTATTTGCCCATTAGATATTATCAAGTTCTATAGAAAAATTTACAATCTACTTGATAAGCTTTTTCAAATATTATATAATTATAACATTAACAATATTTAATTAATTATATAGGGTGTTTCTAAAATAGGGTCCCGAAATTCTGCTGTGCATAGAACTCATTAAAATAAGGCAAGAGTCCCTATTAACATGTGCCCTAAAACGCACCCTTAGGCAGTTATATTCCTTTCAAAGGGATCTAACAAAACTGTTTTTTTTTGTTATTGATAAAACGATCTAACATAAATACGAAAAATGAATGGGTCTCACATAACTTCTTACGTTTGTTTGTTCTGTATTCTATAATCTCTCCAAGATAATGAAAAAGGACACATTGATGAATTTGTATTACGCACTTTTCCACAGTATGATCAACTATGGAATCATTGCCTGGGAGGAGCTTACTTCAACGCTACAAAACGTCTGCAAAGCCACCAGAAGAGACTATTAAAAATCTTTTCTCACTTGAATCTTTAAAATATCACTATATTACGCTCAAAGAAAAATTCCTGAACTGAAACAGTATTACGAGAAGCAAGAGCATTCTTCTCCCGCATAGATCTAAAACAGTCAGTAAGAAACGCAGTTTTATATGAACAAGAAATGTATACAACAGTCTTCCAAATGAACTAAAAGCGTTAAGTAATGTAACTGCAATAAAAAATAAGTTAAAAAACTGGATCATTAATAAAGATAATAAGTGTTATCGAAACTCCCTGAAAAATTATGTTTTATTTATTTATTTTTTCTTTTAAGTTCTTTTTTATTTTATGTATTTTTAGATATTTTCCTTTATGTTAAGTATATATTTTCGATAGGATAGGTTTATATATTATTAGTTTTAGGTATTATGCCAAAACCACGAACAGGTAGCTCCGATGACCTCTGTGGAGATTATGTAATAATATAATAAATATATAATAAATAACTACTCCGTATGTAAATCATAAGCGTCCTATTTAGTGTTCTCAGCCCGTATTTTTTCATTTCAATTTTTTTACCATTTTTTCTACAGATTTATAAAATCTTAACAATTTTATCTAAAAAATATTATGTTTGTCCAAATCAATATTTCCAATGGTTTTCAAGTACATTGAGCTTGAAAATTACTGTGCTTTCTAAGTTATTAATTAGGCCATACATTACAAAAATCTCTATTTACTATGACAAATAAAATACTGACGTTGCCACAACTCTTAACCATTCTAGTTATTAATTAACTGTTAATTGAGATTTGCAGTCTTTTATTAGTAAAAGTGGTGAGACTGGAAAACAAATAGTTTTTGTTTGAGCCTTTTAAGTGCATTTAAATTAGTAAGGGTGCGTTTTAGGGCACATTTTAATAGGGACTTTTTGGCTTATTTGAATGAGTTCAATACACAACATAAGTTTGGCATCCTATTTTAGAAACACACTGTATAATAATCTAACAGTTTTATTTAACTCAGAACATTTACTTGCAGTAACGAAAAAACTAATTAAGGAATATTATCTTAAACAATTCTAACATACAGAAAAGTATTTCAGTTTTAAATATGTACTAACTAATCTAAGAAAACTCTATAAGTCGAATAACTTTTGAAAGAGTAAATTTAACGAAAAATAATAATGAGATCTTTATTGTAGAGCAGCTAGTATCTCTTTAAAAAATATATTCGTTCCCCGTTAGACACAGATTGGTTTATATGTTACAAGATTCCAACGGTGAAAAATTAAATTGTAAAAAGGGATCAATACTTATGCGGAAATATTTTGAGGAAAATTTTGCATTCAAATCTTTTTTGAAGATAGATAATTTCCTTCAAAAATATGTATTGCTGATATTTTTCAGATATATTGTTTAGAAGAGTGGAGTGAAAGATGCGTGTAAAGTAGAAGAAATCTAAATTTACCACTTATTATTAAAATTAAAGCCTCAAAAATTTGAATTATGAAATGAGTTGTGTCTTACAGTTTCTTACATGGGGTGGGGGGGATAGAAAAATGTCAACATTCATCTTTCGGATATGCGTTTTCACAATAGAAGTATTCAGATATTAATTCTGTAAAATATTTTCCCTTTAGTACTTTATGAAATAGTTACGTCATATTTTACCATTTTTTCTCTGTTAAAATGCAAAATATTTTAAATGATTTGGGTCACCGATATCCCTATATTTCAGGACCATTTTAGTCAACTTACTTCTTAACATGTTGCATGAATGAGTGAGAAATGTCTGAAGATATTTTTTCATATTTAGTATTTAGTCCACTAACAAACTATTTAGTGAGTAAAGAGCAGGCCCAAAGATGTGGGCGGTGGGGCGTTTGCACTCTCCAGGACCCTCAAGTTCAGTGAGCTTCCAAAAGCATGGAAATAGTAGTTTATACAGCCCAGATAATACAGTGTGTCCAAAACTCTAGTACAGGTTTCTGTATGCTTTTTCTCCCATACTTACGAGTCGCCATTTCTGATGTGACCCTGTGACGTAAATATCAGTGACGTGAAAACTCTGATTTGCAGAATAAGAAATGAATATAACAGAACTGGTGAAGAGGACCGAAATGTTTACTTTTCTGTGGAGAAAATATATACATCATACGCAGAGTGTAATATTATATTATGAGTTACCAATGTTTAATGTAGATATTGCAGTCTATTTTTTTTATCAACCCAGCTTTTAGATAAAGCTGCATAAAAAAGTTCGCAAGAAATTAATGTATCAATTTATTGTATTCTGTCTTAGAAGGGCGGCATCATTCTACATTAGTGGAATTCGGTCGCTATGATTTGTTTCACAATAAGAACGAAATTCATGACAGCACATTTGAAATATTGGGAAATTAGGAATAACAAATGAGTTGGTGTAAATGGGAATATGTTTAAATATACAAAGGAGAGTATGATAAATTAAAAGGATCATTTATAATACTAATGCTACTGGAAAACCTGTAGAGCTCTTGGTTTATAACAGAAACAACACAATATTTTTCAACCTAACACCAAAAGGTATTGCGATTAGGGTAAAAAGTTTTGTAATATCTTAGTAATACTACTGTGGAGTTCGAGGCAAATAAAAGTTCGCCTCAGAACTTTTCTAAGACCAGTTTATACAGATCATCTCAGACGAAATTAGGAAAAGTATATTGTATTGTATCACGGATTGGACCTACTACACAACCTGCAAGGAAACAACGAATTGATAACAATGCAAAAAAAGCCAACTCTAAAAGGTCTGCCGAACGCACTGTTCGACCCACCCAAGACACACCTACAGGTAAGAAACCGCGGAAGTTGAATAAAATGGAAACGGCCCACAGACCGTATAATATGGAACTCTATAAGGTAATGCCCTAAAAAATTCCACAACTAAGAAACAAGTCATATTAGAATACCTTAGATCAGAGGCGACAGTTATTCATAAACAATAGAAATGAACGATAAATACGAGAAGAAGAGAAGTTGAAATTGTAGTGGGAATGAGTCAACCAGAGCCAGATCTCAATGAAACATCACATAATAAAAATGACGAAATCATGAGCACCAGTTTAATAGATCAAGAAGAAACGTGTTTAAGGGTAAACTTCATTTACTTTGGCAGGCAAAAACCTCTATCAGTACCAAGTAACGGCTACTGAAAATTAATAGACAGATAAACAATATTTTAAAGAGATTTAATGACATTATTGCAAATAAACTAACATAAGTCCAAATCTTGCTGAATGCCTTGCCGTTGTTTATGTAGCTGCGGTAACTGTTTTAGAACTCCACAAACAAAAGTTGCGAAATCATAGCTGCGTCATAAAAAAATATTAGCATAAGTTCTGAATTAGAAACTTTACAGACCGAGGAACTATATATTCGACAAGGGAATCTACGAGGAGACGTACCAGTTCTTTATGGTTCTGCATTTGGTCTCCAACATACTCAGTAACTCTAATTATGGCTTTAACATAAAAAACAAAAAACAGCAAATACGACATAAAATAAACCACCTACTATACAGGGTAATTCGAAACGACACCCACTCGGAAACTACAGGAGATATGACGAAGTTAATTGGGGCCAAAATTGCTTAAGTACTTAGTGCTTGTGCTTTAGTGTTTTTTTTATTAAATTTTCCGAATACTTCCGAAGAATTCCAAAAAAATAGAAAATTGGAGATAGAAAAAGTGTGGAGGTAAAACAAAATTTCATAAATTTAACATTAAAAAATTGGAATATTTTATCGCTATGGTTTTTAGATAAATACCAACCGTTTAAAATCAACTAGTATGTTTCGTCAGATGTGGGTGTAGCACAGACTAGCGATTGGAGGAAGTTTAAAGGAAGTAAATTAAAATATATAAATAGACATTTACCAGTTCTGGGAAATGTACATTTTCTAATCTAAATCCAGGTGATTCTGAGGAATGTAGTTTTAGCATTGGCTCTCAAATAGGAATCGTACTCGGGATTTTTTGAAAACCATTATTTGGACTGACGAAAGTGTTTTTTCAAACTGTAGCGTCTTCCATAGAAATAATATTAGGAGACAAAGTAACCCTGGACACCATAGGGAAGTCAGGCCGCAAAATCGTTGTCGGTTTAAATGTATGGGCTGGAATTTGTAATGATCAAATATTCGGAGCTAATTTTTTCAAGTGACTTTCAAAGGAAACCTATCCTACTTTCTTGAGAACCTAATTTGGTGAATATCGATGAGTTCTCGCTTATCAACTATTTTAGGTGCGGATTCCAGCATAACGAGGCCCTTCCACATAATATTAGAGCTTTTTGTGATTATTTAGATCAAAGTTTTCGACATAAATGGGTAGAGAATTCGGGGTCGGTAACATGGCCGGCAAGGTGTTTCGACATTACAAGTCTGAATACATTTTTCTGAGGCACTTTGAAAAGCAGAGTATACGATAGAAGAATTTAGGAAAATTATCATTACACAATTCAGATCGATTACAAAAAGAGATATTATTAGTAATGTCACTAATTTAAACCGACGTACTCCTTTGTGTACTCAAGAAGAAGGTGTTAAGTTTGAGCACTTAATTAATATTCGAAAAAAAAATACATAATGTTCTATTGCTTTTTCAGATATAACTCAAAATACTTTTGGCCTGTTTTCGTACTGTTTCCATCTAATTTGTAACAAACTTAACATATCTTGTTGTTCTTCATTTGTGAAACTAATTTTGTTTGAAACTATGTGTGCTCTAATTTCATTTGGCAAGTACTTTATAAAAAAATCGTTGTTGGAGTCAAGGCCAACTAAAGCGAGATTTATTTTTTTTTTCAATTTGTTTTTGTTTTGTCTTTTAGTTAACCTATAATGACATTATTATTTTATTTATAATAGAAACTGTCAGTTCCTTGGTAAATATTTTGAGCTTTTTACTGAAGCCTGTTGTGGTATATTATACATATAAAAATATTATTACCAAACATACTAATTTAGCCTTCATTTTTATTGATCACAAAATTAAAATATCGCGACTATTTATTTATTTTTACAATACATTGTTAATGCTTCAACAGCGTAACATAAAATCTTCAAATCATTTGTTTTACTAATATTGTTGATATGTGTGAAAAATAATGTATGGGTATGTTTAGAATTAATTTGTGATCTACAATTTTGACTAAGACATGCAAAACTAGTTGTTGCCATAAATTGCTTAAAGGGCAATTTAGACACTAAACACTGATACTTGTGACCTACTGACATCAGTATAAGTAATATAAACCCACCATAATTCAACAAAATAGGTAGATTCGTTCTGATTGAACAATTCTTCTGATGTTCTTTGCGAAAAATTGTTGCTATTTGTGCAAATTTGGAATTATTACACGCCGTTTGTTTGAAACATGAGTTCATAAGCATTTAAGAATGCCACAGATCTAAATTATACATCATTCAACGATGATGGGAGCAGATCTAAAGCTATCGAAATGTTGTGAAATCAATTAGTTTCAAAACGATAGCACTCTTCGGAACCTCAGAGGTACATAATCAATTCCCGATAAAGATATTGAACGCCCTATTAACAACAAATTCTAGTACTAGGTATTCTGATATATATATATATATACAACGTTTATGATGAGAGGTTTACGAGTTTGCATGAAGAACTGACAACAAGTTTATCTATTAATTCCATGGCTGTAATTTTAACCCCTTATTTCTTTAAATAGGAATGACTAGGTTGTGAAACATCTTCACAAAGGCAATATATGCTTAGTTATTACTTTATCTAGAGGAAAGTACCTAAGAACTGACAACAAGTTTGTCTATTAATTCCATGGCTGTAATTTTAACCCCTTATTTCTTTAAATAGGAATGACTGCGTTGTGAAACATCTTCACAAAGGCCCTATATGCTTAGTTATTACTTTATCTAGAGTAAAGTACCTACTTAAGCGGAATATTTACTTCTATGCTACTTGGTCCTTTCGATTAGATTAGATCGAGATTTTATAAATGGTTTATGATATTAAAAATTAAAATGTAAATCATTAAGTTGTTATTTATAGACAACCAGTGTGCAAGAGTAGTAAATATTTCGTTTTCTTTCAGTGACATTTGAACATTGTAAAGTGTTTACTGTTTTGACTGCTTCGTGTTTTGACTGCTTCGTCTTGTGAATGATATCTCAACTAAATAGGAAATTTAATTTTAGTGATGACTACACCATTTATTAACAATAGAAGAACAGGCAACTAAGCATTTTGCACAGTTTGCAGGGTATGCATTTCTGTGGGCCATGGGCGTCGGAGAGATATCAAACATCATAACAAGACCACAGGACACACAACTAAAAAATGCCATATGCATCCTCGTTACGCAAAATAGATAGTTTCTAACAACCAATCTACTGCCCCAACCAAAAAACTTATTATTTATCTCTGGGCAACCCGGATATTTCTAATAACCATTCAATTCTTTGATGTCACGGAAGGCATAAAATCAAAATTACTGAAATTACAAGCTTTACCTAATGATACTATATTGAGCTATTGTTGAACTTGACAAGTGAGTTAAATCTTTTTCTTGAAGTTAGTGACAATATGTGCAGAAAATATAAATAAAAATTTTGCCCTTCTTATACAATACCTATACGGCAAAAATTAGGGGAAAGGTGCTATCGAGTAGTCTACGAAATCACCCTAATTTATCTTTCTGTGATTTAATTATTCATGAACATCTGAAAATGTAGACAAATCAGAGTTCTTAGAAGAATTAAATAACCGCATCGATAATGAATGCCAACAAAGTACCCCAGAAGTTTTTACAAGTGCCAAAAAACACAGTTCAAACTATTGCATCGAGGTGAATGTCGCACATTTTCAATCAATAAAATAACAGTTAACACTGGTCAATTGATTTACTTTAAATCAAAATTTAATTTTTAGGCAAGGCGCCGCTCAAATTAAAAGAGTGTAACGCTATTTTAAAGAAAATTTAAATCAAAAACCTGTACTCATAGTACCCATAAGATAAACATTCCCGTTTGAAAACATAGGGGTTAAATCATAAGTTTGGCATACGAAGCCTAGTAGTCTGTTTTTGTCGCCACCCAGCATTAAAGATATCATTATTCGTTCTCAAACATCAATTTAAGAAAAAATAATACATATAAATAGGGTTTATATTTTCGAGTTTTATTAAAAACTGATTAAAATATTAAATTCTGTTGTGGTTGTTTATTGAAGTACTATTCATATTTTTTTACTGGCGTCTACCCCGACGTTCGAAAATAATCGTTTAGTTCGGCGGCCGAAACAAAGCATATTTTCTGGGAAGGATTTTAGAACGTTGCTTATAGATAAACGAAGGTTAGAGAACAAAAAAAACTATTTGGGATTTTTCTCGCAAGCCGACAACTGTAAATTTCTTCATAAGAAATATCATATTGTTTTAAATAGAATTATTTCGATATTAAATTTGTTATATTCTATACATTAGTATTTCTTATAATTTAAGTGTATTAATCTTTGAAGATCTTTCTATTCATCTTAAAAATTGCTTCGATTTGTATCGAAAAATAAACGTTAAAAAATGCTAGATAACAATCTAAAATACATCGCATTCCGCATACATTGCTACTAATATTACTCCAATAGTTATATTTATTTATTATTTGAAAAAATATCTATTATCTCAGTTATAAAATTTAAATATACAGTGTGGAACAGCCAAATGGAATAAATTCGATAAAGAATAAATTAGGGCGTGTTGGGAAAAACGCTTGAACACGCCGATTTTTATTTTTAAATGCGCACTTTCTACAACAATAAAAAATATATAGGGTGTGTCATGTGACAATACCAACTTTCTTATTTTTCATGCAATGATGACATAATTCTAGTACAATGTAATCATATACGTTGAGGGGTTTAGTTTTGTATACAATAGTTTTGACATATCCCCACAAAAAGTAATTCAATGGCGTCAAATCAGGAGATCGTGCTGACGTTTCTATCGATCTGCGCCTCCCAATCCACCTATTTGGAAAAATTTGGATCAGGTACTGCCGGCCATATATTTCGTAATGGAGCGGTGCTGCATCTTGCTGAAAATATATTGTATTGGCAGGAACTTCTGGGTGTACAGGATCAGGATATAAGTTTGCCATAGTTGGCACGACATTATTTTGGAGAAATTCTAAGTATTTATCTCCATTCGAGTTGCCATGAATGAAAATGATATGATTTCCAACAATTCCTGCCCAAACATTAACTTGTTGAGGATATTGCGTATGTTTCTCTGTCATCCAGTGGATATTCCCCTTAGACCAATAGTGGCAATTTTGACGATTAACATGGCCGTGAAGTGTAAATGTGCTTTCATCAGAAAACAAAACAGCTTCTAATTTGATCGCATTGTTATCTAACCTTTGCCATTTGCTCACAGTGATCTGGAGTCCGCATCATTTTATAGGGATGCATTTTGCTTTCCTTTAATACTCCAAAAGTTGATGTGTGGCTAAGGTTGAACAGTGGGGCTCCTTTTCGATCAGAATTATGTGTGTTTCTTGAAACTCAATCATAATATCCAATTTCATATTATCACTTACAGCATTGGCAGCTACTTTTTTATCTATCTTACATGACCAAGCTCGCGAAACTACTTTTCTATTTTGATAATTTTTCCTCATGATACTAACGGCCAATTTGAAAAATTTTTGTGAAATAAGCGAGAAACTTCCATTTGTTTCCTTGTGTTATCAGTTTCACCAGCTCTTGCTAAATTCTCATATAATCTTAACAATAATCTCCTTGAGAGATGAGAAAAAGTAAAGCATCTAGGTATCATTTTTGATGACAAACTGGCTTTTACGAATCATATTGAGTATATGACATCTAATGCTGCTGTATGGGTTCATGGAAAGAAGTTCTCAAGGTCTTTCAAATATTGTGACTTTAAAAATACTATATAATACTTTTGTACGTTCTCAACTTGAATACGGAGATATAATATGGCCTCCTTTTTATGAGTGTCACAAAGTTTTTGTAGCCCGAATTCAAAGAAGGTTTCGGAAATATCCGTACTTCAATACGTGCAATATCTGTCCGCTATAGGGTATTGAATATGGCAGATTATTAAATCAGATTTCATTGTCAGCCTTAATGTCCGCAGAGTATGTGCCTTCTTAAAATTTTTGTTCAACCTACTTCATAATAATATTGATTCACCGACACTACTTATCAAAATCAACTTTCTGGTACCTCGAACTTAGGCCAGAAATAGCTTAACATTTTTTTGCTCTAGGCTCGAACAAACGTTTTGCTCAAATCTCCTATGCACAATATGTGATACTATTACACCAATATGCGCAAGCATTCTGACATTCATTTTTGTCATGTTGGAGATCTGGTTCAAGCTGTGATTGAATCAACGGTGAACGGCTTACATTGAAATATTTACGTTAATTGAGTTTTTTTTGTCTTTTTCTTTTTATTTTTTGTTTATTATGATAGATTTAATTAGTCAGCGTATTTTTATTTAGTTTGATAGATTTAATTACTTAAGGTGTATTTTTATTTAGTTTTATATAGACTTGCTCTGTTAGTGGTTTATACTGTTGGACAATTAAGCTTAAATAAATAAATAATCATTTGTAGAGTTGTTATTTTGTGCATTTGTGTTAAGTGAACCATTTTGTGATACTATTACATACAGTTAACAGCAATAGCACCGACACTGATCACCACTGTCATGCAGGCAGACAAGATGCTAAGGAGTTTTGGCGAAAATAAACATTTTCATATCAGGTAAAAAGAATCGCAGGAATGGTTTTTGCTCACTAAGCGAATTTGAAAATAAATATTTTTCATTCTTTAATATTAATTTTTGTAATAAATCTGAAAACACTTAATATTTCCGAAACGGTTGGAGATAAGTGTAGGACATTGTACATGAATTATGTCTAGAATTTTCTGGAGAATCCAAAAAATAAATAATATACAGGGGCTTGCATTTAAAATAAAAAATTTGGTATTGACCAGTCACAAGACACACCCTATATATTTTTTTTTTACGAAAAAATGCGCATTCAAAAATATAAATCGCAGTGTCCAAGCGTTTTTCCCTACAAGCCCTCCTTTATTCGTTATCGAATTTATTCCATTTAGCTGTCCCACACTGTATGAACAATCTTACATATCGCTCCTGCAGTATAGTTTCTTTTCGACAACTATTTACTTCACCTTCATCCATCCGTTCTGCTTTCAACGCCCAATTGCATAGCAGCTTTAGAGCTCAACCACCTTCTCTTTTTCTGTCCGTTTTGGGAATACATTTTTTAGTTGCTTTTTAATGAATTACTTTTTTTGTTAGTTTTAAATAATCTTTGGTTGAACTATCTTCTTTTTTTAAATCTGTTAAATCTTAGGAATGCTAACGTAGACTGAGTAGTACACTTAATGACTAGCATAAAATTGAGAAATGTAAGAGTTTCTTTTGTTAACTGCTAAGTGACGGATGAAATAAATATATCGCAATAAATACAATAGTAGTTGTAGTGGTAAAAACGTTTGTATATGTATATCCCTAAATGCTCATTACGCTAACAACTCATTTATTCGAAATTTTTAGCATTTCCTTAGAATTAAAACACTAACCATTGTGGTAATTTTCATAAATTTATTATTTTCTTGACAATTGTTTCGCTCTGATGACAGGCTTCGTCAGAATGAAATGTTAAACTAAATACTAAACATCTGAATATATTATATAGTGTTGTAAGATAATAATGAGTATATAGGTAGAAAGCACAATATGTTTACTGTATAATATTAGTGAAGGTAAATATTATTAATATAATTTGGAATTTTGTAATTATGTAAGTATATTAAGATTAAGTAAAGGAGACATATTTGTATCAGTTTGGTCATTTAAAAAATGTAGTGAATTTTTATTTTTATTGATCTCAAGTGATTCTAACAGAGTTAATTTTTTTTGTTCTAGATGTAAAATTTCGAATGTAGTTTGTGGAATATGATTTTCATTTAATAAATGGTCGGCAAATGTAGATATGTTGTATTTCTGATTTTCATAGCCTATGAAAATCATATTCGACAAACTACTTTCGAAATTTTACATCTAGAACAAAAAAGTAAAAAATTAACTCTGTTAGAATCACTTCAGATCAATAAAAATAAAAATTCACCACATTTTTTAAATGACCAAACTGATACAAATATGTCTCTTTACTTAATCTTAATATACTTACATAATACAAAATTCCAATTATATTAATAATATTTACCTTCACTAATATTATACAGTAAACATATTGTGCTTTCTACCTATATACTCATTATTATCTTACAACACTTATATAATATATTCAGATGTTTAGTATTTAGTTTAACATTTCATTCTGACGAAGCCTGTCATCAGAGCGAAACAATTGTCAAGAAAATAATAAATTTGTAAAAATTACCACAATGGTTAGTGTTTTAATATAATTAAAATATGAATTTTCACCAAGGAATGACCGAAACAATCATCAATTTCCTTACAAATTCGAGTTAACCAGGTTTTATTGTATCAGAAAAATCATGTGTCCATAATAACAATATTTATTATAGAACTTACATGATACCATCGGACGTTTATAGTCTTGAACGTTTACGATGATCTGTTATTGAATATCTGCGCTCTCTATTCAACACATGGAAGAGTTATTTTCTATGATATTGAATATAGAGAGGAACCTATTGTGACCGACGTCGATGTCGAAAAATAAATCTCAGTAAATATATCAAGTAGTAAACTAATGTAACTAAAATATATAGCAACGGAAAATGAAACGGTCGGGAGAAAAATCAAAGTTGAAATGTTTGATGAATTGTGAACGTCACATTTCCTTAGACCCTCCCAACTCCACTGTCACATCCCGTCACACTAACTGATACTCCCACCACTCCCTGTAGGAGAACGTATTGTATGAACGACCCCTTACTGGAAAAACCTTACCTAATTATTATTAGCCGTAACTTTATGTCATACTAGAACGAGCAACTTATTAATTTACAAATTAAATACAAACAAATTTTTAAAACATTTCGGATATTTAAGACTATTTAATTAGTTTCTATTTCGTAACAAATTCGATATAGGACTGATCGTGATTACTGAGAAACCCACTAAAATTCCCTGCTACTATTTTATTAGCATGGTCAACTTGAATAACCCAATGACGAAATAAATGTTTGCCTTACCAGTAGGTATACAAGTAACCACCAAGATGAAAGTATATTAAAAGTAATGAGGACAACGCTGAGTAAAATTGTCTCTACTTTTATACATAAAAGCTGACCCAACTTTTTGTTCTGCCCAAATGTGGCCGGGTTCAGCAAATGTTCTTTAAATATTAGAATTCAATATACTCTATACTAATGTGCGAAAGAAAATCGTCAAAAATCAAAGGAATTCCTCTTTGTGTGACCTACCTGGTCCAATTGTGAATCTAAACAATCCAGGTACTCACCCAAATATACACAAAAAAATCGTTAAAATCGTTCCAGCCGTTTAGGAGGAGTTTGAGCCCGATCTTAGTGCCACCTACCGGATTTAATTGTAAACGTAAGTCATCCAAAGACCCAACCAAACATACACAAAAAATCATTAAAATCCATCCAGCGTTTAGGAGCAGTTAAAACCCGATCTTTGTGCGACCTACCTGTTCCAATTGTGAATCTAAACTATCCAGGGACTCACCCAAACATACACAAAAAAAATCGTTAAAATCGTTCCAGCCGTTTGGAGGAGTTAGAACCCGATCTTAATGCTACCTACCGGATTTAATTGTGAACCTAAACCATCCAAAGACCCAACCAAACATACACAAAACAAATCATTAAAATGGTTCCAGCCGTTTAGGAGGAGTTAAATCCCGATCTTGGTACCACCTACCGGGTTCAATTGTGAATCTAAACTGTCCAAAGACCCATCTAAACATACATAAAAAAATTCCATTAAAATCCGTCCAGCCGTTTAGGAGGAGTTAGAACCCCATCTTGGTGCCACCTACCGGATTTAATTGTGAACCTAAACCATCCAAAGACCCTCCCAAACATACACAAAGAAATCATTAAAATCCATCCAGCCTTTTAGAAGCAGTTAGAACCCGATCTTTGTACTACCAACCGAGTCCAATTGTGAATCTAAACTATTCAGGGAGCCACCAAAACATACACAAAAAAAATATTAGAATCGTTCCAGCCGTTTAGGAGGAGTTATAACCCGATCTTAGAGGCAGCTGCCGGGTTCAATTGTGAATTTAAATCTTACAAAGACACCCAAACATACACAAAAAATCATTAAAATCCATCCAGCTACTTAGGAGCAGTTAGAACCCGATCTTAGTGTCACCTACCGGATCGAATTGTGAATCTAAACCATCCAGAGAGCTACCCAAACAAACATAAAAATATCATTAAAATATACACAAAAAATTCCATTAAAATCCGTCCAGTCGTTTAGGAGGAGTTAAAACCCGATTTTAGTGCCCTATATCGGGTCCAATTGTGAATCTAAATCATCCATGTACTTATACAAACATACACAAAAAAACATTCAAATTCGTCCAGCTGTTTAGGAGCAGCTAGAACCCGATCTTAGTGCCACCTATCGGGTCCAGTTGTAAATCTAAAACATCGTAGGACCCAGCCAAACATTCACAAAAAATTTCATCAAAATCCGTCCAGCTGTTTAGGAGTTTGAAACCGATCTTAGTGCCACCTATCGGATCCAATTTGGAATCTAAACCATCCAGGAACCCACTCAAATGTACACACAAAAAATCATTAAAATCGTTCCAGCCGTTTAAGAGCAGTTAGAACCCGATCTTAGTGTCACCTATCGGGTCCAATTGTAAATCTAAACCATCCAGGGACTCACCCAAACATAGGCAAAAAATTTCATCAAAATCGGTCCAGCCGTTTAGGATTTTATAAAGAACGTACAGACAAACATTCTCATGTATATATAAAGATTAGTAACAATGCAGCCATCGACTATTGGCAATGGATAAAAGTTCATTGGAAAATATTTGAATTAATAATTTACATTTGATTTTAAAGTTGACCTGAGGTAATTGATATTTTTGTCCTCGAGAAAAGAACAAAGGGACATTAAATAAACAAATTTTAAGAATTATGAAATTACCATACCCACTTTTAATTTCTTGCAAGAGCGTGTAAAATATAAAGTAGGTGCTTCAGCAATAAATTTTTACGATATGCAACAAACAATTCATGTGTCCCCAAAGTATGCCTATGATATAAATTGTTTGTCCCCAATATATACTGAATATATATGAATGACCTAAATATTTAACGCATAGATTGAGGACTGTCCAGAAAATTTTCACTTCATATATGTAGCGCATAGTATCAGGACCGTCCTTAAACTATACGTAAGATATAAAAAGTCTAAAATATGCATTATTCTTAAATATTGGCCATAAATTAAGTATACATAAGCAAAATTAGTTTTTCTTTAGAATATTTACCTCTTATATGACCTATGTATGCAGAGAAAATCAATAAAAAAAGCTGTCCCCAAAGTATGCGTCCCACATGTATATATATATATATATATATATATATATATATATATATATACATGTGGGACGCATAGTTTGAGGACAAAATTTCAGATTATTGTATACTTCGGGGACATTTGCATACTTTGGGGACGGTCCCCAAACTGTTACATGTCTAACGCATACTTTGGGGACATTTCAGAAGTTGTTATATTACGCATATTTTGAGACCAGTTTGAATAAATTTATATCATGCATATTTTGAGGACATTAATATGTAATATAAATAGGAATAACAGATGGCGATACCATGTCATATTCATTAAATAAAAATCTTAGTTTGTACAAGGCGAATTTGAGAACTTGGAATTTGTATTACTTCTCAGTTGTTGTCTTTGTAATTTGAAACTAATACAAATAAGTAAATTATTAATTTACAGACTTATTGCATAATAGATAAATAAAAATATAGTTTTGAGCATATATCATAAATTTTGCCATATCAAAGTATTATTAAGTACTAAAAGTTATATAAATTTTTAATTAGCCAAATAATAAAGAATGAGATTTAAATTAATACTATAAATTAGTTTCAAAGATCCTTTAATGCAATGCCGTAATAGTTAGCTGGGGTAGTAGATACTTACAGGCTGAGGTATTGGCCGGTTATAATTAGGTAATTGTGAAATAAAACGCATTTAGAAGTTCACGGAAAGGGTAACTCCAAGAAGGACTTTGTAAAAACAGATTTGAATGAATATGTCGTCAGGGCAATCATTTCGTGAAATTGTGTACTTGGAAGGTGTAAATAAAAGTCGTCAATCGAGATGTATAATTTGTTTTAAATATTTGGTATGGATCTGGTTCTCATTCATTAAACAGAACAAATTACGAAATATGAATCAGTAATTTTTTTTCAAATTAAGTACTGCCGTAAAAGTCTATAAAAATAATTATCTTGCTATTTAAATGAATTCAGTGTTTAGCATTATGTAGTTTTTATGAAGAATTACTTAATTACATTTTGCCAATGAGGAAAGGCTACTTACTAAATTTTGAATTCAGTACGAATTTGGTTTCAGAGGTATATATTAATTGAAATAATGAATACATGAAGTAGGCATGTAAGAATTCTTTTTGCTAAAAATGTTGTAAAAAGATATTTTAATTTGATATTAATATCTGGGAACATAAATTGTTTAATAACAAAATGAGAAACTCTTATTTTTGTAAATGCGTAATATAGTGAGAGCTAATTGTTATTTAACCAATTTAGTAACTGGGCCATTTTTCAAACATTAATACAAATACAATAGCTGGACAATATGAAAAGTATCTGTTGATTAGCAAACAAATTTTTGAACGAAGGTTTCTGCAGATTGAGATTCATTGACTTAGTGAAATATAGGTAGGTATCTGGTGGCGACATATGGTGTTTTTATGAAGACTTGAAATTTGGTCTGTTATTTTTTTAATACTCGGCAAAATAGGTTTCATTTACATTCAATTTATGTTCGATGCCATGACAAAACACTTTTCATATATTATCATGAAGCAAAAATAAATGAATTTATTAACCACATTTTGCATTTTTAGTTATATTAATTACACTTTTATCTAATTTTGTTTTTATGCTGCATGCGTTTATTAACATATGAAAACTGTACGAGGATCATTATTGCATTGCAGGATGTTCGGCTAATACTCCCTCAAGAGATGTTTTAATTTTTTGACAGATTGTTCACAGATTTCAACTGCTATTTGAATAAAATAATAAAAATATGAACTTCTATGTATGTAAAGTTTATTTTGTTAAATTTTTAGTTTGCCTCTGAAGCAAGCAACCTATTTTGACAAAAAAATAGAAACTGCTGCACTATATATATGCTCACAGTGTTTGTGGCGTTTCTTTTCTACACTGAGAGAAATAACGACTCCAAATAAACTATCTAAATTCATACTTTAGCCGAACCATTTGGAATTAGAATAGTTAATGATTTATCTGCTTATAAAAACTCCGCAAAGGAATTAAAGTTAAATTTCACGTAGAGTTGAATAATTTCATATACATTGAATAAATCAACTTATTTGGTGACACAACAAAATAAATATACGAGGAGTCCGTATTACAAGATATGGTACTAACATTACTAGTTTATTAGAAGATTCCGATACGTTCACAAAACTGAATATAATATAGAATGGGCGACACCAACTTGATCCAAGACTTTTGCAGAAATTACAGTTTACAATATCTATATATAAATAGGCAAAGACAAAACGGTTGGGTACCATTTTCACCTCTGAACCTCAACTAATTTTCTTTATTTTTGTTTTGTTTAGTAGTTACCGACGACCTTCAGTGCTAAAATTTATTTTTAATATTGGTTCATTCATTAAATAAAATCAAGTAGAATAAAAAAAATATTATTTACGTTCATACTATCAGTGCCAACCAAATAATTGTAACAGTGCCGCCAGATTGCTTGATCAGAAAATTGTAAAGGTATTTGAGACCATATGTCTCAAATGTTAAGACAAACTAAATTAAACGTAAAACTAACAAATTTTGACCATTCCCTAAATTTTTTCTACATAGTCATGCTATTGAAATAGAACCCTCGAAAAATTATATTGTATAATTATCCCGATTTACTGGGCTCTCGCATGTTTGCAACTTTCAGTGCATTGTAAATATGGTTAATCAACTAAAATCAGAATTATGTTTAACTTGAAAAATTTGTCTCATAATATTTTATTAACTTTTACTTTTTTACATTCTTTTTAACCCCCGACGCAATAAGTTGTTGTAAGTATGAAGGTGTGTCTCTGTGTATCTGTATGTGGCACCGTAGCTCCTAAATGAATGGACCGATTTTGATGGGGTGTTTGGAGATGAAAGCAAACGTGATCGAGATGGTTCTTAGCTAAAATTTACTAAGATTTGTTCGGAACTGTGAAGCTCATCAGCTCATTTCCGACTTGACAAAATGGTCTGTGTTTAACTGTTCCTAAACGACTGGACGGCTTTTGATGAAATACTTTGTGAGTGTTTGTGGGGGTCCCTGGATAGCTTATATTCACAATTGGACCAGGTAGGTGGCGCAGCAATCGGTTTCTTGAACTCCTAAATTTCTGTATTATTTATTAATGGAATTTTTTATGTATTAGAGTTGTTTAGATTCACAATTAGATCAGGTAGATGGCACTAAGATCAGATTCTAGGAATATATACTTTTTGAACATCCAAACAGCTGGACAGATTTTCTGTGTGTAGTTGTCTTAAGTATGAAATCCAAACGTAACAAGTCCAGAATATGAATGTTTTTTACGTTTTAGAGGTGTTGGGGGGTTATAAAAAGTTCATTTTATCTTGCTATTTTTGGCGGGTAAGTTTCATATAATTTGATAATTACTACTAGGTATGGGTGTTTAACTTACATTAATGAAAATATACTGAATCGTAAGATATATTGTAGTTTAAGGTTTATCAATATCTACTTATGTATTGTAATTATTTATAAAGTAATAGTACTCCACGTTCATGCTAACTTTTGAATTAGTTTCTTTCATTTTCTTCTTACGAGTTGAAATCGTAGCTGTAAAATCTCTGAATAAAGATTCTCATTTCTATTATACTCACTTAAATACACTTTAAGACTACCTACTGTAATTTTTATTTTCAAATCAAAAATTTTATTTAATATAATGTTAGCATTTTAAAATGAATTTGTTATTGAAAACATACTGAAAAATTTTAAGTGTAAATATATTTAATACGTTTTTCGTTACAAGTTAGTTTTGGGTAGGTTCGCTCTTTTACATTATTCATTTTTGGGTACATGATCTACCAGTTACTGTTTTCTAACAAATTGGTCAACTTATAGTTAATTTTTTTAAATAACAAAGCTGGCGTTGGTAACCTACAAAAATGAGTAAACATTTATGTTAGATTAGTTCTCAAATGACTACACATGGCAGTGACTGGGAACGCTCTATCAGATCATCAGGTGATGACCATCTTTTTCTGGTCCAGTGTCTGAAGTTGCCTATAGTTCAATAGAAAAATAGTCAGTGTTGTGGAACAGGATTTTTCAGAAAACTACACACTAATTTTCGTATAAATTAGTTTTTGTAAATTTTTGTTGGGATTATAATAATGTCGTTAACATAATATTATTTTCACAAAATTCCGAAGGTGTTTTGTAATAAATCATCAATGAGAAGACAATAGAAAAGATCTTAAAGACTAGAGTTTTCATTGCGTTGTTTGTCATATCTATTTAAGAAATCGTTTGATTTGTTTTTATTAGGTTACGAAGAAAAATTCGGCGATAATTATATCGGGCATGTTTCATAGACTTTTGGTAATGTATAGGACATATTTATATAAAAATAAGCCTAAAATAATAAACATAGATTAAAAATATTTGCGTCAATTATTTATGTAAATTTAATCCAAATGAAGTAATGAGGATAGCAAAGGTCTCTCCTACGTTTCTAATTGTGCTTCGAGTTTATTTCTTATAGATATATACCTTTTGACAAAAAAATCTCAATAATCCTCAAAGTTCAAACATAACATTTTAATGAATTCTGGTCGAATTTCAACCACTGGGCTACCGTTAGTATTCTTAAATCCTCGTTCATCTAATATGTACTTATAAAGAGCATTAACTTGAAACTTGAAATAATAACCAAGCAAACATGCAAATTTTCCTTAAATATTCGTATATTCTCGAAAAAAAGTGATTTGAAATATTTTATAACGTTTGTCCCTATTATAACAGGAATTAATTCTGTAATTTATCATGACTTATTTCAAGTGTTTGAAATATTTCTAAAATGTTTTCAGAAACACTAATATGTTAAAGTAGTTCATGAAATAATGTGAAATATTTTTATTTTTTAAATCTATTTATGAAATTTTACATAATCGTAAGAAGTTCAGTAACATTTTAGTGAATTCACTTCTCGAAATATTTCCTGCATTTGTTGGGAATGCCTTAAGATATTTTTTCAAATTTGGCACTTTAGTACACTGATAAATAAATAACCATATAGTTACATGAATACCAATGAGGTGAAGATATACTACTCTGATTTGCAGAAAGGTTTCAATAAGAGAACAGAAATTTCATGAAAGACAGGGAATACACCCGATTTTTGTAGGTTGTAAATAATATGTATAATAAATATATCCATTTGCGCCATCTCATAAAGTTGTGGAAATAGTTATAAACAAATAAGAGTTGAAAAACAGACAATTTTATCCCAACTCTCTAAAATGATATATATTTTATAGTAGTTAATCCTACCCCGACTCGGTGTGTATCAGTCCACTATTAGGAGAAATATTTAATATATCCCTTGAATGCAACTATCAGAAATTGTATACTACCTTGATAATATACAAAGTTTAAAACGTGACTTTTTTATATTTTTGGACAGCTTTGGTTCTCAGTTCATTAATAAACATCTTATAAATAAATTTTAGTAGCGTGGTAAATACATTTTTATGCTACAAAGATCATTCCCAATTCTTTAATTGAATTCAGAGTTCAAATCGTTTAAAAGCTCCTCATTCAATGAAAAATTCATTAGAACTGTCCCGGTTAATCACTGAACATACAATCTCTTAAAAATGAATTCTAGTATCTTTTCATGTCACAAATATATATGATATAAGTCAATATCCCGAAAAATACTAATATAAATCATAAAAAAATTACATTACCATTGTAAAAAAATGATTTAGAAATTGATCTTAAGGTTATTAGGTCGAGAGGTTATAATAACGGATATAAACGAAAAATAACTAATCATCTTATGTTAGGAAAACAACAACAATTTGTCAATTAATTAATTTACCCCCTTATTAAATACTCTGAACAACCAGTAACATTAGTATCACTTATGCATTTCGGAACTCTAAGAGAGAATATCTAGAATTTTGATCTAGACAAAATATTAGAGTTACTTTTAAACCGCAAATTAATTTATCAAACCTATTATTTAATGCTAAAGAAAAAACTCCTTAATGATCAATTAGATGTAAGATGTAAACAGGAACATATTTGACTTTTTCAAATAGCCAGTTTCCTGTCACACACTATATATTCTTTATCCAGAAATGCACCATGTTTTTTTACCTTATTAATTTATATTTTGTTTGAAAATGACATGTCTAATGTCGAAATTAGTGACTGTTTATTAATAGAGACGCGATATTATTACAAAATATTTAATTTCATTCATTATAATAATCGAATATCACAAAGCGGCTTCCACCATTCGTTATCAACCTGATAAATTACATATATACGTAGGTATTGACTAGACAACAAAATATAAAACAGTTCTTGTATCACCGGACGGAATTTTTAAGAAAGGTTTTTATACTACGCTGCCGTCGCGTCGACAAACATTGCTGAGAAATAGGATCCCTGGAATTGTCGTAAATTGAAAGCGACATTATTTTTATCTAAACATTAGGAATTACTTAATATTTTCACTTCAGTTTAAAGGTTCAGAAAGTAACAATACTCACATTTGTGATATTAAAATATAATAAATAGGTAAATTCTTATTAATTAAATCCTCGTCTGTTTACCACACACTACTTCCGAGTTTGAACTTTAAATTTGAAATAAAAACCAAGGAAACATGCACATGTCATAAAATATTTCATGCTTGGTTTGAAATAAGTCAATGGAACATCCACAAATTACCTAAGATATTTGAGGGTGCGTGGGTGTCTGCTAGTATCTTACGAAATGTTGTAATGGAGGTAGTTTGGTATTTGAAAAGGATTTAACATAAGATTTTTTTATATTATTTGCCCATTAGATATTATCAAGTTCTATAGAAAAATTTACAATCTACTTGATAAGCTTTTTCAAATATTATATAGTTATAACATTAACAATATTTAATTAATTATATAGGGTGTTTCTAAAATAGGGTCCCGAAATTCTGCTGTGCATAGAACTCATTAAAATAAGGCAAGAGTCCCTATTAACATGTGCCCTAAAACGCACCCTTAGGCAGTTAGTTATATTCCTTTCAAAGGGATCTAACAAAACTGTTTTTTTTTGTTATTGATAAAACGATCTAACATAAATACGAAAAATGAATGGGTCTCACATAACTTCTTACGTTTGTTTGTTCTGTATTCTATAATCTCTCCAAGATAATGAAAAAGGACACATTGATGAATTTGTATTACGCACTTTTCCACAGTATGATCAACTATGGAATCATTGCCTGGGAGGAGCTTACTTCAACGCTACAAAACGTCTGCAAAGCCACCAGAAGAGACTATTAAAAATCTCTTCTCACTTGAATCTTTAAAATATCACTAAGAAAAATTCCTGAACTCAAACAGTATTACGAGAAGCAAGAGCATTCTTCTCCCGCATAGATCTAAAACAGTCAGTAAGAAACGCAGTTTTATATGAACAAGAAATGTATACAACAGTCTTCCAAATGAACTAAAAGCGTTAAGTAATGTAACTGCAATAAAAAATAAGTTAAAAAACTGGATCATTAATAAAGCTTATTATCTTTATTTATTATCTGTTATCGAAACTCCCTGAAAAATTATGTTTTATTTATTTATTTTTTCTTTTAAGTTCTTTTTTATTTTATGTATTTTTAGATATTTTCCTTTATGTTAAGTATATATTTTCGATAGGATAGGTTTATATATTATTAGTTTTAGGTATTATGCCAAAACCACGAACAGGTAGCTCCGATGACCTCTGTGGAGATTATGTAATAATATAATAAATATATAATAAATAACTACTCCGTATGTAAATCATAAGCGTCCTATTTAGTGTTCTCAGCCCGTATTTTTTCATTTCAATTTTTTTACCATTTTTTCTACAGATTTATAAAATCTTAACAATTTTATCTAAAAAATATTATGTTTGTCCAAATCGATATTTCCAATGGTTTTCAAGTACATTGAGCTTGAAAATTACTGTGCTTTCTAAGTTATTAATTAGGCCATACATTACAAAAATCTCTATTTACTATGACAAATAAAATACTGACGTTGCCACAACTCTTAACCATTCTAGTTATTAATTAACTGTTAATTGAGATTTGCAGTCTTTTATTAGTAAAAGTGGTGAGACTGGAAAACAAATAGTTTTTGTTTGAGCCTTTTAAGTGCATATAAATTAGTAAGGGTGCGTTTTAGGGCACATTTTAATAGGGACTTTTTGGCTTATTTGAATGAGTTCAATACACAACATAAGTTTGGAATCCTATTTTAGAAACACACTGTATAATAATCTAACAGTTTTATTTAACTCAGAACATTTACTTGCAGTAACGAAAAAACTAATTAAGGAATATTATCTTAAACAATTCTAACATACAGAAAAGTATTTCAGTTTTAAATATGTACTAACTAATCTAAGAAAACTCTGGAAGTCGAATAACTTTTGAAAGAGTAAATTTAACGAAAAATAATAATGAGATCTTTATTGTAGAGCAGCTAGTATCTTTTAAAAATATATTTCGTTCCCCGTTAGACACAGATTGGTTTATGTTACAAGATTCCAACGGTGAAAAATTAAATTGTAAAAAGGGATCAATACTTATGCGGAAATATTTTGAGGAAAATTTTGCATTCAAATCTTTTTGAAGATAGATAATTTCCTTCAAAAATATGTATTGCTTATATTTTTCAGATATATTGTTTAGAAGAGTGGAGTGAAAGATGCGTGTAAAGTAGAAGAAATCTAAATTTACCACTTATTATTAAAATTAAAGCCTCAAAAATTTGACATTTTTGTTGTCTTTAATAATATGAATATGAAGTTGTGTCTTACAGTTTCTTACATGGGGGTGGGGGGGATAGAAAAATGTCAACATTCATCTTTCGGAAATATGCGTATATTCACAATAAAGAAGTATTTCAGATATTAATTCTGTAATAATATTTTTCCCTTTAGTACTTTATGAAATAGTTACGTCATATTTTACCATTTTTTTCTCTGTAAAATGCCACAAAATATTTTAAATGATTTGGGTCACCGATATCCCTATATTTCAGGACCATTTTAGTCAACTTACTTCTTAACATGTTGCATGAATGAGTGAGAAATGTCTGAAGATATTTTTTCATATTTAGTATTTAGTACACTAACAAAGTATTTAGTGAGTAAAGAGCAGGCCCAAAGGTGTGGGCGGTGGGGCGTTTGCACTCTCCAGGACCCTCAAGTTCAGTGAGCTTCCAAAAGCATGGAAATAGTAGTTTATACAGCCCAGATAATACAGTGTGTCCAAAACTCTAGTACAGGTTTCTGTATGCTTTTTCTCCCATACTTACGAGTCGCCATTTCTGATGTGACCCTGTGACGTAAATATTAGTGACGTGAAAACTCTGATTTGCAGAATAAGAAATGAATATAACAGAACTGGTGAAGAGGACCGAAATGTTTACTTTTCTGTGGAGAAAATATATACATCATACGCAGAGTGTAATATTATATTATGAGTTACCAATGTTTAATGTAGATATTGCAGTCTATTTTTTTTATCAACCCAGCTTTTAGATAAAGCTGCATAAAAAAGTTCGCAAGAAATTAATGTATCAATTTATTGTATTCTGTCTTGGAAGGGCGGCATCATTCTACATTAGTGGAATTCGGTCGCTATGATTTGTTGCACAATAAGAACGAAATTCATGACAGCACATTTGAAATATTGGGAAATTAGGAATAACAAATGAGTTGGTGTAAATGGGAATATGTTTAAATATACAAAGGAGAGTATGATAAATTAAAAGGATCATTTATAATACTAATGCTACTGGAAAACCTGTAGAGCTCTTGGTTTATAACAGAAACAACACAATATTTTTCAACCTAACACCAAAAGGTATTGCGATTAGGGTAAAAAGTTTTGTAATATCTTAGTAATACTACTGTGGAGTTCGAGGCAAATAAAAGTTGTCCTCAGAACTTTTCTAAGACCAGTTTATACAGATCATCTCAGACGAAATTAGGAAAAGTATATTGTATTGTATCACGGATTGGACCTACTACACAACCTGCAAGGAAACAACGAATTGATAACAATGCAAAAAAAGCCAACTCTAAAAGGTCTGCCGAACGCACTGTTCGACCCACCCAAGACACACCTACAGGTAAGAAACCGCGGAAGTTGAATAAAATGGAAACGGCCCACAGACCGTATAATATGGAACTCTATAAGGTAATGCCCTAAAAATTCCACAATTAAGAAACAAGTCATATTAGAATACCTTAGATCAGAGGCGACAGTTATTCATAAACAATAGAAATGAACGATAAATACGAGAAGAAGAGAAGTTGAAATTGTAGTGGGAATGAGTCAACCAGAGCCAGATCTCAATGAAACATCACATAATAAAAATGACGAAATCATGAGCACCAGTTTAATAGATCAAGAAGAAAGTTTAAGGGTAAACTTCATTTACTTTGGCAGGCAAAAACCTCTATCAGTACCAAGTAACGGCTACTGAAAATTAATAGACAGATAAACAATATTTTAAAGAGATTTAATGACATTATTGCAAATAAACTAACATAAGTCCAAATCTTGCTGAATGCCTTGCCGTTGTTTATGTAGGTGCGGTAACTGTTTTAGAACTCCACAAACAAAAGTTGCGAAATCATAGCTGCGTCATAAAAAAATATTAGCATAAGTTCTGAATTAGAAACTTTACAGACCGAGGAACTATATATTCGACAAGGGAATCTACGAGGAGACGTACCAGTTCTTTATGGTTCTGCATTTGGTCTCCAACATACTCAGTAACTCTAATTATGGCTTTAACATAAAAAACAAAAAACAGCAAATACGACATAAAATAAACCACCTACTATACAGGGTAATTCGAAACGACACCCACTCGGAAACTACAGGAGATATGACGAAGTTAATTGGGGCCAAAATTGCTTAAGTACTTAGTGCTTGTGCTTTAGTGTTTTTTTTATTAAATTTTCCGAATACTTCCGAAGAATTCCAAAAAATAGAAAATTGGAGATAGAAAAAGTGTGGAGGTAAAACAAAATTTCATAAATTTAACATAAAAAATTGGAATATTTTATCGCTATGGTTTTAGATAAATACCAACCGTTTAAAATCAACTAGTATGTTTCGTCAGATGTGGGTGTAGCACAGACTAGCGATTGGAGGAAGTTTAAAGGAAGTAAATTAAAATATATAAATAGACATTTACCAGTTCTGGGAAATGTACATTTTCTAATCTAAATCCAGGTGATTCTGAGGAATGTAGTTTTAGCATTGGCTCTCAAATAGGAATCGTACTCGGGATTTCTTGAAAACCATTATTTGGACTGACGAAAGTGTTTTTTCAAACTGTAGCGTCTTCCATAGAAATAATATTAGGAGACAAAGTAACCCTGGACACCATAGGGAAGTCAGGCCGCAAGATCGTTGTCGGTTTAAATGTATGGGCTGGAATTTGTAATGATCAAATATTCGGAGCTAATTTTTTCAAGTGACTTTCAAAGGAAACCTATCCTACTTTCTTGAGAACCTAATTTGGTGAATATCGATGAGTTCTCGCTTATCAACTATTTTAGGTGCGGATTCCAGCATAACGAGGCCCTTCCACATAATATTAGAGCTTTTTGTGATTATTTAGATCAAAGTTTTCGACATAAATGGGTAGAGAATTCGGGGTCGGTAACATGGCCGGCAAGGTGTTTCGACATTACAAGTCTGAATACATTTTTCTGAGGCACTTTGAAAAGCAGAGTATACGATAGAAGAATTTAGGAAAATTATCATTACACAATTCAGATCGATTACAAAAAGAGATATTATTAGTAATGTCACTAATTTAAACCGACGTACTCCTTTGTGTACTCAAGAAGAAGGTGTTAAGTTTGAGCACTTAATTAATATTCGAAAAAAAAATACATAATGGTCTATGCGGCTGATGCTTTTTCAGATATAACTCAAAATACTTTTGGCCTGTTTTCGTACTGTTTCCATCTAATTTGTAACAAACTTAACATATCTTGTTGTTCTTCATTTGTGAAACTAATTTTGTTTGAAACTATGTGTGCTCTAATTTCATTTGGCAAGTACTTTATAAAAAAATCGTTGTTGGAGTCAAGGCCAACTAAAGCGAGATTTATTTTTTTTTCAATTTGTTTTTGTTTTGTCTTTTAGTTAACCTATAATGACATTATTATTTTATTTATAATAGAAACTGTCAGTTCCTTGGTAAATATTTTGAGCTTTTTACTGAAGCCTGTTGTGGTATATTATACATATAAAAATATTATTACCAAACATACTAATTTAGCCTTCATTTTTATTGATCACAAAATTAATATCGCGACTATTTATTTATTTTTACAATAAATTGTTAATGCTTCAACCAGCGTAACATAAAATCTTCAAATCATTTGTTTTACTAATATTGTTGATATGTGTGAAAAATAATGTATGGGTATGTTTAGAATTAATTTGTGATCTACAATTTTGACTAAGACATGCAAAACTAGTTGTTGCCATAAATTGCTTAAAGGGCAATTTAGACACTAAACACTGATACTTGTGACCTACTGACATCAGTATAAGTAATATAAACCCACCATAATTCAACAAAATAGGTAGATTCGTTCTGATTGAACAATTCTTCTGATGTTCTTTGCGAAAAATTGTTGCTATTTGTGCAAATTTGGAATTATTACACGCCGTTTGTTTGAAACATGAGTTCATAAGCATTTAAGAATGCCACAGATCTAAATTATACATCATTCAACGATGATGGGAGCAGATCTAAAGCTATCGAAATGTTGTGAAATCAATTAGTTTCAAAACGATAGCACTCTTCGGAACCTCAGAGGTACATAATCAATTCCCGATAAAGATATTGAACGCCCTATTAACAACAAATTCTAGTACTAGGTATTCTGATATATATATATAATATATATATATATATATACAACGTTTATGATGAGAGGTTTACGAGTTTGCATGAAGAACTGACAACAAGTTTATCTATTAATTCCATGGCTGTAATTTTAACCCCTTATTTCTTTAAATAGGAATGACTAGGTTGTGAAACATCTTCACAAAGGCAATATATGCTTAGTTATTACTTTATCTAGAGGAAAGTACCTAAGAACTGACAACAAGTTTGTCTATTAATTCCATGGCTGTAATTTTAACCCCTTATTTCTTTAAATAGGAATGACTGCGTTGTGAAACATCTTCACAAAGGCCCTATATGCTTAGTTATTACTTTATCTAGAGTAAAGTACCTACTTAAGCGGAATATTTACTTCTATGCTACTTGGTCCTTTCGATTAGATTAGATCGAGATTTTATAAATGGTTTATGATATTAAAAATCTAAATCATTAAGTTGTTATTTATAGACAAACAGTGTGCAAGAGTAGTAAATATTTCGTTTTCTTTCAGTGACATTTGAACATTGTAAAGTGTTTACTGTTTTGACTGCTTCGTCTTGTGAATGATATCTCAACTAAATAGGAAATTTAATTTTAGTGATGACTACACCATTTATTAACAATAGAAGAACAGGCAACTAAGCATTTTGCACAGTTTGCAGGGTATGCATTTCTGTGGGCCATGGGCGTCGGAGAGATATCAAACATCATAACAAGACCACAGGACACACAACTAAAAAATGCCATATGCATCCTCGTTACGCAAAATAGATAGTTTCTAACAATCAATCTACTGCCCCAACCAAAAAACTTATTATTTATCTCTGGGCAACCCGGATATTTCTAATAACCATTCAATTCTTTGATGTCACGGAAGGCATAAAATCAAAATTACTGAAATTACAAGCTTTACCTAATGATACTATATTGAGCTTGTTTGAACTTGACAAGTGAGTTAAATCTTTTTTCTTGAAGTTAGTGACAATATGTGCAGAAAATATAAATAAAAATTTTGCCCTTCTTATACAATACCTATACGGCAAAAATTAGGGGAAAGGTGCTATCGAGTAGTCTACGAAATCACCCTAATTTATCTTTCTGTGATTTAATTATTCATGAACATCTGAAAATGTAGACAAATCAGAGTTCTTAGAAGAATTAAATAACCGCATCGATAATGAATGCCAACAAAGTACCCAGAAGTTTTTACAAGTGCCAAAAAACACAGTTCAAACTATTGCATCGAGGTGAATGTCGCACATTTTCAATCAATAAAATAACAGTTAACACTGGTCAATTGATTTACTTTAAATCAAAATTTAATATTTAGGCAAGGCGCCGCTCAAATTAAAATAGTGTAACGCTATTTTAAAGAAAATTTAAATCAAAAACCTGTACTCATAGTACCCATAAGATAAACATTCCCGTTTGAAAACATAGGGGTTAAATCATAAGTTTGGCATACGAAGCCTAACCTAACCATAGTAGTCTGTTTTTGTCGCCACCCAGCATTAAAGATATCATTATTCGTTCTCAAACATCAATTTAAGAAAAAATAATACATATAAATAGGGTTTATATTTTCGAGTTTTATTAAAAACTGATTAAAATATTAAATTCTGTTGTGGTTGTTTATTGAAGTACTATTCATATTTTTTTACTGGCGTCTACCCCGACGTTCGAAAATAATCGTTTAGTTCGGCGGCCGAAACAAAGCATATTTTCTGGGAAGGATTTTAGAACGTTGCTTATAGATAAACGAAGGTTAGAGAACAAAAAAAAACTATTTGGGATTTTTCTCGCAAGCCGACAACTGTAAATTTCTTCATAAGAAATATCATATTGTTTTAAATAGAATTATTTCGATATTAAATTTGTTATATTCTATACATTAGTATTTCTTATAATTTAAGTGTATTAATCTTTGAAGATCTTTCTATTCATCTTAAAAATTGCTTCGATTTGTATCGAAAAATAAACGTTAAAAAATACTAGATAACAATATAAAATACATCGCATTCCGCATACATTGCTACTAATATTACTCCAATAGTTATATTTATTTATTATTTGAAAAAATATCTATTATCTCAGTTATAAAATTTAAATATACAGTGTGGAACAGCTAAATGGAATAAATTCGATAAAGAATAAATTAGGGCGTGTTGGGAAAAACGCTTGAACACGCCGATTTTTATTTTTAAATGCGCACTTTCTACAACAATAAAACATATATAGGGTGTGTCATGTGACAATACCAACTTTCTTATTTTTCATGCAATGATGACATAATTCTAGTACAATGTAATCATATACGTTGAGGGGTTTAGTTTTGTATACAGTAGTTTTGACATATCCCCACAAAAAGTAATTCAATGGCGTCAAATCAGGAGATCGTGCTGACGTTTCTATCGATCCGCGCCTCCCAATCCACCTATTTGGAAAAATTTGGATCAGGTACTGCCGGCCATATATTTCGTAATGGAGCGGTGCTGCATCTTTCTGAAAATATATTGTATTGGCAGGAACTTCTGGGTGTACAGGATCAGGATATAAGTTTGCCATAGTTGGCACGACATTATTTTGGAGAAATTCTAAGTATTTATCTCCATTCGAGTTGCCATGAATGAAAATGATATGATTTCCAACAATTCCTGCCCAAACATTAACTTGTTGAGGATATTGCGTATGTTTCTATGTCATCCAGTGGATATTCCCCTTAGACCAATAGTGGCAATTTTGACGATTAACATGGCCGTGAAGTGTAAATGTGCTTTCATCAGAAAACAAAAACAGCTTCTAATTGATCGCATTGTTATCTAACCTTTGCCATTTGCTCACAGTGATCTGGAGTCCGCATCATTTTATAGGGATGCATTTTGCTTTCCTTTAATACTCCAAAAGTTGATGTGTGGCTAAGGTTGAACAGTGGGGCTCCTTTTCGATCAGAATTATGTGTGTTTCTTGAAACTCAATCATAATATCCAATTTCATATTATAACTTACAGCATTTTTATCTATCTTACATGACCAAGCTCGCGAAACTACTTTTCTATTTTGATAATTTTTTCCTCATGATACTAACGGCCAATTTGAAAAATTTTTGTGAAATAAGCGAGAAACTTCCATTTGTTTCCTTGTGTTATCAGTTTCACCAGCTCTTGCTAAATTCTCATATAATCTTAACAATAATCTCCTTGAGAGATGAGAAAAAGTAAAGCATCTAGGTATCATTTTTGATGACAAACTGGCTTTTACGAATCATATTGAGTATATGACATCTAATGCTGCTGTATGGGTTCATTGAAAGAAGTTCTCAAGGTCTTTCAAATATTGTGACTTTAAAAATACTATATAATACTTTTGTACGTTCTCAACTTGAATACGGAGATATAATATGGCCTCCTTTTTATGAGTGTCACAAAGTTTTGTAGCCCGAATTCAAAGAAGGTTTCGGAAATATCCGTACTTCAATACGTGCAATATCTGTCCGCTATAGGGTATTGAATATGGCAGATTATTAAATCAGATTTCATTGTCAGCCTTAATGTCCGCAGAGTATGTGCCTTCTTAAAATTTTTGTTCAACCTACTTCATAATAATATTGATTCACCGACACTACTTATCAAAATCAACTTTCTGATACCTCGAACTTAGGCCAGAAATAGCTTAACATTTTTTTGCTCTAGGGCTCGAACAAACGTTTTGCTCAAATCTCCTATGCACAATATGTGATACTATTACACCAATATGCGCAAGCATTCTGACATTCATTTTAGTCATGTTGGAGATCTGGTTCAAGCTGTGATTGAATCAATGGTGAACGGCTTACATTGAAATATTTACGTTAATTGAGTTTTTTTGTCTTTTTCTTTTTATTTTTTGTTTATTATGATAGATTTAATTAGTCAGCGTATTTTATTTAGTTTCATAGATTTAATTACTTAAGGTGTATTTTTATTTAGTTTTATATAGACTTGCTCTGTTAGTGGTTTATACTGTTGGACAATTAAGCTTAAATAAATAAATAATCATTTGTAGAGTTGTTATTTTGTGCATTTGTGTTAAGTGAACCATTTTGTGATACTATTACATACAGTTAACAGCAATAGCACCGACACTGATCACCACTGTCATGCAGGCAGACAAGATGCTAAGGAGTTTTGGCGAAAATAAACATTTTCATATCGGTAAAAAGAATCGCAGGAATGGTTTTTGCTCACTAAGCGAATTTGAAAATAAATATTTTTCATTCTTTAATATTAATTTTTGTAATAAATCTGAAAACACTTAATATTTCCGAAACGGTTGGAGATAAGTGTAGGACATTGTACATGAATTATGTCTAGAATTTTCTGGAGAATCCAAAAATAAATAATATACAGGGGCTTGCATTTAAAATAAAAATTTGGTATTGACCAGTCACAAGACACACCCTATATATATTTTTTTTACGAAAAGATGCGCATTCAAAAATATAAATCGCAGTGTCCAAGCGTTTTTCCCTACAAGCCCTCCTTTATTCGTTATCGAATTTATTCCATTTAGATGTCCCACACTGTATGAACAATCTTACATATCGCTCCTGCAGTATAGTTTCTTTTCGACAACTATTTACTTCACCTTCATCCATCCGTTCTGCTTTCAACGCCCAATTGCATAGCAGCTTTAGAGCTCAACCACCTTCTCTTTTTCTGTCCGTTTTGGGAATACATTTTTTAATTGCTTTTTAATGAATTACTTTTTTTGTTAGTTTTAAATAATCTTTGGTTGAACTATCTTCTTTTTTTAAATCTGTTAAATCTTAGGAATGCTAACGTAGACTGAGTAGTACACTTAATGACTAGCATAAAATTGAGAAATGTAAGAGTTTCTTTTGTTAACTGCTAAGTGACGGATGAAATAAATATATAGCAATAAATACAATAGAACCTTTAAAATAGGTTCTCTTATGAGACACGATTGTAGTGGTAAAAACGTTTGTATATGTATATCCCTAAATGCTCATTACGCTAACAACTCATTTATTCGAAATTTTTAGCATTTCCTTAGAATTAAAACACTAACCATTGTGGTAATTTTCATAAATTTATTATTTTCTTGACAATTGTTTCGCTCTGATGACAGGCTTCGTCAGAATGAAATGTTAAACTAAATACTAAACATCTGAATATATTATATAGTGTTGTAAGATAATAATGAGTATATAGGTAGAAAGCACAATATGTTTACTGTATAATATTAGTGAAGGTAAATATTATTAATATAATATATTAAGATTAAGTAAAGGAGACATATTTGTATCAGTTTGGTCATTTAAAAAATGTGGTGAATTTTTATTTTTATTGATCTCAAGTGATTCTAACAGAGTTAATTTTTTACTTTTTTGTTCTAGATGTAAAATTTCGAATGTAGTTTGTGGAATATGATTTTCATTTAATAAATGGTCGGCAAATGTAGATATGTTGTATTTCTGATTTTCATAGCCTATGAAAATCATATTCGACAAACTACTTTCGAAATTTTACATCTAGAACAAAAAAGTAAAAAATTAACTCTGTTAGAATCACTTGAGATCAATAAAAATAAAAATTCACCACATTTTTTAAATGACCAAACTGATACAAATATGTCTCCTTTACTTAATCTTAATATATTATATAATAATAATTTACCTTCACTAATATTATACAGTAAACATATTGTACTTTCTACCTATATACTCATTATTATCTTACAACACTATATAATATATTCAGATGTTTAGTATTTAGTTTAACATTTCATTCTGACGAAGCCTGTCATCAGAGCGAAACAATTGTCAAGAAAATAATAAATTTATGAAAATTACCACAATGGTTAGTGTTTTAATATAATTAAAATATGAATTTTCACCAAGGAATGACCGAAACAATCATCAATTTCCTTACAAATTCGAGTTAACCAGGTTTTATTGTATCAGAAAAATCATGTGTCCATAATAACAATATTTATTATAGAACTTACATGATACCATCGGACGTTTATAGTCTTGAACGTTAACGATGATCTGTTATTGAATATCTGCGCTCTCTATTCAACACATGGAAGAGTTATTTTCTATGATATTGAATATAGAGAGGAACCTATTGTGACCGACGTCGATGTCGAAAAATAAATCTTAGTAAATATATCAAGTAGTAAACTAATGTAACTAAAATATATAGCAACGGAAAATGAAACGGTCGGGAGAAAAATCAAAGTTGAAATGTTTGATGAATTGTGAACGTCACATTTCCTTAGACCCTCCAACTCCACTGTCAGATCCCGTCACACTAACTGATACTCCCACCACTCCCTGTAGGAGAACGTATTGTATGAACGACCCCTTACTGGAAAAACCTTACCTAATTATTATTAGCCGTCATACTAGAACGAGCAACTTATTAATTTACAAATTAAAAACAAACAAATTTTAAAACATTTCGGATATTTAAGACTATTTAATTAGTTTCTGTTTCGTAACAAATTCGATATAGGACTGATCGTGATTACTGAGAAACCCACTAAAATTCCCTGCTACTATTTTATTAGCATGGTCAACTTGAATAACCCAATGACGAAATAAATGTTTGCCTTACCAGTAGGTATACAAGTAACCACCAAGATGAAAGTATATTAAAAGTAATGAGGACAACGCTGAGTAAAATTGTCTCTACTTTTATACATAAACTAGCTGACCCAACTTTTGTTCTGCCCAAATGTGGCCGGGTTCAGCAAATGTTCTTTAAATATTAGAATTCAATATACTCTATACTAATGTGCGAAAGAAAATCGTCAAAAATCAAAGGAATTCCTCTTTGTGTGACCTACCTGGTCTAATTGTGAATCTAAACCATCCAGGTACTCACCCAAATATACACAAAAAAATCGTTAAAATCGTTCCAGCCGTTTAGGAGGAGTTAGAGCCCGATCTTAGTGCCACCTACCGGATTTAATTGTAAACGTAAGTCATCCAATGACCCAACCAAACATACACAAAAAATCATTAAAATCCATCCAGCCGTTTAGGAGCAGTTAAAACCGATCTTTGTGCGACCTACCTGTTCCAATTGTGAATCTAAACTATCCAGGGACTCACCCAAACATACACAAAAAAAAATCGTTAAAATCGTTCCAGCCGTTTGGGAGGAGTTAGAACCCGATCTTAATGCTACCTACCGGATTTAATTGTGAACCTAAACCATCCAAAGACCCTCCCAAACATACACAAAGAAATCATTAAAATCCATCCAGCCTTTTAGAAGCAGTTAGAACCCGATCTTTGTACTACCAACCGAGTCCAATTGTGAATCTAAACTATTCAGGGAGCCACCAAAACATACACAAAAAAATTATTAGAATCGTTCCAGCCGTTTAGGAGGAGTTATAACCCGATCTTAGAGGCAGCTGCCGGGTTCAATTGTGAATTTAAATCTTACAAAGACTCACCCAAACATACACAAAAAATTCATTAAAATCCATCCAGCTACTTAGGAGCAGTTAGAACCCGATCTTAGTGTCACCTACCGGATCGAATTGTGAATCTAAACCATCCAGAGAGCTACCCAAAACAAACATAAAAATATCATTAAAATAGTTCCAGCCGTTTAGGAGGAGTTAGATCCCGATGTTAGTGCCACCTACTGGGTTCAATTGTGAATCTAAACCGTCCATAGACCCATCTAAATATACACAAAAAATTCCATTAAAATCCGTCCAGTCGTTTAGGAGGAGTTAAAACCCGATTTTAGTGCCCCATATCGGGTCCAATTGTGAATCTAAATCATCCCGTACTTATACAAACATACACAAAAAAACATTCAAATTCGTCCAGCTGTTTAGGAGCAGCTAGAACCCGATCTTAGTGCCACCTATCGGGTCCAGTTGTAAATCTAAAACATCGTAGGACCCAGCCAAACATTCACAAAAAATTTCATCAAAATCCGTCCAGCTGTTTAGGAGTTTGAAACCGATCTTAGTGCCACCTATCGGATCCAATTTGGAATCTAAACCATCCAGGAACCCACTTAAATGTACACACAAAAAATCATTAAAATCGTTCCAGCCGTTTAAGAGCAGTTAGAACCCGATCTTAGTGTCACCTATCGGGTCCAATTGTAAATCTAAACCATCCAGGGACTCACCCAAACATAGGCAAAAAATTTCATCAAAATCGGTCCAGCCGTTTAGGATTTTATAAAGAACGTACAGACAAACATTCTCATGTATATATAAAGATTAGTAACAATGCAGCCATCGACTATTGGCAATGGATAAAAGTTCATTGGAAAATATTTGAATTAATAATTTACATTTGATTTTAAAGTTGACCTGAGGTAATTGATATTTTTGTCCTCGAGAAAAGAACAAAGGGACATTAAATAAACAAATTTTAAGAATTATGAAATTACCATACCCACTTTTAATTTCTTGCAAGAGCGTGTAAAATATAAAGTAGGTACTTCAGCAATAAATTTTTACGATATGCAACAAACAATTCATGTGTCCCCAAAGTATGCCTATGATATAAATTGTTTGTCCTCAATATATACTGAATATATATGAATGACCTAAATATTTAACGCATAGATTGAGGACTGTCCAGAAAATTTTCACTTCATATATGTAGCGCATAGTATCAGGACCGTCCTTAAACTATACGTAAGATATAAAAAGTCTAAAATATGCATATTCTTAAATATTGGCCATAAATTAAGTATACATAAGCAAAATTAGTTTTTCTTTAGAATATTTACCTCTTATATGACCTATGTATGCAGAGAAAATCAATAAAAAAAGCTGTCCCCAAAGTATGCGTCCCACATGTATATATATATATATATATATATATATATATATATATATATATATATATATATGTTATATAGGTACTTAAAACGATTTAAGAAATAATAATAAGTTATAACATCATATTTCAATAATATTTTTATACAACAATGTTGTAACCATATCCCATTACATATTTTAATCTTTCATATTAGGTTACGTTCATCTTATATAGCAATAATCCGTACATTTGTTATTTTGGCTTCCACAGAATTTCTTCCCTTTTCATTGTTTGAGTTTATATAGTGAATATATTATTCCTTATAAATTGTTATACACGACTTTCTCTCAGATGATTTTAAACCTTTTAACTGTTAAGTTTATTTTGTATCCAAGAAAATAATTTTAAAGTGTCTTAAGAAATAATTATATTTTATTAAAAGTGAATTTTAAATGTAGTAATATAAAAAGTGCCGCAATCAGTAGGATTCCAAAATGTTACCTACGAACTAGCTTAACTGGTAGCGGCGGATCATAATCCTTTGAAGGAAGAAAGAACTTTGGAATCGTTTGGTTCGATGTTCCAATTAATGTGAGAACAAGAAGAATTATCGCAATTTGAGCTTATCAATAAAAATTAGAATTTACTTATTATCGTACTGTTCGGACGACTAAGCACCCGAACCATATTTTTAATCATTCCAATTTTACCAGTATTTTTATTTTGTACCATATAAATCTTTCTCAAATTATTTTATTTTATTTTATACCATATATTTTATCTGGGACTGATAGACATGCGCAGTGATGTTGTGTGAGTGACAGACTTGCAGGTTAAATTATACATGAAAACGTATACAAATAACTTATCGTCCCATAAATGAACAGAAATTTTGGCGGGAAGCTTAAAAATATGTACCAAAACGGTATTTAGATGTAGGTTATCAGAGTGGTGGTTTAACAGATTCAACTATCGAAAAAGATAGTTGATATCTTATCGAAGGAATGCAAAGAACAGTATACTAGAAATTGGATAGTGGGAAACGAGATTGCAGATTTTATTTATTTATTTAACCAATAGATATACACAATAATAGCAGGACATTATTACATAATCTCCACAGAGGTAATCGGAGTTACCTGTTCGTGGTCTTGGCATAATACCTAAAACTAATAATATATAAACTTATCCTATGGAAAATATATACTTAACATAAAGTAAAATATCTAAGAATACATAAAATAAAAAAGAACATAAAAGAAAAAATAAATAAATAAAACATAATTTTTCAGAAGGTTTCAATAACAATGGTGTTATTATCTTTATTAATTATCCACTTTTTTAACTTATTTTTTATTGCACTTACATTACTTAACGCTTTTAGTTCATTTGGAAGACTGTTGTATACATTTATTGCTCTTATAAAACTGCGTTTCTTACTGATTGTTTTTGATCTACATGGGAGAAGAATGCTCTTGTTCCTAGTAATACTGTTTGAGTTCAGGAATTTTTCTTTCAGAATAATGTAGTGATATTTTAAGGATTCAAGTGAGAAAAGCTCCTTCAAATTTAAAGGATTGTTATGTAAGCTTGTATTATTCTTGTTTACGATTTTTAATACTTTTTTCTGGTGGCTTTGCAGACGTTTTGTAGCGTTGGAGTAAGCTCCCCCCCAGCCAATGATTCCATAGTTGATCATGCTGTGGAAAAATGCGTAATACAACTTCATCAATGTGTCCGTTTTTCATAATCTTATAGAGATTATAGAATACAAACCCTAAATACTTAGTTTTTCTAAGAATGTATTCTACATGTTTATCCCACTTCATTCTGTAATCAAAGATGATTCCCAAATATGTACATGACTCCACCCTATTCAAGTTTTTTCCGTTGACTGAAATGTTTAGGTTTATCCGAGCACTTATGTTGCAATTTCCGAATGTCATGTAAACAGTTAAAAATTTAAAGATAGCTTATTTAAAGATAACGAGATTGGTGGAACAGAATGACTGAAACGGTAGGTATATGTTTGAAGTTGGTTGGCAGAACGCAGGAAACGCGAATGCTGGGAACGAAATAGCTGGAATGGGAATGTTGGAAACTGGAACAAGACAGCGGAAAGGAGCGCGTTGGATGGTTGGACCGCTACAAACGGTTGAAATGATTGGTACAGGAACGTTGCAAATGACTAAAAACGGTACACATACTAGAAATGTCTGCTAGAAATGGTTGGAGATACTACAAACGGTTGAAATGACTGGTATAGAACTGATACAAAGGGTAGAAATGCAAAAATGGCTGGAAAAGGTTGCTAGAAATGGCTGAAGCCGCTACAAACGATTGAAATGATTGGTACAGGAACGGTGCAAATGACTAAAACGGTACAAATGGTAGAAATGGCTTTAAAGGGCTATTAGGAATGCTAGAAATGGGATAGGGGGAGTGTTAGAAATGCTAGAACACTGCAACAAATAGTAGAAACGTTATAACAGAGCAAGAATGCTTGAAATGATAGGACGGTTGGAGCAGGAATGTTACAAATGTTGGAAATGGGGCCTCTACAAATGCTAGAAATGACTGTTACAGGGACGTTACAAATGGTAGGAACGTTATAAAAAGAACAAGAATGTTAGAAATATGATGGTTGAAACAAATCCGTTGTAAATAGGAATGTAACAAATGGAATAGGAACATTAAAAATGATTGGAAACGTGATGAGGGCTATAAAGATCCATAATATAACTTTTTCTAAGGCAGAAGCCGGGACAAACAAATCTCTTCTAAGATAACGTCTGGGACTCGAAACTTTAGCATCAAAACTAATTTCAGTACTTCGACATAAACTTTTTTCTAAAAGAAAACAACCAAGAAAATCCAGTCGTTTGTTGCTTGAAAAAACCATATATGTTGCGCCCAACGAATTGTTTCATTGATGTGAGGGTGAAACTGACAAGTGCTTTATAACACCCTGTGTAACCTTATTGAAAAATTTCACAGCTGAATCTAAATTAGGTCAAGACTTCAAACAAAGGTACAGAGAAGACAATAATATACAAATACAAAACATTCAAAGTCTGACTCATCTCATCGTTTATCGTAGCAGAATATTCAAAATTTTGTTTAAGTAACAATCATTCAATACAATGGAAAAGAAAATTATTTAAAAGGAAATGTCGTAAGGAGGATTTAACGTATTGCTGTAGTACAGAACTTAGGAATCTCTTACCAGTGGAAGACGCAGTAACGAACCACCACACGGAGTCAAAACAGAGAATTTCTCACTGGCGAACGCTACTAGACACAGTCAAAAGCAAAGCAAAAAACACCGGTAGCAGAAAAAAGACATCAGAGGGATTCGGACACATAAACAAACACAGTGTTGTAACTCAAGTTCAATCCATCATTCCCCATGCTTTTAACCCTGCTTCGATATAAGTTAAAATAGCCAAATCAAAGTTTGTAAGACTAATTACTAACGTATAAAACAATCAATTATGAATGCAAGACTTAGTGGTTGAAATTCTTATAAAATAGTAAGTAATCATACAAATATTATAAAAATATATGATGTTTATGCTTTATTTGATAGGTATATTAATCTCGAGTCATTCATTGTGGTTATTATTATTTCAATAGCACTTGGCTTCTAATATAAATTACTGTTGGTAGAAATAGTTGAAAATCTAAACTATGAAATAAAAGTCATATGAGTTAAATATTTTTTGTTTTAAATCATGTAGTTGTAGAATTGAACAATCTTAGCTCTTTAGACTACAAGGTATAAATGTAAGGAGGGATTCTGACAGGTGTATTATGACAGGCAGGATTCTTAAATCCAGGCTTGCTAGTTATCAGCATATTAAAAATCGGTTCAAATGCTATGGTAAAGTACTTAGGGATCTATTACCTTATAATAATATTGAAGAGTTTTGTTGTAAACAACTTCTCAAAAATATGTCAATTAAATGAGTCATTAGAGGAAACAAGTCACCGGGGAAGAAGCAGTTACGGACCACCACACGCCGACAAAACGGTGTTACGAGAAATTATAACAGAGGAACGTAACCCATAAGTTATAAACATATTGTATGAAATTGTAAGTTCACCGCAAACACATATATACTGGATCAAATGATTTCAAGTAGGAAATTGCTTTAAATTTGACAACGTACATAGTACCTACCGCCCAATGATATACCATTGAAGTGAATTATCGGAAGACACGGTTCAGTCGCATATCTTTTTCCGAGATCTAGGGAAATATTGCAATCTGACAACGCTAAACTTTTTAACAGGGCCTACTTCCACTTTTCTGTGACGTCATAAGCTTCGCTCTCATTTGTTGGTTTAAAGTGAAATCATCAGACAACCTGCCAACCATCAGTATGTGTAATTCATATGTTTATAAAGAATACATATGTATTAAATAAAGTTTCCCCCAGCAGGATTCCTTTACATATCCTTTAACAGCACCTTTATAAAAATATTAGCTATCATAAACATACGAGGCATATACCACTAAATTTCCAAGTCACAATTTCCGAGATCTAGGGAATTTAGCAATCTGCCAATTATGAATGCTTAAACAGGAGCTCACACCACTTCTCTTCGACGACATAGACTGTAGCTTTTCATTAAAATAACAAAAAATATAATATGTATAAGGAATACGATAGGTCTCACTCTTTCTCCCTAAACAAATGAAAGAAGAGATCAGTTGATCAAAATGATTCCACTCTCATTGGTTTGTTCCAACTGACCACAAGATTTCAACATATCAATCATTTGGGTTTTAATAACTATTAGAGAGTTATTCACTAGTGGTGCTTTTTTAGACCTTCCTTCAATATCATTTGCATGAACTATTTGATTAGAATTGTAAAGAATCTTTTCAAAATTCTATATTTGCTTACGTACATATGATTTCATTTTAAAGACTCTGTTGGTATTCGAACTATATCTCAAAATGTTTTAAGACAATGAGAATTATATAAGGGAATCGCATTTAGCACTACAGTACCAGTGCTAAATTAGTACAAAAGCTTTTGATCCAGTTTCAAGTGAGTAAACTATTGAATTCTTTCTATAACGTGTTCAAGGCCCGTAATGATAGTTATTGTAATAACTCTCTTGCTGAATATTAAACATAGCCATCGAAATTTGTTAATTTTATAGGAAATGTCTAAGACCTATCTATCAACCATTTCTCCTATATAGTGCCTATTATCGTAAGGTCAGATGTAAGTCACTGTGAGGGATCATCCAGGCGCCAGTCGTAGGAAAGTGTTTAGTTGAGGTTACGAGCTTTCCTCTTTGGTTTCAACTTGCGGTTAGATGGTATGAACTTTTTTAGGTTAGGTTAGGTTAGGATCGATTGAACGCCTTGAGGTTAGGGTAGATTAGATTCGGTCAATCCTCATTGTCTTAAAACAGTTTGAAATATAGTTCGAATACCAAAATCTTTTGAAATGAAATCATATGTATGTAAGCACGTATAGAATTTTGATTCTTTACGATTCTAATCAGATAGTTCATGCAAATGATATTAAAGGGAGGTTTAAAAAGGCACCACTAGTGAACAGCTCTCTAATGGTTATTAAAGAGAATATTATTTCATACATTGTATTCCTTATATCGATTAGTTTCCTATTGTTGTTTTGGATGTGATAGTGAGTGATGAGAGACCTAGTGTGCATTCCAACCCAAATGATTGAAAACTTGTGGTCAGTTGAAACAAACCAATGAGAGTGGAATCATTTTGATCAACTGATCTCTTCTTTCATTTGTTTAGGGAGAAAAAGTGAGACCTAATGTATTCCTTATACATATTATATTTGTTGTTATTTTAATGAAAGGTACAGTCTATGTGGTTGAAGAGAGGTGGTGTGAGCTCCTGTTTAAGCATTCATAATTGGCAGATTGCTGAATTCCCTAGATCTCGGAAATTGTGACTTTGACATTTAGTGGTGTATGCTTCGTATGTTTATGATAGCTAATACTTTTATAACGGTGCTGTTGACAGATAGGTAAAGGAATCCTGCTGGGGGAAACTTTAATTTAATACATATATATTCTTTATGAACATATGAATTACATATACTGATGGTTGGCAGGTTGTTTGATGATTCCAGTTTAAACCAACCAGTGAGAGCGAAGCTTATGACGTCACAGAAAAGTGGAAGGGGGCCCTGTTAGAAGGGGCAGCGTTGTTAGATTGCAATATTTCCCAAGATCTAGGAAAAAATATGCGACTGAACCGTGTCTTACGATAATTTACTTCAGTGGTATATAATTAAGCTGTAGCTACTATGTACGGTGACAAATTGAAAGCAATATCCTATTCAATTTCATACAATATGTTTATAACTTATGGGATACGTTTCTCTGTTATAATTCCTCGTAACACCGTTTTGTCTGCGTGTGGTGGACCGTTACTGCTTCTTCCCCGACGACTGGTTTCCTCTAATGACTCATTTGATTGACATATTTTGTGAGAAATTGTTTACTACAAAGCTCTTCAATATTACCGTAAGGTAATAGATCTGTACCATAGCAATTGAACCCATTTTCAACATGCTGAAAGCTAGCAAGCCCCGATTTAAGAATCCTGCCTGCCATAATCCAACCTGTCAGAATCCCTCCTTACATTTATACATTGTAGTCGCTTGGCTAGCTGCTAAGATTGTTCTTTGAATTTAGATCACTATTACTTATGTAGAACAGCTATAGCTGACTATTTAAAAATATTTAAACCTTAACTAATAATAGTGCAGTCAGTCATTGAAGCGAACAATAGAGTTTTACTTCCTAAATTATTTACTTTACCGATTTGCATGAAATTTTGGAATTAGGTCCTTAACTTCAAAAGTGATATTAACCTGAACTGCGCTATTTATTTTTAAGGGGTAAAAACAACCCTTTAATGAAAAAATTCAGCCTGTTTTAGCTAGAAAACGTGATTAATATAAAGGAGTGCCATTCTGAAGTATTCACTAACACAATTACCTCATGTTTAACTCATTTTTAACCCCTAAAAAACATTACAACCTCTGCCAACGAAAAATGACTTTTATATAACTTAAAATGATTTAAATATCGAGTAAATATTGTTTTACGTTACGTACCTTAATTGTCATGATTTAACCCCTTTTCAATCCTTAAAAACAACCCCTCTATAACAACTGAAAAGAATTTAATGGCTGTTCCACGTTCTCTAAAAGTACTTCCATATTTTTAAGCTTTTCAACCCTTAAAACTGGCCTAAATTAAAACATTGAAAATATAAGCTTATACAATTAAAAATAATTTGATTATACACTAAAACATCACACTAAATCAAATTAGTAATTAATTAAAGAATTTAGCATTACAATACATAAAAAAACATTTCAAACAAAGCCCATTAAAATATATAAAAAATTATCGTCAATAAAAATAATTATTTATGACTCAACATCAGAGTCGTCTTATCTGCTGTCGTCAAGATCTTCTTCCGGATCAATTGGAAGGCTATTTTGGCAATTATCTCCACCGCATATTCCACAACCGCAACCTTTTTTGCAGTTGCAAAAAATCATTTTGAGCAACTCTTGCGCTGCAGGTGAATCAGTAGTTTTTATTGGGTTCAATCAGTTGGTTGAATGAGTAATATATATATATATATATATACGAGATAGTAGTTAAGGTATTGTACTGTGACCTTTCACTTTGCTCCTTCAACCATTCTAAAGGTAATTAACTTTTTTCATTACAATATATAGTGAAAAAAACCTTTATTATGAAACGGTGAAAGTTCAAAGGGCTCGATAGAGACTATGATGGCGCTGCCGGGCGCTCTTTAATCATATCTCTGTCAATTTTTTGTGACAGGAAAATAAAACAAACCAAAATTTTTGTCAAAAAAAACCTACATTTTTTCATTATACTTTTTACGTATTGTAATATACTTCGTGGGTTCAATTTAAAATTATAACAATTAATATTTACTTTCACTTTTCTAGAACTCTATTTACATTTAAAACAGCTGATTCACAATACATTCTCATATACGCTAGTCGTCGCGGTATCACTGCTTGGCGATCGTGGTGTGCTTCTTTTATATCACCAGCGTAGAATCTCCAGTAGAAATCATCATCGCTCCTCCGCTGCCGAGTCTTTTCGAGAATCGTATTTTTTATCTTAAAGCGTTTGTTGTCGTGCTGAAAGGACACAGGGTCGGCTTTGGGTAAATTTCGTAACACTGCCCCCCCTTTAATTCTGATCGTCCGATCAGAAACATCCTCTCCATGGTAGGGAGCTAGTCGATCTAAATGAACCACCTTCAATTTAGCCTTGGGTTTCGACAGATCCGGTAGACGACGTCATAAGCCTCTTGACCACCTCGTATGGACCATCCCAGGCGGGTGTAAGCTTTGGGGATTTACCCTTGCTCCGTTGGGGGTTGTACAACCAGACGTTGTCCCTCTCCTGGAACCCGACTGAATGGGCTTGAGGTCGTATCGCGTCTTCATCCGGTCACTGGTGGCCAACATCTGCGTTCGGGCTAAATCGGTATTGCCAGCATGTTATGTCGAGCTGGTCGGCATGATCGTCGATGTCTTGGGGAGGTTCTTCGGGATAGCCAAATGCCAAGTCGCATGGTAATCGCAGCTCCTTTCCGAATAGGACCCTGGCTGGGTCAGGCCTGTACTATATGTACAGCAGAGCGATATGACAACAGGAATAGGGGAATATGCTCATCCCCATATTCACGCTTGTTATTGCTGACGACTTGGATAGGTGCTGTTCAAAAGGTCCTGTAGAAT